>JBBJLS010000109.1:22392705-22423140 GCA_037577275.1 Bryconaethiops microstoma
CACACACACACACACACACACACACACACACACACACACACACACACACACACACACACACACACACACACTTACTGCCAAAGCTCATTTTGTTCTCTTGTCTGAACCTTAATTTTCACATTCTCTCCTCTTTTACTACTGATTCCTATGACATGCCCCAGCAACCTAATCGAGATATTAAACACTTAGAGCTAAGTCAAAAATATCTGCAGCACTGACTGTCTTCTTATTTTTAAATCCTTATAATTATTTTCTTCAAATGTGCTTACTCTCTTTGATCTTGTCCCTAGATTGCACCTATTTCTAGTTCTGCACTCCTGTGATTTTTTTATAAATATATATTATGTTTACTTATTATCTTTTTTTTTTTATTATTAATGTTATGCTCTGGTTTACTTGGTTGTAAGGTGTACTTGCGTACATTGAACGATTTTAAATAAAATGAACAAATAAGCAAAAGGTGCTTGTGAAAGGGAAACAAAGATCTGTAAGAATGCATTTTTCCTTATGTATAGGTTTAATGGGAATATACTGCATTAATAAGAGAATATAGTAAAGTATGAATGAAAGCATACAGTGCAGATAAGAAAACATGGTTGAAAAGTACAGGATGAGTACCTTAAGGGCCTCTAGCGATAGGAAGCCAAAATGTGAGAGAAAGAGGCGAGCAGTTTGAAACTCCTGTGCAGGAGGAGGTGGTTTGCAGTCTGTCAGCGGGTCGGGGAAGGGTTTATTCCTCCACAGTTCTTCAGTGCAGTGCTCCAAGGCTGTCTCATACTCTATCTGCTTTGCCATCACACTACGCAGCTTATCATGCTGTTGCTCCAGCTAAAAGACACACAGACGCCCCCACAAACAGACATCAGGATTAGATAAGTGAAGGCACATTTGGAACATCTTATTACATTTAATGAACCTAATGGTTAAGTGGTTTATGAGGCAGTTAATAGTGACTTATCTCCCACATTGTCTTTTTCTTTCTTGCAGAAAAACAGTAGCAAAAGTAATGAAAAGATAAAAAATTAAGCCCTTTCCACTGAGATTCTAGGACAGTAGATATCCATCCCTCTTACACAAACATCACTGGAATAACAGGCACATAACAGTGACCTTGATTGTAAACAATGACATTCACCACCTGATACAAATACAAACACAAACACACCTTTGCCAGCTTGGTCCAAACTGTAAGCCTCTCCCACCTACCCACACCCACACAGACCGTATGTTAGAGTGTTTAAGTTGACATTGGCACCTTTCACACATACACTTTAACCCAGGTAATTAAAAGTAAGAAAACTGAAATGTAATTGCGAGATGGAGTATAATTCTGGTAAAATCGACACGGTAATAAAACCAGCACAAGTCCTAGTGTGATACCTGGAAAATTACTGGGAGGACTCTGTATAAAAATAAGCTGATACATGATACTCAGGGATCTCCCTTTGTATGTGCGGCCACTTCTGTGCACCAGCAATGCAGCATGGCTGGCAGAGCAAAATGTTTTTCCATTTCTTTTTATTGTCAAATTTTCAATTATAACAAGAGAAAGAAGTTTCAGGAGATTTACATTCCCCTATGTGATTCAGAACTTAAGGAGCCGTTGGCTATGAACCTTGAGGATGTCACCTATATACTTCAAATTTTTGGGGATAAATGAATGTGTGCATGCTGGTAACATACTATTTAAAAAATGCATGTGTGAAAGACACAATGCCTGTGCATTCACTGGTGCCCTGGTGTTATGTGTGAAAGGGGCTTTAGTAAAGTGAGATAAAAAAAAAGTACTCAGGTATTTAGGTAGGGGCCAAGATAAGTAACAATGTAAAGCCTGTTTTACACATCATCACTGTGTGACATAAGCAGAATAAACATTACAGCTCGCTTGTGTTCATTCCAACAGTGTTTGTGTGAAACAGGCCGAAGTTGCATGTAAGCTGAAAGGACTGATTAGTGAACCATATGCCCACATTTCAAACTCACAAAAGCATCTGAGAACTTTGAGGCTGTAGTACGATACATGTAGGATTCCTGTCCATCAAAAAAATAGCCAAACCCAGTTTTTGTTAAAAAAAAATTATACATCATTTAATATTGAGGTTTTAAAAAGCGTTATTAACAAGCACGGAACTGTCATTTTCTGATGCCGATTACTTTTCTGAGACCCTCCTTACCTCTTTATCTACTATATCATGCAGGTCTGGAATGCTTAGATCAGCTTTTACAAACGGAATCTTGTCCACCTCTTCCGGGAATGGCTGGTGCTTAACATTAAACCGAATACCCACATCGTTTTTGGGAGTTGGCCGACTCTCTGGAACAAACACCTGCTGTGGGAAAGATACATTCAATATAGGAATCCAGTCAACTTTTGTTCAAGCACTGTCTGAACAAAAAATATTTATTTCTGTTTCCATGTTAAATGATTTTAAAGGGCATTGTGAGGGATTAAATCCAAAAAAAACAAAAACAAAAAAAAAAGCTAATCGGATAATCACAGTGAAGGTTTCAATTTTACATGTACTTAATGTTAAAATGTACATTTATTTAATGTTGAAAATTTGTATGGGTTTCATTTAAAGCAGGTCTATAGATTCACTGGGTAATTAAATAATGTGTTTTTGTCTCTATAATGATTTAGTTCAGATTATTTTGCACAACAGTGCCACAAAAAGAGTCTTGCTTCAGAAAAGATTCACCACTGTCAGTAAACTCGAAGTGTAACTTCACTGAAAAAACATGATAAGCTTTATCTACACACAACCATCTCTGCTGACCTGACAGTGATTCATCATTTTTGAAGTATTAAAATATTGCTGTGGACCCTGTGAGCCTGGCGGCAGTTCAGACTATACGATACTGAGTTTGTGCTACTGTCAGACGCGTCCCCAGCGCTCAGGGTGAAGAGAAATTTGTATAAACTGTCCCAATTCCTTGCAGCTACAATAAACTTTTCTTGTGGACTGTTCTTAGGGTGAAGCTGTGGGTGGCTGCTAAAGTTGCTTTCTCTCATTCGAAAGAGCGACAAGATTGCAGGTTGTCTCTTTCTGACCCACAGTTTCACAAACTTTCTGCACAAACTCTGACTGCAATCTTGATAACTTTATTTGTATTTGAACTATTGTTTTGCGTGCGGCACAGTATTGTAATTTGGGTTTTTTGTCACATTTACAAATGCATATTTTAGTGGTTATCTAACCTTGGATTCTGTTTAGACTTAAGCTGAACATGTGCAAATTCTGATATATTATAAAGCCTACTTCAAAACTCATAAGAATCACCTAGTTTACCAACCACTCCATCTCGGGTTTCAGCTTCTCTCCTCTGTGCATCTTGTTACATGGATAATTTTTAGCAAGTGTAACAGCTAGTCCTGCTAGAATAAAACACATTTTTATTCCCCTTATTTATTATTTTCCACCAAAATGTTTTCCCTGTGGATTCTGAGATAGCAATAAGTGATGGGGGGAAAATACAGCTTGACATGACTTTAATGGGGCAGCCCTAGTGTATGATTTTCAGTTTGGGGTTTTAGTGAAGTAATTAGTGGCTTTAATTATACTAATGTAATGTAAAACCTCTTTCCCCTTATATTTTGTCTCTTTCAGATCTTCGCTGATCTCATAAATGCCATTTTCAATTGGGGTTGTGTTTGCTGATGGGGAAGATGCTGAATCTGCAAAAGTAGATCGTTTGGTGTCTTACCTTCTGATGTGCCCTGGCTCCTCGGGGCTGATGGAACAGTTGCATGGTCCAGGCATGACGACCACACATACCTCGGATCAGCATTGTGACAGATGGACAGGGATCTGATGAGACACATGCAGAGACATGTATAAAGCACATGGCTTTACAGTGTGGTATCTCCAGATCACTAATGCAGTGGCAAAATACTGTCAAACATCGGTCCAATTACTTTAATTTTACTGTAAGGACCGATAAAGAATGTAAAAAAGGTATGCTTTATGAAGCCTTAATAAGGTTTTATCAGTATAAAAGTAAGACATAATAAAACTATTGACACACAGCCATATAATAGAACTATTACTTGATCATCACACAAGCATACTGAAGTCTGACTTACTCTGTTCATTGCCGAGGGGCTGCTCAAGCATGGCCAGGATAACTGAATTGTCGAGGACAAAGTATCTGAAGTTACTGTGCGATGTGGACGTCAGTCTGGAGTACTTAATCAGAGTGTCCTCATTCAGCAGGCTGCAGGGAGAGGCAGGGCCGCTTGGGGATGGGAACGCTCCCAGTACCTGCATTATACTGGAAAAGAACAGCCAGAGGAGTAAGTAACAAGACAACTGAAAATGGGTTCAATAAGCAACATCTTACAGCAATTTACATTAATGCACCACGACAATAAGCAACTTTATAAAACTGATAAATTGTAACAAAATTATTGCTAAACATAGGTTGTTTTTATTCTTTTAAACCACAAATATTTTAGATACATAGTCAGTATATCTAGGACAGGTTCTATTTGCACCAGAGGGGGCAAAAAAGCCCAAGGTCCATTTACTCCTCCTCTGCATCTTCTCCCCACATAGGAATTACAAAAGGCTTTAATGAGTAGGTTTCAGTATGTTAGATTTAAAAGACAAGACTCAATGCACTAGAAACAAAGGATTTTTTAAAACTGGCTATGCTCAAATCTCAGGTCACTGGGTGTCACTTACCATGACAGAGTGGCTTCAGCTGCATCTTTAACTCTCATGGAGGCGGGGTTATGCTCTTTGTCACCTTTATACCTCACTTCCTGTTCACCTGTTTTTGATTTGCTGCCTGAGATGCCCAGTTCCACAATCTCCAACACCTCTATCAGGCAATCCTGCAAAACACACAGACAAGTGCAAAACCCACGGACAACATACCACACACCATCAAATATAGCATCAAGCAGTAATGTCTTAAAAACAAACAAAAAAAAGACAGAAACCTAATGTCCAAACCACAACTGCAGCTTTTAGATTAAATAACTGTTATTATAACATGAGTATAAATGAGTTTCATCCTAATACTGTAACGGTCACTGCTTCTCTGATCTAAATATGATTAACTGGTTGTGCATACCTTCTCATTGAGCATGTCAGGATGCTCTGTGAGCCACACACACAGGCACTGGAAAGCAGCTACAATCATGGAGTGCAGGTCTCTGGAGTGGAGGGGAGCAGGTCGACTGCACTGGTACACGATATAACCACAAACCGAACTGACAGCACGCTTACGATCTGACGACTCCACGCTCGCCTTCACCTAACAACAGACAGCGCAACACAGAATTGAATTTCTCATTATTGCTCATACCACACTGAATTGCGACCAGCATCATTTTACAGATTGCTAAGAATCTTATCAGTCATATTTAGAGCTACAGGGTTTAATTACGGTAACAGATTATAAAAACTGATACATGTTAAACAGTTAGAACTGTCCTTTCAACAAAGGTTGAACAAATACGAAAAAGTGCTGATATCACAAAAAGATGATACAATGCATGGGGTATATCATGTATGTGGAACTGCTGCAAATATTGGGACCAAGTAATCTGGAAGATAGAGGCTTCTTGCAAAAACTAGGTGTCCCCAAACTTGTATGTATATAACAAAATAATTCCACGTACCTTGGCAAGTCCAGCAAGAAGTTCAAGAGCGGCGAGTGAGATGCTCATGTCAGACCTCCACTGGGAGTTTAGTCTTTGGGTGACCAGATGGATGCTGCGGATCAGCAGGCCAGCCGCTGTGTCTGTGTGGAGAGCTGGGATATAACACACAGCACGCCAGAGAGCGGGTTAGTCGCACACACACACGCCACGCCAAGCCAAGCACAGACACACAGCCAGCAGCCAGCAGTTGTAATGTCATATGCACAAGCGCACATATGCACACATGCAAGTTTACGAACATACATATACACTAACATTCGCACGCTGAACTAAGTCACGATTATTCACTTCGACAACAATGATCAAATTAGCATAGTATTTTTACATTTAAATAAAAAAAGCACATAGTTTCAGGCAGTCTATGATACTTTCTCAAGCTAGATCACCTAAAGCGTAACTAGAGACATTCAAACAATGAGCTACAAATGCTTTATAGACCATGCAATGTCTAAAAAGATTCCATGCCTCATAGACAACAAGCAGTGTAGAGCATACTATACGTCTGCAATATTCAGTGTGTTTTGTTGACGAGAATAGCTAAATTTGTCTTTAACAAATCATCTGTGAGCAGCTTTCTAAGATGCGTCAGTACTGGGTCTCTTAGGGCTTACCATAATCTCGAAGCAGTGCTTGGGCGGGTCTGTCGCTGTCTGGAGTGGTGGCCTCCGAGCTGCCTGCACTGGCATTGCTGATTCCACTGTTATTGCGACTATGGCTCTTAGCCAAGGGATGACTTCCATCCACGCTTCCCTATTCATAGCAAAAAAAGTCAGAATAACATTTTCCCACAACAGAACAGACCATATAATCATGATTTTTTTTTTAGGAAAACAAATATTTTAAATAGTAAACTTACTACTTCGGCTTGGGCTCCTATAGACTCCAGAAGTGCTGAATCCTGAACAATATTCAGCATTGCAGCTGTGGACAGAAGACCATACATTCAAACATTTCAATGCCTTCAAAAGACAAACGTATACAAAACGTCTTCACATCTTCAAATGAATAAACGGCTAACAAACCTAGAATCATCTGTGTGTTGACAGGGTCTGTCTCTGTTTGTAAAGCACCAATCAAGATATTGACCAATCGCAGCTTCAGAGAGAGGAAGGTAACTGCTTTGTCGTGGAGCGAGTTGTCATCATTGCTGAATTTACCCTCCAAAAGCACCTGATATATTAGACAAGATAATCATATAGTTATTTCTCTTACCTCAATCCATTATAGGGATGGGGCAGCTCGATGAAATTAATCAACAAAATGACCAAATCTTTGGTTTCCAAAACATTGCCAAAATATACTGAAAACACACTGGAAAAATGCGGTTTTAAAATCAAACTGAAATCAGTTCAGCACCGATACTATACTGTCATACTTTTATATTAAACATTTATTGAATTTATTCAGAAGACCAAAATGAAATGCTTTGCAGGGTAGGCTACTTATTTCTTACAGAAACCATTTAAAAAGATTTTAATTCTAAACATTTTCAGAATTTATCAGACACTTATCACTTCTGAGTTTTACATATTATTGAAGCTGTAATTTCCCATCTCCTTTGAATGACTTACAAGTCTAACTAAAGTGGTTAAATCTCTTTCATTTTAACCACATTTGTTAAACCTTCATCAGTCATGAAGATACATCCATCCATAACAAAGTTTTACCTCTGATTTGACGTTGCCAAAATGGTGTGGTAGAGGCAGCATGGACAGCAAAATATTGATGGAAGCTCTTCTCAGTTCAGTGGGATTCACATATGACTTAAATTTGGTGAGTTCACTGTAGCAGTAATAGTAGTAGTAGTAGAAGTAGAAGAAGATGACAAAGAAGAAACCATTAAGACTCCCAAAACAATTTAGATCAACCTACACATTCACAATGTTTTCTGTAAACATCTAAGACCCACTGTTACTCAGAACATTTGTGAAATAGAATCGAATCCTGATTTGTGCAATATGTGCAGCTATTATGATGCAGTACTATGACGCAGTACTATTTGTGCACAACCTCTGAAAACAAGCTATCAAACTGGAACATTTTATATGAAATGCATGACTTCTTTCCTCACCGATCAGGTAGAATAATTTCCAGTGCAGATATAAAATATGGAACCACTACATTGATCCCTTTTAGATCAGAGCAAAACAGAGCTGAGGAATTCAGGATAATACTGGCTAGAACCGGCCTGCAGATGAAGTCGGAAATCTGAAGGCCCTGGATAAGGACCATGTAGAACCTGAAAGAAATTAAGAAAATAAATCACATGAACAAGGAAGAAAACAACCATCATTATCTGAGTTACGTCAGTTCAATGGGATGTTTGTAGAAGCGTCTAGGCCACTGGTTTTCAACATGTGGGCTGTGGCCCCCCAGTGCGCAATGTTGGTACTGCTGTGGGGGCCACCGGCTTTTAGTTTTGTTTATACCTGTGAAACTACAAACACAAAATATAACTACTTGAACAAATATAATTTTACTTATGAAAGATGTTATTATTAATTATTGACTGGCCTATCAAAACTGCCACTAACCAGCTAGTTCACGTTAATGCATGTTAATTTAAAATGTTTCACTTTGGATCACACGGAAAATCACAATTGATATACAGATACAAAGATAAACAAGTATGTTACATGATTTTCAGGCTGAACTGATTATTGTATTATAATGCTTTTTAAACAATATGGTTGGTTAAAGCTTATGGGCCACAGCATCTTTTGTGGTCGGCTGTGTAAGCTGCACAAAGTTCGTTTCCTGTTCAACACATATAAAGAACCACACATATATTCAACAGAGCGTTGCAAGCTAAAGGGTAGAGAACAATAAACTGATGATCAACTGACGCTACCAAAGTGATTTTTATCAGAGCATAATGCAAAACTGATGACGGAAAACTTGATGACAAATATTTCCTGCTCTCTATTTTATTGTCACAGGTACAGCAGGCTATTTAGTTACATTATTTGTTTTGTTTTGTTTTGTTTTTTATTTCACTGTCAAGAGTACTATAAATAAACAAGAATGTTTTCATTGTTAGGTTTGGGCTTTAGGCATACATAATATATGCTGTGAGTAACGTAACCTTTTTCAGATAAGCAAATCATTTCTAAATGTGTTCAATATCTAATTATTTAGAAAAGGAATACTTGCTCCACCTGGACAAGTAGACAGGTAGAATTTCCTCTCCAGTTTTTTTGCTGCAGAAGATTCTGCATAGTGTTCCACAGGCCTCCGCTCGTCCAGACTCATAATTGTCAGGAAACTCATTGGCATCAAACATGGGGTTTGAGACCATGGTGTCGGTTGACATCTGAGAGCCTTTCCTTCTCAATTCAACTCCAGCTTGAGTTGCGAGGGCTGAAAAAATGAGAGAAAGATAGATAGAGGAAGACAGGGAGTCTAAGTGATAGCTTTATTTGCCCACTACAAAGGTCTGAACAGGGATTACAGACAAAGAGATCCACAGATAAAAAAGGAGATTCTGACTAAATGATTATGACTGGAGATTATACCTGAACCAAAACACTGTTTTAATAATCTCAATTTTATTAAGTGTGACCATTTAAATAACTGTTTAGGTAATGAAGACAACTATCTTACCGACCATTCCGCACTTCATTATGATCACTATTCATTCAGTTGTTCAGAGAATTAGCAACTTCTTTTAATAAAGAGCTACTCAGTAGCAATAAAATAAAAAACTTAATAAAACTCCTGCCCTTATATACGAAGAACAACAGCTTGTTTAAAATCCCACAAAACTGAATAAAACTTGATCTATAGTGATTCTGCATCTTTGAGAACAATGATTGAGAAAAAAAGGAAAGAAAAAAAAAAACCAAAACAACAAAAAAAAAACAAAAAAACCAGCAAAACAACAAGCTCTCCTGGTCAGCCTCCCTGTTATCAAACGCATCAGTTTTTAAGCAAAATGTGGGAAAAGACAAAATCACTGTTGGACAGCATCTCTAAACAACACAATAAATGACACAATGTGGCAGAAACAAATTGCACACACATCCACAACATGCACAACATATCCATACAAAACGTAAAATAAACGTAACGGAAAATTAATCAAATGACAACCAAAGAAAATTAAAAACACTAGCCGAAACTGAAGACAACGTTGGTTGTTGTGTTTCTTTGGAGAAGATTGGTTAGTAGAGGTCCTTTAGGTGGATGATATGAACAGGAACTGGTTGTATGATGGCGGGTTAAGTTGCATCCAAATAGGATCAATTACAACAAAAATTCTCTGCCCAATGCTAAAGATTGTTCATCTGATTATCAGTTAATGGGGGACATCAGAATATTTGTTGCATTTGAGCCAATGACCTTTGGGCAGCAGTCAAAATACTCCTCGGACCCCTAATACCAGAACCAAGCAGTGTATGGTCAAAGGTCTTGCCCCAAGAAAACAATACTGCGACAACAAAAAAGTGACAGTGTCAAAGCAAAAGATAAATAACTCAAAAGAAAATTAACCAAATAATTGCAACTGGTAAAGCTTGTGTTCCTACTTACAAGATTTATAAGAAAGAAGAATTTGGAAAAATGTTGCTGCAAGATAACAGAGATAAAATGGAAACAAATCAAAGAACAGCAGTAATAGAGATCCAGAAACTATGAAGAATGTCAAAATGGTTCTTTGTTTTGTTTTATGATTTTATATACTTTGATAGTTCTAAAATGAAAGCTAGGAGGCAAATCTAGTGACTAAAACAAGATAGTGAGTTTCACTTATTTACCATGCATGAGCAGAAACGCAACAAAAGGAAATAAGCAAACAGAAAATGGACAATCAGTCTAGAAAAACTATTCGCGATTCAAAATAGTTCAAAGATTCGACATTCAGCTCAGAATACTGTTTCAATGATTTTCTGAAAATATAATTTAGTTCTATAATATAAACACAATCATAATACAACTTTTTACATGATTAGCTGAACGCAGACTCCAATGGCACTTGATGGCTTCTTTATAAAAAGGCTCAGGTTTGCTTCCAAAAACTCTTGTGTATGATAATCTAAACATTGTTATAAATCACCCTGATTTCCTTACTCTAAATGTAAATGTAATAGTAACTACTCAATTGCAACTACTCATATAAACACATTTTACATCATTTTGAACCTAAGCAATGCCCAATTCAATCAAAACTCTTTCAGCAACTGCTTTTTAGTGCTTATCAATAACAATAATAGAAATATTACTACTACTAATAATAACAGCATAAATCCATGTATGGCCCTGAACACTAGAATGAGGTAAACTGCTCTCACACACAATATATCATTTTAAATAAAAAAGTTTTAAGTCTTAATTGAATACACATAAACCTTAAGGTTCTGTTAGAAACGCTTCTTATTTCCTCAAAAATATACTGGGTATATTTCCATTTGTCCTTACGAGCAATTTGAAGATATTTCAGCTTAATCACAACAGAATTACCACAGGGTATTCTGAGCTGATCAGTGTTAGCACTGCTTCACAACACTAGAGCTATCTTCAGATCACGAATGACTTCAAGCTCCAAATGAGGTACAATCTTGCAGGTAGGAATAGCATAATTTGTATGAGAAAAAGAAGAATGGAAAGAAAACACTAATAGGAAAAGGAAGAGAGATACACAAGGAAAAATAAAACCAAGTGATTGCAATAAATGTACTACTTTAAGCCCAGTTAACATCTTACCAGTCATGCTACTTTCTCTGCTGAGGCCAGAATGGAGTTTGCAATGGACCAGTGCAGCATCAAACAGCCACTGGCCAAACAGGTTCAACACACTGTTGACTTTGGGCCTGGTGGGAGCAGGCAGGGGTCGGGGTTCTGAGCTTGTCTGATTTGGACTGGAAAGGGGGGAGGTGGAGGAGGGCTGATGTGACACTTTGGACTGGCCAGTCTGGAAAGCCAAGCAACAAAATAATTAAAGGCTTAACGACATAGCATCCCACAAAACTGCTCTAATATAATTAATCCTTAAATGGTGCAGTCTTCACCACTGCAAAAAAGCACAATGTATTTTGATATTATTTAAAAATGGTACCAATTTGATATACTGGACCAACATCAGCAGAAAATGTTGTATCATTGTGCATTTTGAGCACAGTAGTCTATTTTATGGCCATAAGTGAATAAATAAAAATTTTTCATTTACAGTTTAGTAATTTTAAAGGCAAAAATATCACACGTTATAAACCAATATTTACACTTTCAATATCCTTATGAAGTGATTGTGCTATTTCTATTTGAAATTGAAATAACATGAAATATATCTAGAAGTGCAATTTAAATAAAAAACAAAGATAATTTAAAAAATAAACTATGAATTTACACAGTACAGCAAGACAACGGTAACAGACAAGGGTTCTAAAAAGATGAGCCAAGAACCAATGTAACTTAACAATTCCATACTGTTACAATCGGTCATTATCTTTGTTATTTCATACCGTTGAGGCTTTGCTGGTCGTCTTGGTAACTGCTGTGGGTCTATGTCTGCGGCTGTGAGGGGGTGTGGTGTTGGTGGTTGTTGGGAGCGGTGGCATGCTAAGTCTATTAACAGGAGTAGGCGGGGCACTGTCTGACCGTGGTCTGGATATACCTGGCAAATTGAAGAGTTAGAAAAAACACACAGACGAAACAAGAGAGTATATAAGTTGTGACAACGACCAAGACAAACATCTGAAAGCTTCATAGTATCAAACCTCTCTCCAAATATTACCATACCAGCCTTTTCATAACAGACCGGGATGCACATTCAGCTATAAAGCACGCAACATCTTTAACTATCAAATGTACACACCTCAATTGTCAAATGGGCCATCTATGACAGAAAAGAATAAAATATGCCAAAGCCACTTAAGACTTGCTGCTGTTATCATGAAAACCAAAAGATTTACACCATATGGATCAGACACATTCAAAATTTGATCATTTAGGTTTCAACTACAAAACAATCAACGCACACTGATTAATTTTTAACTGGTTATAAACTCCTTACATGAATACTTCAGACTACATGTAGACAAAAAAAACCTGTCCAGAACATACATGTAGAAAAAAAAAAAAAACTATGAACATTCACAATGCTAAACAGTAAGTATTGATTGGGTGAGTACAGCAATTTGATGTTGATTAAGAATATTCCAAAGAAATCCTTCTATATGGATAGTCAGAAAAAGTGCAAATTATCATTGTAGCATATCAGCAAGAATACACTGGCATTATTTTAGACAGACACTGTCCTTTTAAAAACATTTCTAAGTCTGTGGATTAATTATGGTCTCCTATGCTCTGCAGACATTCCATCATAAAGCTGTAAAAAGGGTTCTTTTAAGTAGGGTTTCTGTAGGTCTAGTATCCAGCATCGTTTGGCAATTCCATTCTAAATATAACTAACAAATGTGTTTGAGCAGGGACATCACCTAACTATCTCAGACACCAGACTTCCTGTACAGGAGTTAAATACTTCTGTTCTAAGGGCGCAGAGCCTGGACCCCCAAACTAACACTTCAATTACCCAGTGAATGTTTGACTTGTTATGCTGCTTTTCCTTATACCTTGATGCCATCAAGGATAGACATCAATGGTATATGTTTTATGTAAAGTAAGTGTTATATTTTGAAACATTTATGATTCTGTGCTCAGGTTTCACATCACTTGCACATGCACAATTTTAACCACCCAATCAAACTTCAACCCAAGCAACATCCTGATCCAGGTAAAGACCCCATTTGATCTGTCAGGAACACAGTAAAAAAATACCATAGGCTGGTAGCCTGTCACGAAAATTGTTCCTAGTTACAGCAACACCTGGGAACAAATTGTATTAAAAATACTGTTATATCATAACAGCAATGAACATTCATAGAGACACAAAGATCATCGTCAAAGATCATGAACATCTTAAGCAAAGCAGAAGAATTTAGTTTCATGACAATGTAGCAGGGATTAGAAACAAGAGATCAAATTTCCATTTTTGTTTTAGGTTAGTTACGTATTTCACTTTACTTCAATCAGTCACTGATTTACTTCAGTTATTTTCTCCGGACTGTTTCTAATCCCTGTATGTGGGGTCAATACAACCTGCAAGACCACAAGAAAGCAAGCATATGTTCATTGCTGCCTCTTCAACGCAAGGCCAAAACTACATACTACTCCACCCAAAACAAATCAGGTATAATGTGAGGCTAACCACATAGCAGGTTAGTCATTATTTGATTAGGTTGGTCAGGTTTAGTATACCTAGAGAGGGAAGTCTCTCTCGAATATAGCTCCTAGACACTGTAGCTCCTGAGAAAGAAGAAACATAATAGTTCCACTGATGCAGGATTTAACACATTTCAACCCACACATGAAGTCACCAAGAGAAAACACTTGGTGTTGAGTAATTTGTAATTACAGCTACAGAGCACACACGAAGCTAATTCAGCTGATAGGTAAAGTGAAAAAGGAAGCACATGAAGAAGCAGAACATTTCAGAACATCCGCAACGTTGTGCATGTATGTTCCCTTCTGATTGTGTGAGCCGGCTTCAGGCCTAACAAGCACTAAGAGTTGACCCATACGTTCACACTAGCAGGCGACAGAGACACAGATAACCAGTAATTTCTGATGGGAGTAAACAGTAGCAACACAGCATGAAGTTACAAATTAAGTTAAGATTTTCTCAACTTTATGTAAATAAAGTATGGCACAGTGAAGCAATAATCTAAATGACTGGCTCAGATAAAGACTAAAGACACGGGGGACCAAGATCCCCAGCACTCTCTGAACTTTTCATTTCTGCTGGCTTTTTTGGTCCTATTTAAACTAGTGATGAGGAAAAATTGGACATAAAATTATAAAGTTGTAAATGTATAAGCCCACTTTATAAGCACAGTTTTATTCAAACCAGTGAGACTGAAATACACATACACACACACTATCAGTACAAAGTTTTGGTAAATTTTCTACATTTGCATGTTCCTCACTTAATATTTACTAAAATACACTCCTCTGCCAACAAATAAATGTACTGTATGTTTACCATTTAAGTATCTTTATTAGTCAGAAAATGTCTTTTTTCTATCTCTACTGACCTATAATGAGCTATTAATAGCTAACGGGATGAAACAGTTAATGAGTACATGTAAAGATAAAGGACAGTCTAGAATTTGACTCTGCATAACCACAAAACCAGTTAACTGGATGTTAGACATGCATTGTTACAGATTCTTTATAAAGGATGTTATTTGGAAATTTCATTTACAGTAGTTCACTCAACTTTCCAATGCTTAATTAGAATAAAAATTTGTAGTTCAAGAAATAATTAAAACCTGTGTTGTGCAAAAACCTTTGACTGGTAGTGTGTGGGTTTGTGTGGGTACATACAAAATGACAAAGTCAGCCTCAAACACACTCACAAGTCAAGAAACAAATGTGAGACAATGTTAGCAACTAGTTGCGTGTTAATGTGAACGTATAGTAGTAAGTAGCAATACTTCAATTTGGGTAATTTGGGCCAATATGCACATTTTTTTAAAAACTAGGGATAAGTGTAATAGTTATTTCTGTATTATAAATATAACTATAAATATAAATAAAATGCTGATATTTTAACATAGAAGCCCAGGGTCACCTAAATGTTCTGCTTTTATGAAATACAATAAACTAGTCATCAAACACATCAATAAAATCTAAACATCTGTCTGATGCCTATTTTAGGTATATTAGTATCAGCAATTAGCCATTAGATACGATACTATCATTGTGCATTCCCAGTAACAAGCTTCAGTAACACTAAAAACAGATATTTGTGAGTTGGACCAGCTAGCGCAAATGAATAGCAAGCAATGTCAACAAAACCATGCAGTTCTTTAATTTTAATGAATTTGAATCAAGTAAAGGAGGTGCTGTTTGAACATTACTGTTCATGGAAAAAACTGTGCATCTAACAGTCATATTAGCGAACCCATATTGCCCAGATGTACATCAGGGGAGTGAAAATAGAAGGTGCACTTTTTCTGAGTACCATGAGAGGGCAGAGTTTCATGACACTTGTTTTTCTTAAACACTGCCACACCTAGAAAAGGAAAGAGAATCAAACTGTGGCACAGATCATAGCTTTCACATATCATAAAGGTTGAAATTAGACTCATACACACACAATTACTGACAAGAGAAACATCCCTACTATGTGCTCACGAAATGCAGGCCTATAAGGACACATAGCTCAATTAGCAACTCCAATAAATGCAATTAACGCAAAAAAAGAGCCAAACCATTTCTATGAAAATACTGTTGTGGGCGTTAAGGATGCAAGGCATCTCATTTTTTTTTGCTTATGGTCAACCAGTCAAAAGTAGTACTTGAACAAACGGTTCGTATTCATTTTGATTTGTACATTAATCTGACCTGTCCTAATCAGTATTCCTCTGTTGCATGTTATATATTTCTAAACAGGAATATTGACTCGTTTTTCTATAGATTCACACAATTTCAGCAAGTCTTACCTAGAAAAGCATCCACAAGACAGCTGATGCCCCTCATGGCCCTAAAGAAGATCTGAGGCAGTTGTTTGAGGCAGGGGTGCTGAATCACCTCCTGAGGCACACTGCTCACCCCCAGCAACTGCTCTTGAAACTTGGGAGTGGAGCTTACGATCACAGGGTTGCTCAAGTCAACTGGGTTACTGAGGGTGAAAAACAGTTAAGCCTTTATTAGTACAATTCTGAAACAAGCAAAATGTTATAACGAGCACTTAAATTATATGTATTTATGGACCTAGAATCCACCCAGATCCTGACTGACACCTTCATGTTATTGGAACCGTAAAGAAAAAACTTAAAAGTTGACATTATAGATGTTAATGAAGGTAATACCTAAGCATGTGTAGGAAGCGATACCAAGTCTGCGCCACACAGTCATTGTCCATCTCTGCGGGAATGAGACTAGCATCCTCCTCTGGCACTTTGAAAGGAGGGAAAGATGGTCCATACGTGAACCTCAGCAGCCTGAATAAGAGACAGAAAATGAACATGTTACGTTATTTAAATGTTTACTGAATGTTTATTCAGACAATGATGGCTGGCAATTCCCTATCACAGTCTTTTTAGTATATTATCTCATATTTTTTTAAATTATAAAACAGCCTGTTTTTTTTTTTTACATAGATTAAAAATATTTTAAATAAACGTTTTAATTAAAAAAATTAAAGTGCAATTTTCAAATCTGAGTGTATTCAATAAAAACCTTTTTTGAAACTGCAACTGTTGTGATCTTATATTACAGTAGTACTACTCCACAGTGTGATATCAGGTCACATATAAATCCACCTGGACGTGAGAGCAGCGATAACTTTGCTCCACTGCTCCACCACTGGAGGGTGGTGTCTCCAGTTAGCCAGCATCTCCCTGGCAGTCTTCCAGTATGGCGGGGTGGGGAAACAACGCGTACAGGCCAAAAACCAGACCTCAAACAGCACACTGATTAGCTTCTCTGCTAGTTTCTCAGCTATCCCACCTAGAGGGGACCAAAACAGCAGACTTGTAAGAACTTTTGAAATTAGTTTTTAATATTCACCACTAATAACAAATAACATTTTTATTGGGTCAAAATTAGCACTGTGTGATGTTTGAGTGGCAAGATGAAACAACATGTATGTAACCTCACTACTGCAACATGATAAAGGGGAGCAGCAAAACGTTGCCACAGTTACCGACCTCCTACAGTAGGTGGGGCAAGTAACGTGTCGTTGATGCGGAGCAGAAAAAGCAGCAG
Organism: Bryconaethiops microstoma; assembly: GCA_037577275.1. Lineage (NCBI taxonomy): Eukaryota > Metazoa > Chordata > Actinopteri > Characiformes > Alestidae > Bryconaethiops > Bryconaethiops microstoma. The sequence goes on from JBBJLS010000109.1 coordinate 22,410,143, forward strand.
CACCTCCCAGGTTTCTCTAGCCATGCAGGAGGAATCACGGGCCAGTTTCTGCACTGCAGACAGCACCTGCTGACATAACCTGAAGTGCATGGGGCTGAAGTGTTCAGGCCTAAAAGACAGACAGAAAGAGGGTATTTATCCTGATGATTACCAAACCTTTCATTACAGTTTACAGTACCATGGAATTGTTTTTTGTTTTAAAAGATAAGTTTTTTAAATCATTATATGAAGTATAATTAAATGTGTTCATGTCTTAAATATCACTAAACATCCGTCAGCCTTAACATTAAAATCACCTGCCTAATACTGTTTAGTATCCTCATTCCAGGAAAATAACTTTGTCAAGAGATGGACTGAAGATGTGCTGTAGGCTCTTATGAGAGGTTATAGGATATTTTTCATTCTGTGTAGGGTGGCAGTAGCCTAGTGGGTAAAACACTTGCCTATGAACCTGAAGTTGCAGGGTCAAACCCCCACTTTCTACCATTGTGTCCTTGAGCAAGACACTTAACCCTCAGTTGCTCCAAGTGGACTGTCCCTGTAACTAATGACTGTATAAGGGCATCAGCCAAATGCCACTTTAAATTAGCACCAAGCTAATGTCAATGGAATTTCTTCCCCCACACTGGGTTCAATACACAACTCAAGTCTACAAGCTTCTGACAAAGCTTGTAAAAGAAGTTCAGGTAACCTTGTACTAAGACTGCTACAGCTTTACAGTAAATATTCAAATATACAATATATTTGAACATTGGATTATCTCTGGTTATTACTAGATTTGCCTGTAATCCCATTAGCTGTTTGCTTAATGCTTGATAAACATTAAGAAACTGAGCTTTCAAAAAATGACACATATATGGTCATTTTTCCCTTCAAATTTACAAGCCAAGTCCACTCTATATTCTACATATATTCTATGACAAATGTTTATTCTGCCGATTTCATCACGGATACCATTCAATCAGCACAGGTTTTTTTACAAGTTTTAATCTGAGGATTAAATCTTCCGCATGTTGTATTTTATCAAGTGAGGAAAAAGTTTTAGATATCACCCCACACTGCTGTGGTCTTGTTTTAAGACTATAACTACAGCTGTAGCAGATAGAAGCATAACTTAGAAAAACTCCAAGACACTGGGCTTCGTTAAAAACAAGACAGGGCCAAAGACGCTTGAGAAATGTCAGGAACGCGATGTGTCTCTATACAGCTACATAGCACTATGTAACCAGCATGAGCATGAAATAAAAAATGTCTAACTGATAAAAGTGCTAAGAAAAATTCCAACTGTTTCCTTTCCTTTTGTGTTTGCATTATTAACCATTTGTGGTAATTTCTAGTTCTAAAAAGCAGATTGACTTATAATTATAAAATATATATTTATTGCTTAATAACAGTGTAATGTCTGTGCAATGAAAATAGGTTCTAAAGCATTAATGTGGAAGTCGCAGTTTATTTTTTGGTTCTAAACTTGTTCGAGTTTAACAACAATGTGTTGTGAACATGTCTGCAGCTACATTTTCAGTCCTATGGGAAGTACAGACTAGAGGAATTTAGGGCTGGATTTTTAAGGTGTACCCTTGTTAATAACTACAAAAAAAACCCCAACAAGCTGTCCCCAGACACGAATTCACATTACAAACTAAACTAAATTGCTGTTAATTAATCACACACCAACACACTGACATACACAATTACCTTGTTCGGATCTTTTCCATTCTTTTTGTATATCTTTATTCCTCTTGTTCCCTTTGCTGCATTGAGCATGTTTATGACAAAAGACTTTCCCTCAGGATAAATAAAGTTCTTTCTTATCTTATCTTACCTTGGCAGGAAGAGGTTGTGAAGATGTCTGAGGATAGTTTGGACATAAAGGTTAGGTTCTTTGATGATGGGTTGGGGTATGGAGTCTCGTGGTGACACCAGTGCCATGATCCAGTCAGTATAGACATCCACACACAACTTAACTGTATCCCCATCCAGAGGAAGAGTCAGACCATAACACAGTACCTCCATAGTCCATTTCACCTAAAGTCGACAATGAAAGAACAACAATTAGAGAATCTTTACTGAATTCACTGTTTTAAAGGTACAGCTACCACTGATATGAGTCTTCTACTATGCCTATATAATTGACACAGAACTGTACTGTTTATAAAACAGGAGCTCTGGAGCAGCCATACACGACCGTACAAGGTCATTAAGTCCAAAGCCTTCCATGGAGTGAAGAAGATCTATTCATTACCTTTGGAATGACCTGGCAATGCCTATGTCTTAGGAATAGGCTACATGATATTTACGATCATAATAAATTAGACCGGATTTGTAAGAAATTCGGTCTAATTTAGGTCTGTTTATTTATTCGGTCTGTTTATTTATTTTTAAAGTGACTGTTTCTTCAGTCACTTTAAATCACAAACACTGGTCTAGAATGCAGCACCCATCCCCAACATGACAAACAAGACTGAAAATACTGAGAGGGTAAATAAAAATCTTGAAAAACTTTTGCTACCAGTCCACAATGAAATACCGCACCCTGCGGTCCTGGCTACGCTAACCTGCTCTGAAGAACCATGCTAGGAGGACACAGAAAAAGACTTTTGGAGAGAATGTGTAAGGTAATTCTCATAATAGATATTGCTTTAAACAAGGCCAATAACCTATATTATTTTCCTGAGGTCTATTTATGGTGTGTATGTTGTTTTATGTCCTGAAAACAGTCATAATTAATTTTTATGAATTCTATATTTATATTAAACAATATTCTGCCTGTTTCCAAAAAAAGCCAAAAAATGTTTTTGTAACATTGTTAAAAATAACTCAATACAAGTTGCTTTTACAGTTCAATAAATTTAACATTACACCCTATTACGCAAACTGTATGGAACTTTTTATTGCTCATGTTCTCCCAAAAGACAATGCTATAGGAGGGGGGATAATTACAGTAAATCTCTGCCTTCACTATTTTTGCTTTTACTATGAAAAATGTCCACAGAAGACTGATTTCCCAAACTTTACACAACCACCTGTGACTAATCAGCTACTACTAAACTGATCAGTTTTTCACCTAAAACTTTAAACTAAGCTTTGCATTTCTGTGCACTGATTTAACCAACATCTGCTGTGTATATGAATGCTGTGTGTGAAAGAATGGGGTGGGAACAGTCAATAAAAAATCAGGCCCAGAAAGGGAGGCAGAAGGGAATTCACAGGATATCCTTCTACTGTTATCAGGCTGCACAGAAGCCCGCAGGAACCACTGCTACAATGTAACAGAGGGGGAAGTAAATTCTACACAAAATGAAGAGGGATACACACACACACACACACACACACACACACACACACACACACACACACACACACACACACAAAACTAAAGAAAGCGATCCACGCTTCTGCATAAACAAATACTTGTCTACAGAGGCTCTGGTTAACATGCCAAAAGAGCTAGAAAGGAACCATTCCTGTGCCATTCCTATGAACATTTCCAAGTCAAATCATATAAATACACTGATCAAACAGCACTGTTTTGCTCTACCAGGAAAGAAAATGCCTTTACTAAAATAGACACCACACAGCCCTGCCCTGCTAGTGATAGTGACCTCACAACTAAATGCTTCAAAGAGACATTCTGTTCCTAAAATAACACTGCTCTTGTATTATTTATAAGACTTTAATTATTTATAAAAATCAAAACACAGAAGTATAAGATAAAATACATCCTACATCTGCAAATACTCCATCTAAAACCCCTCAAGATTTCGGGCTGACTTGACAAGACTGATCGAAATGAGTAATTATAGGTCAGATCATTTTTAATGTAAACAAGCTAGACTACAGTCTCTTACTAACAAAACCAGCCCTTACTGATTATATTAGTTGATGGATATGTATACTTGCTCAATGTAATACAGTACGCTTAATGTCCTAAAAAGTGTTGATTAATGCTTAACATTCTAAAAATGAATGCTTTCTATGTGGAGCTCACTCAGCTATTTTTACAAGGTGAACCAGAAGCAGTGAGACTCTCCGGTAGGCTTTAACTTTCCCAATTTAATACTGTGGGGCACTAAAACAGCCAATCAGTTTGTGACTAATTTCAGGATGCAATCTAGTTTTCTATTTTAGACATAAACTGTAACCATCTTACCTCTTTATCAGTTTTCAGGAGGCACTCAGAGGCAGGAGCTCCAAGGCTGGCCCCTAAAGGCCGTACCACTGCATTGGCAACATCACGGCCGACACTAGGTGGGTAAGAGTGCAGCACGCTCAGGTGGCCTTGATCACTCTGGACCACCAGATGCAAAGACCTCCACTCAGAGTACATTGCTGAGGCTTCTACTGGATCCAGCTACGTTCTGAAAATGCAAGAAACATCAGACACAACAATGAACAAATCAGAGAGTAACACAGTAGTTAGAAAACTTCATTACACAATATTACATGCAGGGATTAGGAATCAATTTAATGCATTTGTAGACATCAGAAATTTGGTCATTGTGCTTATTAAGTTGAGAAAGTTACAACGGAGCCCATTCTAAATGATGTAGAGTCATACCAGCAGACATCTGCATAAAGCAGATATTTAGAGTTATCAGATATTTTGAACAATATTTTATGAAACACTAAATGCACTCTGTAAGAGCAGAATGTTTAGGCTGGGCTACTGCACTCTACTGTCTGCATTGTATTGAATTCATAACAAACACAAACCTCATATTACCATATTATATAGTGAATGTACAAATATGCACATGAAAAATGAAAAATATCTGATATTGTTAAAACCTGACATTTCCTAGATCACTGCATTCCTACTGTGATGTGAGCTGGCACCAATGGCTATAGCACTACTCCAAATAATCACAACAATCAGACTTATTCATTTTGCAACACAGTGCACCTATAAACTGCTGCAGGCAAAGTTAGCTCCCACTGCTCATTTGCAGGTCACAATGAACTAAGCAGACCATTACAATGTTTATATAATGGCTTTCCATTAAAGATTTGTGCAAAATAATAACACTTCTTGTAAAATGTTAACAAAACAATAGCAAAAGGCAAATGGTCTGTATTTCCATTGAGCAATGTTATGCGATTAAACCCTGCCGTGGTTCATCTACCATAAATAGGCCAATCATCTGAACTGGGCAAGTACGTATTTCAGCAAGGACTCACTGTCATTAAACATGGGTTATACAAATAACCATCTATTTCTCTGAAATGATTTGCCACAGGTAATGCTGCCCATTAACAGTAACACAGAAATAACTACTTAAATAGCCCATTCAAATGGAAAATAAACATTATATCCTTGGGCTGGGACTGACTGCTTTCACTGCCTATACAGTTTGGTTGGAAATAATTAGTCTCAGGTGTGCATGCTGGTTCATGGCATCTAATCATAAAAGAGCGTCATGAAGCATATTGTTTTTGCAACACTTTTGCAATACTAATGTTGCAGAAAGTCACCATGTGCAAATTATCACATGATACTGTACTAAAATGTTATTAACGCAAGTTTCTTGAATGACACTACTATTTGCTAAAGGATTTCTGTGCAAACCTGATGTAGCTTTTTTACTGTTTTTATTTCAAATTATGTCAAACAGAACCTTACATAGATATGTTATCATTCACTATACAAAATAAAATTTCCAGAACACACACATACAGTTTTGAAAGCACAGTAAAAATATACATATGTTAAAATGTGTGCACGCAAATGTGTATATACATACGTGCATGCATATATATATATATATATATATATACATATATATATACACACACACACATACAGTACCGTGCAAAGTTTTAGGCACCTATGGAAATTGTTTGAATCTGTTTATATCAGCAATGGGTTTCTTTCTGCCAGTAAAAACACAAGTTTAACATTAGAATAAACAAACAAACAAGAAAAAATTTAAAAAGTATCAAGATTTGATATTTTGTGAAATATCAAATCAAAGGAGTTGATATTTTGTGAGCTGGTTAGAACAACACAGGTCTGGTTTCAAATTTCTGCTCATTGCCTCCAGTCATTGTGTGGATTTATAAAATTCCTTAAGCAGCACCTAACTTAATCTAATGAAGTGAAACGAACCAAACCTGGTATTTGATTGTAGCTAAAATGAATATTGGACTTTCATATTGGAGGAAAGAGGTCTGGAAATGGTTAGGAGAACACTTTGCCACACATAAAACCACTCTTTACTGTAATGCTAATCGTATTTATTGTAATATTAATGTTTTAATACTAACTTAACCCTCCAGTAGTAAAGTAGTAAACAGGTTTTAAGTATAACTTTCCCAGGTGCCTAACACTTTTGCACAGTACTGTGTGTGTGTGTGTGTGTGTATGTATGTATAAACATATACATACACACACACACACACACACACACACACAAAAATATAAGTACCCAGCAAATGACAAGCATGGTTAAAAGGTCAACAAAACGTTCCAAATCATGCATATAACATCATCACGATATTCCTCCACATTATAACATCACAAAATGTGAAAATATCACAGTACATCAGTAACGACAATAAATCACCCACTGTGATACAGATTAGCCCCCTAGCAAAACAGTTTTAAACTGCGTGCTGTGGTAGAATCCAGACCAACCTCAAAGCTCAGGTTTTGACGAATCAGGACATTAATATTAGTCAAAAGAACTATTTCTTGCCAAATTAATGCAAGTCGATCTTTAATCTGAAGAGTTCAACACTGCTTTAGTAATATATTACAAGGATTACTGGAGTAACAACTGCTATTTTGTGCATGTCATAGATCCCTAATAGTTAAAAAAATACAGATGTAAAATTATACTATAACAATTATGCTATTGTTCTTAATTCCTAGTTGAAGTTTTAGACTCGTGTGCTGTACCTGTACTGTTTAGTCTTCAATGTTCCCTTTGAAGTTTGCGTGTTTTGACAATCCACAACTCTTCATCCTGACCACAACAGGAGATTTACTACTAATCACTGCTAATCAGAGCTAAGGATCACAACAGTCACTCAGCAGCATGTCAAAACAAAGGCTGGACTGACACTACTGGCGTCCTCGGGATTGTTTTGAGATCCCTATCTTTCACTGGTCTCCAGGCAGTCAGAAATGCAAGTTAGTATTAGAACGAAATGTTAAAACACTGTGACACTGCAAAACAGACTTCCACATACCAATGACAACGCTGTTCATCAAGTTCCCAATCTGTGAAACAGTAATAACACAGCAATTTAAATATAAATATTTAAGACTGAATTAACATGCTCATAGAAACAAGTATAACTAATGAAAATAACAGCTATACCTGTCTCTCATACAAACACAGTACATCAGTTACAGCCCCTATTTATTGTAGTTCCTATACACAGTAATAAATTGGGACAATAACAGCTATACCCGTCTCCCAGGAACACAGTGACAGGTAGAGTGGTTATTGCCCCTATTTGTTATAGTTCCTATGGTCAGTATTAAATAGGAACGATAACAGCCATACCTGTCTCTCACACCAACACAGTGACCGTCATAGCTGGTATGGTCCCTATATAATAAATACACCTGTCTCTCACACAAACACAGTGACGGATACAGCTGTTATTGTCTCTCTTTATTATTTAATGAACATTAATACATAAGGACAATCATAAATAGGGATTATAACAGCTATACCTGTCTCTCATACAGTAACAGGTTAAGTGAGGGTATGTTCATAACATAACAGGTTAGTTAGCTATGAGGATAGTTTAGCGTTACTAAATCCTGGGATAACATTTACATTCTGTGATATTCAAGACAAAAAGCACCATCTAAACTTGCTGTTTCAACTGCTGTATAAATGATAGCAAGTACTGACCTCTGAAAATAAGTTAACAAACGAGACGAGACCTCAGTTAGCTAATCCAGCTAACACCACCACCACAGGCAGGCAGGACTTCCGTAGCCAGAGCTACTGAGCTAACTTAGCCTTTCGGCTACAACACAACTCGGTGAGAGGCAGAAAGCGAGAACAGATGGAAATAAACTAATTTACTCCTTGCTGACATTATTAACCCCCTCCGTCAGATCTAAACCTCGCAATTCCTCCGAAAAACACAAGTATAGGGCATCTTGCAGCCCCGTGTCAGGCAGCTGGGGGCTAACGAGCCGAGCACGGATTTTCTAATGAAATTCATCTATTTATCTTCATTTAAATCAGATATTGTTTTTGTCATTAAACCAGCAGTAGTGAAAAATTCAAGTGTGCATATCTTTAAAGTAAACCGGCCCATCAGCTCGTCCTAAACCCCTTTTAAAGTCAGCTTTAGCAGAGGACGCAGCCTCAAAGGAGGAGAGGAGCTACCAGAGTTAGCCTCGCAGCTAGCAGGTCTTAACCGTGTTTGATCCTTCATCTGGACTGACAGCTCGCTCCGGGCTATTAAAACACCCTCCACTGTTTGAACCGAAGGCTGTACGAGGACTGATAAAGGCCGTGTATGTTGTATTCGGCTCAGAAATAACAGAACAGAAGCAAGGTGAACTCTTCTCTACGGTTCCACACCAAAAGCTCCAGGTTCTCCTGTGTTGTTGTAGGCCGCACTGCGGGACAATCTGGCAGGAGAACAGCACAACCCTGCAGCCCAGCACCAACCGAGGACAGCAGACAGACCGAAATTACCTGCTTGGGGTGTCATAGCAAAGCCCTGTCGCTTCTCAAGAGTTCTAGCTGCAGAAACGGGAGAAACTTTGCAGCATCTTTGTCACCAACTAGCTGGATCAGATCAGATCCTCATTCCCAGCGTCATCCAGCAGGAGGGTTTGGCTGCAGGAATGGAAGAACGCCACCTGAAGGGGGCGCCACATGGAGACAGCTGAAGCAGGGAGTAGAAGGACCAACAGAGCAGGTGCAGGCTTGGGTGATACCTGTCATTTTAAGTACCCACACCGTTAAAATGTTTTTGTGAAAAAACAGATTTTGGTTGGTGTTATGTCTACAGAGAAAATTGGAACATCCAGATATGAGTGAAAATGTAAACTGGCTTCTTATAGGAGTGGTAGTGGCCTAGTGGGTAAAACACTTGTCTGTGAACCTGATGACTACAAGGTTGCAGGTTGAAACCCCTACTTTCTACTGTGAGCAAGACACTTAACCCTCAGTTGCTCCATGGGGACTGCCCCATAACTAATGAGTGTAAATTGCCCTGGATAACCTTCCCCTCGATCTTGTCGTCACGCCTGAACACAGCACAGCACAGTGTGAACCAGGGGAGTTGCTAGACGTAGAGACATGCACGTCAGGTGAAGTGGGATTTCTAAATTGACCATTGGCCTGGGATTCAAACCCATGGCCTTCCGATTGCAGGGGCAACCACCACCCTACCCAAAAGGTAGGGTGCCTAATTTTGCCTCAACTAAACTATCCATTTTGTAACTATGTGTACTCCTCAAGAATAGGATTTATTAATAAAATTGTTCTAATCCCACACCCATCATTCTTTCTTAAGCAAGAGAGATAGGGGATGCAGCACATTCACACAGCAAAAAAGAAAGGAGATACCCATTTTAGCACACAATATATAACCTGACAGTCTAAGTATTGGACAGCTGAGGAAGTTTCAGGTCTCTCCAGTGATCATAAGGACTTTTTACTTTGGTGCTGTAGAAAGTGTCCTGACTCAGAACATCACCTCATGGTTTGGGAATAGCTCTGTAAAGGACATCTGAGAGTTATCCAGGCATTGTAACACTGTACCAGTTCAGGCCTTCCATCTCTGCCTGACATTACATCTCTGTCTCACTCAGTAACTGTGTGTCTGACCTGCTGAAAACAGGCAGGCGCCGCAGGAGTATTATGACCAATCCAGAAAGACTCAGGAAGAGCTTCTATCCTTGGACCATAAGACTCATAACCAGGACATGACACCACAACTTTAACTATTCATTATAACACAAACTAAACTCTCTACCTCACTGTACATCACCTGCCTCCCTGCTTCACTGTATCTCACCTGTTTCTACCTCATTGTATCTCATCTGCCTCTCTGCCTCACAGTATTTCACCTGCTGTCAAAAAAGCACCTGCACTTTTCACACACTGTTCAGATCTTGTTTATAATTGTAATGTTTACTTGGAATGTATTTTTTCTAATTATTTGTATTTTTTTTATTATTTTTAAATTTCTCTTTAATTTATTTTGAAACTTTATGACACAGTCTCATGGCCAATTCAGGGGCACATTTCACTACATTTTAAACTTGTATAATTGTGTATGTGACAATGAATCTTGCATCTTGGATGGTGGAGCTAACCTGTTAATAACCAATAGATAATTGATACCTTGAGTAACTGGAACCCTGTTTTAACTACTGCAATCAAAAAAATAGCAGCACCTCCTTTTATCACGGAACAATCATAAATCATTACTGATGGACTGTGTAAAACAGCAATGCACAAAGTAAAAGTATCTAATTTGAAGAGCTGTTAAAAGCAGTTATAAACTCCAAATGTTAGTGTACAGCTGGTATATCACCACCGTTGCATTGGGGCTGCAGGATGGTTGAGCTGGCTAAACAAAATTAGCCCAAATCAATAACAAATTCTGCAGATGTTTCACTACGTTTAATATGTCATTTGAACATTTGAAACAGTATCCCAGAGATGCTATGTGAATCTACAACTTGGGTTGGTTGTAATCAGCCACATTTTATGACCTGTTGGTGGTGCTGTTGCTTCAGGTCCACAGAAGTCCAAAACAATCAGCTTGTAGTAATTTGTCAGAACCAAGTAAAACAATGTGGATGCCAAAGATTATTTTGATACCTCACAAAGTGGCATCACCCTTTCCTCTGCCATTCACTTCTTGCTGAGCCACCTTGACTGGAATGACAATATCCTGATAGTGCTTTTCAAAGGTTTAAACTCAGGATTCAACACATTCATCCCACAACTCATTGGAACACTGAGCTTACAGGGTCTAAACACCTCCCACTGCAACTGGATCCTGGATTTCTTGACCGGGAGACCTTAGCAACACCCCCACCAGCACCATCTCACCACATTCCGACACTGCCCTGGGTTGTGTGCTCAGTCCCCTGCTTTTCACACTGCTGGCTAATGGCTGTGCTGCAACGCAAACCAAAGCAATCTATCAATCGTCTTTTTTAAATGGTTAAATCAGAGAGTGTCCAACTATCTCACTGTCTAATATGGGAACTGCACTGTCTCAGGCTACCTTTTTGCAACCCTTTGTGAATGCAGTTCCTACCACAAGCAGTGCAACTGCAAGACCACCTCCCTTCCCACCGTCCTGCCATCTAGAAAATGCACCAGAGCATCCGTTCCACCACCAGTCACATATATTGTACTTCAGTGTCCCACTGTCTCTAAAGTCTGTTCTCATCAACCAGCAAACTAGCACACTTTACAGCACTTTACAGCACAGACAGCTCCAGAAAAAAAAATAAGAGACCACTGCAAAAATGTTGCAGAAGGCTTTTCAGGCATTATCTTTTACAGGTGCAAATATTGAACTGAACAGCTTTGCCTTAGTTTTTAAGAAGTGCTGACAATATTTCTCCTTTAAAGCATAATTTGAAGGTAAATGACAGTACATCAAAATTAAATGATGCAGTGTTTACAGAATAATTCAAAGAAAACAAATCTCTTGTTCACTCTTAAACAAAATGGCTATAATTACTTTTGATGCACTTCTAGCAGTGTTTACCATCCAACTGGTCACACTGTGAGAAGAGAGGATGGATTTCAGCAGTTTTTTTTTTACTTTTCCTCATGAAATAAGATGTGATTCAGGTGATCAGTAATCAGTACCACATAAAGCGGAATGAGGTGCTTGTGTAGAAATTTAACGGACACTGGCATGGAATGGTTGCCACTCATAGAGATGCTGATTTAAAAATAAATTGCAGTGTACTCTTATTTTTTCCAGAGCTGTAGATATTTTATTCCATGACATTTGAACACTATTTCTGCACATGTCACATTGTCATGTATCTGCTCTTTGTGTTTTCCTGTGTAAGGTGTTACTGTTGTGCAATGGGCCTGAAGATGACATTTAATTCCAATTATTATACTATTGCACAATTATAGGTAATTTGTAATACATTTGTAAGGCGGTAGCCCAGGGCTCCACTGATGGCTGTTCTCTTGCCTTGCCTTAGGAGGGAGCTCCAGGGCTGTTGCCTCCACTCCTTTCACCTGAGGGAGGCCTAGGGCACCTTCACCCTCGTGATCATTCTGATCAGCGGCACCTGTGGTCTGCCCTGTATAAGAAACTTAACCAGTACTGATATACCTGAGCCATCTTCAACTCTTTCAGGTGCTCAAAGACCTCCCTCCATTTCCCTTTTGTGAGTTTGTACTCCATTAATGGTGAATGTGTGTTCCCTCTGCAGCTTGTGGCACATTCTCAATGCTCTCCCAGCCTCTGCACTTGGGATCTTAAAGGACATCTCACTGCTGATACAATATTGGGTATGTATAATAATATTTACCCAATATTGATAATTATACACAAATTATACTCAAGAATGATTACCTGTTGAGTGGAGCATGAGGGTTTCTGGGACGTTGCCCCATTAAATTTCCCTCTGACATTGGGTCTATTAATACTGCATGACTTACAGAACCCTAACAGACTACAAAAACAGGGAGTCCCATCAGTTATTCACAGAATTATATGAATTACATTTTTTATGAGGGTTCAATTGGCTACATGATTAGGCAGAATAAGAAGTGGCACCCACATAATGGGTTTTGCACACAAGCAGAAGTGCCAAAATTGTGGCTGAAAATGAGATGGGGAAACACGGATGTAATTCTATGTATGCTTCATCGAGAGGTGGGAAGGACTTTTCTGTGAACTGGCAAGCTGACGTTAAACTGTCAACTGAGTCGTTTGAAGTTCTAGTAAGTACACTGCTCACAAAAATTAAAGGAACACTTTAAAGAAACACATTAGATACATCAGATCTCAATATGAAGTTGGAT
>JBBJLS010000109.1:22429961-22448185 GCA_037577275.1 Bryconaethiops microstoma
TTACTTTCTTTCTCATTTGTTTCCGAATTTCTTTGGATCTTGTCATGATGTCTAGCTCTTGAGGATCTCTTGGTCTACTTCACTTTGTCAGGCAGGTCTTATTTAAGTGATTTTTTGATTGAGAACAGGTGTGGCAGTAATCAGGCCTGGGTGTGGCTAGAGATATTGAACTCAGGTGTGATGAACCAAGTCATGTTTTAACAGGGGAGGCAATTACTTCGACACACAGGGCTGTGCACGTTTGGAATTTTTTTCTCCCTTAATAATAAAATTCTTCACTTAAAAAACACATTTTGTGTTTACTTGTGTTGTCTTTGACTAACGTTTAAATTTGTTTCATGATCTGACACATTTAAGTGACAAACATGGAAAAAAAAGAGAAATCAGACACTTTTTTACACTACTGTATATCTCCTGGCATCTAGCTTACTACACTGTATAAGTTATTATTGAATAAACGCAAAGTGATTCCCTTTAGTACTACAAATTAATATTGACTTATTATGCAGTAGGGGTGTGAAAATGCTTTGTGATACTGTGACATCACAATGTAAACACACACTATAGAGCATGGAGAATGAGTGATCTATTAATTGTCCCAATGACAACAAGCACCATTCAACGGTGCACTGCAGCGCATTCATTTTCATACACTGCTGCCTTCCCAGCTCCAGTCTCATCAGTAAATTGTGCAGTTACGTAGAAAACTTTGTTTTGGTCAAAATATCCCAGATATTTCAAATAGCGACCCCACTGCAGGTTGAGAGTGAATGTTGCTTGTTGTCACTGGCACAATTAATAGAACACTCATTCTCCATCACAGTCATGTGATTACATTGTCATATCACAACATATCAATGCACTGTTCCACCCCTATTGCATAATAAATAAACATTAACTTATAGTAATAAGGGAATCACTTTGCATTTATTCAATAATAACTTACACAGTGTAGATGAAAATACTATAACCTAGACGCCAGGAGATATTTGAGGATATTCTATTTTGGCAACAAGTTATTAAATGATAAGGAATATACTTTAATTGTCTATTTGCAAGAATTTCTTAATAGTTTACCTGCCCTATTTTATGACCACAATGAGCATATGAGGCACCCTGGATGTCAATAAAAATTTTATAGTACTAAGGAAATCGCTGCCTATGAATTATTGATTACTGATTAGAAAATGACCACGTCATCTGGAGCTCAGGTCATCACCACTGTGGTCCAAAGGTAAGAGTGAAAAGAGTGAGAATGGTCACAGCTTTTTTTCAGCACGGGTATACAGCACAGGCTACCTGAGGTCAGGCATCAGGTCCGCGTGCCCTTATGTGCTCACTCATCCAAGAGCTTACGTCACTCTGTCGTCACAGCACAAGTGGGTGTCTGCATGGCGCGTACCCGGAACTGGGTGAAAGGTTGCAGACTCTTCCTCCCAGTCTCCGTGCACCTTTCTGCTTCATTTACAACTCTCGGGCCGTTTTAAAGATTGTAATCGCACATTTTGTGTTCCAACACAACCTAGCAGACCAACCATGACGCCCCGGGGTTATATGCACAAAAATGATTTAGGTTATTACTAGAATTTCCTGGCAATGCTAACCGGCTAGTATCTTCACACCACCGCGGTGTCACTTTTTATCCTGTTAGAGACCAAGAATAAACAAAAACAGTGCGGAATAAGATCAGCTCCTGTGTCGTGCAGCCGTCCTGCGGGCTGTGCAGAGGTGGAAAAGGCTCCTGTGCTGTGGGTGCAGTGAGGGTGAACTTACCGTTTCTGTAGCAAGGTGTGGCGTAGGCTGTGTTATTTGGGTGAGAGCGTTTATATCGAGCCTGGCAGAGGAGCGTGAGAAGTGGAGCGGAGAGGGGAAAGTAGGGGAAAGGTCACAGCCCAGCAGCGCACCCTGGCCTTTAATCATCAAAATGTTATGGTCACTGCAGTCTTCTTATCTATAAAAAGTGAAACTTAAATACCTCTAAATATCAAATTTTAAACGTATTTTTCAGTGTGTATGCATTATAACACATTCATATAGTGTGTATGCTGTCAGTCAAAAGTCGGCCACACCTTCCTCATGACAGTATAATACAAAACTGAAATAACAAACTCATACAGCGACCAAGACAGGGTTTAACAGATTTCAGTATTGTATGTTTTAGATCCTTTGCCTATCTATCTATCTATCTATCTATCTATCTATCTATCTATCTATCTATATAGGTGGATAGATAGACTATCTACATATATATATATATATATATATATATATATATACTCTATATATTTCTATTTAAAACTTACATTGAAGCATAGGTCTTTAGATTGACATGTTTTTAATATTAAAAAAGTGCATATTCAAGAAGAAGAGAAAGAGAGGAAACCTAACTGTCTTCTTATCTCTAAAAAGCTAAATGTAAGCTCTTCTAAATTTCAGTTTAAAACATGCTTTTAAATGTATTTAGGATTTTTAATTACTATTAAATGTGATCATACATACTTATATAGTGTATGTATACTGTCAGTCAAAAGTCTGGACCACACCTTCCTCATGTTCCATGATGCAGAATAACAGTACAACCGATACGAAACTGTGAAACAACACAAACTGACTTATACAGTGACCGAGACAGGGTTCAACAAAGTGAAATATTCTTTTCAGAAATTAGGCCCTCTTTGCCTTGGTGCAGCTTCACATGCTCCTGACATTCTCCATGAGAAGCCACCTGTAATGCTTTTCCAACAGGACTAAGAAAAGACACATCAGCTATAGAGGCATTTGTATGTTTATATATTTATATAAAATTAGAATTTAAGCGTAAGTCTTTAGATCAAAATGTTTTTATTATTATGAAAGTGCATATTAGGGAGAGAAAGAGAGAGAGAGAATCGTGAAAGCTTAAGAATCATGAGAAGCCACCTGAAATGTTTTTCCAACAGGACTCGAAGAAACTGGAGACACAGATTAGCTGTTGGGGCATCTGTCTATCTGTGTGTCTATCTATCTATCTATTGATATACTGTCTATCTATTTGTCTGTCCGTCTGTCTGTCTGTCTGTCTGTCTGTCTGTCTGTCTGTCTCTCTCTCTCTCTCTCTCTCTCTCTCTCTCTCTACATATATATATATATATATATATATAAAATGTAGTTAAGACCGGTCTCTAGATCAAAATGTTTTTGATATTAGGAGAGACTATTTGTAGACACTTGCACAAATCAGTTGTATTACTGGGGAATTTGTCCCCATTTTGCTGCATAAACAGTCTCTACTCTTCTGGGAAGGTACTGATGTTGGATAATGAGTTCTGGGTCACATGTCCCATCACTCCATAGAGCACAGTTCCACTGCTCCACAGTGCTGAAGGACTTCATACCCTCTTGTCAGCGTTTGGCACTGGACATGTGCAGCTGCTCCAGAGCGTCTGGTTCTATTGGTCTCGGTTTGTCTATGAAGACTTTACGAGCGGTACGTTGTACAACTGAGCACCTGCTCAATAGGTGTGTTTTAAAGAAGCTGAATTCACTATGTAGAATAATGTTGGACAAATAATATAGGTAGATAGATAAAATATTACATAATTAGTAAATCTAAGGAGATTAGTGAACGTTAGTAGGCTTACAAACATTCAGGCTGTTGAAAAGCCACATTGTTATGATGCACGTGATCAAACTGGCCTTTCATTAGATGCCTTGTGCCAAGCTGGTGACCAGCCAGCAATAAATATGCCAAGACTTTTATTATGAATGTATTTTAGGGTCATGTAATGATGTCATATTTTATTATTGTGTGCTTCTCTTTATCTCTCTCTCTCTCTCTCTCTCTCTCTCTCTCTCTCACACACACACACACTCACACACACACACACACACACACACACAAACACACACACTGTCTCTTCCTTCATTTCAGCCAGCACAAATCAACAGCACACATAAACAGGGCTGCTGAATAATGCATGGGGAATCTACGTACCTTTATTCCACACTCAGGCCTTCCCCCCTTCTCCGCAGCGTTGCGGCAAGCTTCTCATTTTCTGTGACAATGAAAGTGAGCCGTGGCCAAGACTGATGAAAAATAACATCACTGTTGATATCTTTGCAGCTCCCCCCTCCCTTCTCAGCTCCCCCCTTCATGATAAGGAGCAATTGTAGTATTTTGGGTGAAGAGGTTTTTCCACATGGCATGCAAAAAACAGCAGTTTGGTTGCAGCTTTTAAAGAAATCATTCAAAATACCAATGCAGTTCTGGTGCCCTTGCATTGTATTGACAAATGAAGACAAATCAAAATCACTGTTTTTAGATAAGTAGTAATAAACTGTTGAACCATCTTTTTTTGTTTATTTTTGGGTTTTTTTTGTTTTGTTTTGTTTTGTTTTTGACAGTTACTTTATTGATAATTAGAAATATATATGACATGGTTTAAGCTTTGCAATGCCTATGCCTCATATACATAATGATGAGCTTATTATTCGTTTATTATTGTTCAGTTAAACTGGATAGTCCATTAGCAGTTATTTATCAAAGCAGTTCAAAGGGACAAGTGTGTCATTTGATTTGAGATTTAGTAGCCCAGTTGCTCCTCAGCTACATGACTTGGCAGGATTAAATATGCCAAACTCCATAACATTAACAACCATCACGCTAGCTGGGGTATGAAACTAGCATTGTTAAGAAAGATCACATCATGATAAGGCAGCCGAATGTTTCTGCCCCCAATGGAAATAGCATCAAGGTTTACTCATAACACTCATATACATTGTCCCTGAGCCTAAAAGCACATAAAACAACACGAGAATGCTCCTCTTTTTTCCCTTTTTTTTCATTTGCTACAATCACAGACGCCATCAGAGCTAATAGGCTTTCCAATGCAATTACTGCTCTTTGGAATCAGGTAACCTTTAGAGGATGATTTCAAGAGTGACTCATACTTGCCTAATTTTAGCGGTCTGCTCCACACTCGATTGGCCTTGAAGTTGACAATATGACACAAAATGACAGAAGGCTAGATGGAGAAGCTATAGGTTTTGACTCCAGGCTTTAGCCTACTTAGTCTGACAATGCATTCAGCTCAGAACAAATGTGAGACAGTTTCTCATTTTATCAAGAAATTTCTCAAAACAAGTTGGTCTTCATATAGGGAGTAGCAATGATATTGAAGGAGACACACTTTTTAAAGGGTTTGAATGTGAAAACTGCTAAATAGGCTTAATGTGTTGTTTATGTATGTTGCATAATGAGTAAATACTAGAATTTGCTATTTGGATGCCTGCTGTGAAAAATAAATATTCATACACTAGCATTCAAGGGGTTGGAATCTGTCTTACTAATCATTGTTTATTTATTCAGTAATAATTTAGACTGTACATTTCAAGGTAAAAATGCTTTACCTTTATTCAAGGACTATAACTGTACCATATTCCATTACAGTTGTATTTTTTAAGCTTGACTCCATATGCCCCCTGTCTGGACTACAAGCTTTTACTTTTCCTTTTCTAGTTAAATAATTAAAGGTATGAAAAAGTATAAATATGCCCCTTTCTGCTGTAAAAGTGAATGTAGTGGATCTTTAAAACTCATTTAAAGTACACTCTTGGACCTTACGAACCCTGTTATACTTTTGAGGATACATTTATGCTGTTTCTACTTTGAGACTCTAAAATGAACCAGGTCAGAATCTTTTTTGACTGTTTACATGGTAGATTGAAATATTATAAGCTAGAAAGCAGAATATATTTTTTTCAGTAGTTTTTGAGGGAATACCAAGAAGGTATTAAATGATAAATAATATACTGTAATGATCAAATATGAAATAATCTGGAAGTTAATTGTGTTAGAACTTCACTGTCCCCCTGTTACAGCTTTGTTAGTCATACTGCTTTAACAGAATCATCTACATCTACAGCTTTGCTTAATAAATATAATATATACTTACATATACTATCTATCTATCTTTCTATCTATCTACTGATTATATATCAGTATATATATATATATATATATAGTCCATTTAAACTGTGATTTATAAAAAGAAAACCTTTATGTTAAATGTTTAAATCTTGTGGTCTCTGAGATTCACAAATATGCAGTACACATTTGCATTTCATGCAAGTTTGGATTAAAACGATACAAACACGAAGAGTTACAACCGTTTTCATTTTATGGCCTAGGTCTCAGAAAGCATCTTCTGGAGTAAGCTGTTCTAGTTGTTAAGACTGAAACTTGACTGGTGGTTACTCAAAAGTCAGGGTGACCTTTAAAAGAGGAATGAAATGTGCTTAAATGTGTCAGGTTCAGTAACAGGCTTGTATTCACACAGCTTCTGCCCTGTCCTGCGCTTCACAATCAATCAACATTACCTCACACTAATCCCACATCCTAGTGGAAAAACTCTGGTCTTCCACTGCTTTTCGGACATCTCCATGGTGGAACACAAGAGGATGAAGGTTAAAATAACTGTCATGTAGAATTGGAATATTTCATGAGACCAATTAAGCCACAAAGAGATTTTTAGCTAAACCCTGGCCTAGATTGCTTGACTGTGCTTCAGGAGTGTGCAGTGGTTGCTAGTGATATATATGAATTTTCTTTTAAACATACACGCATGCTGCATATATTTGTTTTATAAAAGGCATATAACCTCTGACTGGTATTTGTTTTCTGACAAATATTAAGCGTTGCAGAAAACTCCTACACATTATGACCTACTAACTTTAAAGGGAACACAGTTACTGGAAGAGAAGTTGCTCAGTCATCAACTTCCAGTGGACCAGACGATCTAGAACAATCTTGTTCTGCTACAAACAGGAAGGAACATTGGGTACTTTTGCCCATTTAAAAATATTTTATAGTAACATGGTTGTTTTCTGGCATTACAGCCACAATAGGTTCTGAGTACCAATTAATAAAATCAGAGGAAGAGACTAGCCAGTAAAAAGTACTTTGTTTTTGAAACATGTGGCTGTGTTTTTGGGTTTTGGAAGCACAAAGGTGTGAAACGAATAACGTAAGAAAGACCACAGCTCCTTTGGTGTGACAAACATTGCATAAGGTGTGGCTCATGTATGCTTTCAGAATGAGCTTATAGTTTGGCAGCCTTCCCAGATATCACTATATCATCAGAATGCTGTTGCTTTTTGGTTTAGTATTTGTCAGGGATTTGTCAGTGCGGTTCAGTATTTGTTCTCTGAGACCTGGTAGAAGTTAGGCCCTTTGAGGAGAATTTATTGCACACACATAACAATCCATGAAAACTTCGAATGACATGAGCTTGACCCTCAAAGCTGTACCTCACTTTACAACTACAGCTCGTTTTCCCTTAGAAAAGAAATGACTGCACAAAATTCTGCAGATATTTCCTTTAAAACTGAAAATTAGAAACTGCACACTCTTTGATGTTTTCTGGTCTTTTTTCCCTCTCTTTCCTCTCCTCTTTTAAACCTTTTTTTCATGATTTTCTCTTTGGTTGGTTCCAAATTCCTAACCATCTGTGGGTATGTGATACTTCTCCTCAGTACAATGGGCCTGGGAAGGAAGACAGTGTTCCACATAATCCTCCAATTCATTCAACTCTCACATCATATCATGCAAATGGAGCTGCCATTTCAGGACCCACAATCCTGTTCCAACCGTATGCCTGAGTCGGGCGCGATACAACAAATTTATTATGCATGCATTGCGCTAAGCTTATGGTAATAAGGTATTAAATTAGTGCTGGACATTATTGCTCCTCCAGATCATTTCTGTTAGAGAGATTTTTCATAAAAGTCACTTGGTGCTAAAAGAAACAGATTGTGAGCCAGATGAGGTGAAAATTCATATTTTTTCTCCAGTGTTTGAGCATTCGGCTCACTGTCATCGCTTTCATGCTAAATATTTTTTTTCAAGAGCCTACATTTCAGGCCTCAACACACAATCAGTTACTGGTGTTGCCCTCCATTATATCACTGAGCATGATAAAGCTATTTGGACAATGCAGCCAGCACTTAATTTTTACCCAAGATGAAATGCACACATTGCAATCTTCACTCAGTTAGATGAGCCATGTCTTGTCTTCCTTACAATTCCCTAGAGGAACAGTTCCAGACTCTTCTTTATTGAACTGATCAGACAAAAAAAAGCAGGCTGCAGTCTGCAGCAAAGGCCACTTTCTCATTTCAAATCCCTGCTCACATATGGAAGCATTCAGAATGATGCCTCATTTATCAAGCTTAAATTACAAACCAATAGAGCTCAAAGTTAAATTCAAACCATCTGTGTTGATGACACCTGAATAGCCTGTCTGAAAGCCAGAGAACCACCATTAAAAATGACTTCTTGACAAGATGTCATAACAGTTTGTGACAAAGAATGGAACACACCTGGTAACTGCTCTGCCACTGCTATATATGCTTACCACTTTTTATATTGTATTACCTCACCATACCAATTATGATCTGTGTATCATGTCAGATTATGAATGAGCTGCTCACAATTAATATATAGTCATATAGTACATGACTTTATATTATCTCTGTTTTTTTAACTTTTGGATATAATGTGTTATTTTTAGATATATGCCATTTATGTCATTTTAATGAGCTAAAATGAATTAAAATAAAATATGGATTCAAATAAGAAAATTGAGCATTTGTTCTGAGCATGACAATATACACTAGTGAAAATATTTCTTTTTTGTGTTCTTTTCTATACAAATAATATGATTAGCCTAACAATTTGAGTGAAAACTAGAATCTTTGAAACATTAATATGAATTTCTCAGTATTTAGCATTTCCTCCTTTTGCTTTAATGACAGTGTGCCCTCCAGATGTTCATGCAGCCTCCAATGAGTAGATCTCACCCACCTAAGAGTTGTCTGAACTCATGCTTCAGTGAAAACGATAAAAATCTGACCTTTTTGTTCAATGATTTTAACATAAGTGACACAAATTTGCTTAGATTTGAATAGTGACTCAGTAACATTGATGAATACTTTTCATAACATTTTTCTTGTTACTGCCTGACCACCCTCTAGACTAGTCCTGCATATCCCACTCACCTTCCTGATGAGATTAATGCCTGTTCTTTATATATTCACACTGCCATGTGACACTACCAGGCCTCTGACTATAGTTGTTGCTTTTAATTGTTAATTTGAACACTTCTTTCTAATAATGACTTGTTATATAAAGTTAGACTTTATATTTTATATTGTTCTTGTCTCTGTGTCTCTATGTGTCTGTGCAGTCATAACATAAGCAATTTCTTCTGGGATCATTACTTTTCTAATTCTGATTCTAATTGTGACTTATTGTCTCTGTTCATTATTCATTACTGGGTCAGTTCTATGTTAGTTATTGCTCCTATTGCTTTTGTTGTGTTATTGCCTTGCTGTCGAGTTTTAAAAAGGGGGAAGGATGGATAGATTTTCGTTTTGAATCGTGGTTCCTCTCAAAGTCTCTTCCTGTTGCTCAGAGAGAGTTTTTCCTTGTTTTCACCGCTGTCACCCTTGGCTTGCTTACTTGGACCTGGATTTCTGTAGAGTTGCTTTGTGACAACACCTGCTGAAGAAATCACTACAGAAAAGTATACACACAAACACACACACACACGCACACACACACACAAATATACACTACAAGTCAAAAGTTTTTGCACACCACAGGTTTTTACCACTTTCATAAACTGCAGATTTCTATTCTTGTTAAGCTATAGAAGTTGTTGAGTGAACAAATGTAAACAAAAAGTTTCCTTTAAATAAAGGAATTAATAAGTAACAGTGAATTCTATTAACTGGTTGTGTGGTGGTGCAGAATCACATTCTTAACTGTTCTTTAACTTTTAATGCAATCATGTAACTGCTTCATCCCATTGACTACCACTTAATGGTTTGTTAAATATCTAACAGTTGTCTGGTGATGGACACTATAATTATGATTGTTAGGTGGCTTTTTTTGGGTCAGTAGTGATTAATTAAAAAATGATATTTTCTGGCTAATAAAGGTACTCAAATGTTGAACATATTGTAAATTTATTTGTTAGCATGTTGTATTTTTAGTAAATATTAAATACATGCACATGTAACATGCACATGTAGAAAATCTCAGTGTGTGCCAAAACGTTTAACTCTTAATGCATATGTATGAACATTCATTTATCCTAATGCTAAGATCAAGCAAACACATTAAAATATCTGCTAATCTTTACACTGTTGTAAACATTTTACAATAAATAACCAAAAGAAATGCTCCAAAGTTACTTGGATTTAAATCATTGCTTTAACTTCGAGAATCTTTTTCCATCTCCTGTAAAGAGATGTGAGAGATGAAAGATATGAGTTTTTTGTCCAGCACTGACAACGCATTTGCTGCCCAGAAAAACGATTAGAAGTTTTAGATACGATTTTCTTACACACATATATCAATCAGCATGTTAGTTTTACCATAAAGTATCATAATATCACTGCTTTTCTTTACTTGTCATGTTTTCATGGCAACCTTGCAATAACAACAATAGGAAATCCCTCCTTCCGCCCCCTGGGATTCCCCCACCAGTAAACACTCCCTACAAAACCAGTGTTTCCTGTAGAACAAATAGATTAACAGAAAAGATTGTTTTACAATATCTCCCTGATAATGTTCTGCAAAAGGCCTTGAAGGGAAAGCACAGTATTCTAATCCAGAGCAGAGTATGGAGGTGTTTATGGTCATATGCAGGTGGTGTGACTAACAGAACATAACTGTGTGTTTCATGATTACATAATTACACTTGTCATCATCGTGATCTGGGCTACACTGTTTAAACAAAAGTCCAGGTGGAGATTTATCATCTATTTTGCAAAAAATAGTTTGTGCTGTGGCTTAACTTCAAATCTGACTCACTTTAAAAAAGTCATATTCATTCATTAAACCAGGATATGCTAGTGGTTCTGCAACAATTTACTCACTTTACTTGTAAACACAGAAAGCATGATGTTGGGTTACTGGCTTTTTTCAAGATTTTAAAATGTGGTCAGCGAAAAAGGCATGGTTCTAGCTGGTACTCAATTTCTTTTTCAAATTTGTTTTCTCAAATTTATGGCATAATTTATGTATTAGTCCACATGACTGATTTCAAAGTACCGTATGGAAAAAAAAATTCACCTTCACTTTTGGATATTAACTATCCATCTTGTAGCTTCCACACAATACGTCCATGATACCAGCTCATGGAATGTTTCTTTTGAACTCAAGGATATTAATATAGTGTTTTTGCCCCTTTTCTGCAGTAACAGCCTCTACTCTTCTCAGAAGGCATTACACTACATATTTGAACATTGCTCTGAGGATCTGATTGTATTCCACCATATAGAAGTCAGGTACTGATGTTGGGTGATTAGTTCTTAATCACAAATCCCACTCCAACTCATCCCAAATGTATCAAATGGAGTTCCATCACTCCAGAGAATGCAGATCCACTGCCTTACACCTCAACTTTATGGGACTTCTGAACCTCCACAGTGTCCTGTTCTTCATCAAGGCTTTTCTAAGCCGTGTGCCACCAACAGATGCACCTTAAAAGAGAAGAATTCACTAATTAGAAGGGGGTTCTGGATACTTTTGGCCAGATGAATAATGCTGTGTAGCATTTTGAAAGTCACCTACATAGCATTGTTGCTGCTTTGCATTTCTTAGCATTCTTTTAGCATATTTCCACAAAGTGCAAATACCTCACATGAACAGAAAGAGAGTGTTTTTGCTTTTCTGTGTGTCACCATTTCACTGTTACAGATGGATCACAGCAGTGCAGCTTGTATAATTACATATACTTATTATATAATTACATATAAAACTTTTTCATCTTGACCTTTTTACTGTAATTATGTTCGGATCCACTTGTGTAATTGCATGAGTAAGACTATATGTGTTTAACTACATAAACTGCACTACTAGAATCCATCTGTAACAGTGAGTACATCACTAGAAGCTTTTGCTGTTGCATGCATTGTTAACATGTGACTACACCTTTATTAGAGAAACTTAAAATAAAGTGGGATCCTCTCTTCTCTAGGAACCTCTACAGTACTGTTCTGAAGTCTTTTACACAAAATAAGACCACCACCATCATCCTGCATATTCTCTCAGAGCAGAGTGACCAGAGTGTCCAGACAAGCTGTCCAATTACTACCACTTTGGCAAAATTGCCCAAAACGGATTCTGTTTTGACAGCATCATTGCACTTCGGTTTTAATGGTGTTCGACAGTCACTCTTATAACAAAAGCAGAAAGTAGGAAATAGAAAACCAGGCTATGGTTCTGATGTCTTTTCTAAATAATGTCTCATATTCTGTTGTGTACTTAGTAGGCCTCTCACTGTTGCACCACATATCTAATGGGTTTAATCTATCTAAATAGTGAATCACTGTATGTGTACATCATCAATCAACAACTTACTGTTTATTTCCTAATCATGTAGATTTGTAATAGAGATAAGAATGAAAGAGAGAGAGAGAGAGAGAGAGAGAGAGAGAGCATAAGAGGCAGCTTATGCATTTCTAATAGAAACAGTCATGCATATTACTCTCACTACAGTGGGGATTGACTGAGCATGCCACATCATAATTGTCCTTATTTCTTTAATTCCGTCGTATTTACCCAGATTAAATCCTCACATTAATAATGTTTTCATGACTAACTAATGGCTTGCACCTTGCCAAGAATCGTTTTCCTCCACCACTAATTCAAATTGGTCCAATTAATCATGTGAAAGGTAATTAGCATAGTCAAATGAGATGTGAAGGCTCGTCAGTGCTTGGGGGATTTGCCTTTTCTTTTCCCCTGTTTCTCGATACAAATAAAAAATTAGTCAAGGGTGGTGGTAGCGGGTGGTATAATACTAATGACTGTGTTTCTTTGTGGCAAAATGCGTGGGAATGACAGCCATATTCATCCACACTGCTGGCACATCAGCCCAGCTGAGATGGAGACTCAGTGAGGAATCTACATGAAGGAATGAGAACGGAGAGCATGAATGAGGGGTAGAGGGACAGGACTGGAGACAAGGTTGTTTTTTGGGGTTTTTTTTGAGGTGCGGCGTGGGGGTTTGCGGGGGGGGGGGGTTGGTGGACAGGGGTTCAGGGCTGCCATACAGGATTAAATAGCTGTGTAATTTTGAGTAATTTCCCCAGATTACTACAGATAGCCTAGATTAAAATGTCATAGTGTGAATATATATGCGAATGATGCTGAATAACAGTAAAAAAGCACTGCACACAGGCAAGGTTTTGTTATTAAATTACTGAGAGGTGGATTGGAACAGGATTACTATTACTCAGGGAGCTCTGGATTCGACCTACTACTGAAGGCCACCACTTCAAATCTTTACTATTACTATTACAGACTCATACTGGAGTATAAAAGCAAAAATGCAGTAATTATTTTGGATAACATAAAAGTAATTGCCAAGACAGACCAATAAAATGACACTGAAATGCCAAGCAGATTGTAGGTATTAACTGGAAAAAGGACATAATAAAATATCTCATTTTTGGATAATTGCTTGGTGCAGAAGGTCTTAAGTACAAACACATTCACACTAAATTTCACTGTAATGTCAAATATTTAAGCGAGAAAATAAACTGGAAACACTTCCAAGCACTACAAAATGTCTTTCCTGTGTCTTTCTAAGTGAATCTGAGGTATAAAAGAAAGCAGTTACACTTACTATTCTGTTTCTTTTCAAATACTGACATTACAGTATAGTTTAGTGCTAATATGATTGTAGTTACCACCTCGTTACTTCAAATAAATGGATCATTCCCTTTTTCTGCTTAATGCCTAAAACCTGCTTCGAATTGCAGTACAATCTTGACCATCTTTTTCTTAAGTCTCTTTTTATTCAAAGTATTTACCAGAGTAGTTACACTTTTGCAGTTTATACTTCATATGTACCAGTTCATACCCAGAACCGGTTGACCATTTCAGCATTATTTAGTTTAACTGTTTTGGAGCTCACTGTTATGTTACACAAAATGATTAACTAGTGCAATGGAGTTCAATACCTCACACTTAATACACAGAAAATATGAGACAGTTTTCACAGGTCTTCTAGACACACTTAAATTACAGTGCTAACTTCCCCACAAATTAAAATTAATCCAATTCAAATTCAGACTTAATTATATTTATGGTATTATGGTATACTTAAATTCCAATTTCTGCTAAATCAAATTGTTAGGAGATGTTACCAGTCAATGAGTGGTCATTTGGTCATTGTGGAGAGTTACATGCAGGGTGTAATCAGGTAAAATAGTGTCCAAAGTTTTGTAAACATTGTGACTCCTGGTTTCTATCATCATCTTAAAGAAAGATGATGAGTTGATAACACTACAGAAAATAGTCACTATAGATGTTTTGTAGGTGCTCAGCTTGTCTTGTACTAACATTCATTGTTCAACTGAATATCTATTAAATGTAACTGAAATTTAGGCTGAATATAAAAGAATCCATTAAATTAAACCCTAAATGTAAACCTAACCCTAATCCTAATCTTAACCCAAATCTTAAAGCTAATCCTAAACCTAATACTGATGATAATCCACTGAGTTTCATCAGTTTGTTAACAATCTAAGTGTCTGTAGATAATCTATTGGGGACTGTCCAAATAAAGTGTGACCTTTCTACAACGCACCACTTCACGTCAAATAACTGTGCATGACTTTGTTAAGTTTGTGCTTGAATTACGCAGGACTTTTGAGCAGGTGGATTCTCTTGTAAGTAAAATGTAAATAGTTTTGCACTTTTGAAAATATTTTCAAATGAAAACACTTCTACTTCTTTTCAGTTGTATGCCAAAGACCAAATGATATTTTGGTTGGTTTTCTAAGGGAATATAAGTACATGTCCTCTACAGGAACTTTAATGTGACATTTTCTGCTAATTTTAGGGAACTAATGCTATTTTTTAAATTTTTTTGCTCAAGTTAACAGTAATTTAAATTATCATTACTTTTTACAGGCCTTTTTAAGCTTTTTTCCAACAAATAAGCAGTAATTGTGCATAAAAATGAGCAGAAGTGCATGACTCAGCTACACTGTCATCATCTACACTGAACTCCTGGTTTACTATTTGGTTTTGATTTCATTCTGTTCTGTTATTGCAGTTCCTGCTGTGAACTGCTTTGCTATTGCTTACATCTCTCATTTGCAAGGTTTATCATTTTATTACAGACAAAAAGGATGCCAGAAGAGAAAAATAGCACCTAAAATTTCAGTTCGTCTACCTACACAAAAACAGTAAGAAATATCAAATATATTTTGTCATTTTTGGGTGTTTTGTTTAGAAATAATCAGACAGGGTAGATGGGAGGGAATGAGATCACGCACTGTTAGTAAACCAAGGAAATTCATTTAAGGTTTAACTGTCTTTTCACTATTAAATCAAGTACAGTATACTGTGTCCGGGGGTTTGTTGGAACTGCAGAAGGCATCGCTCTCTCAATGAGGAAGTGATACGACCACAACACCATCTCTGGCACATGGACAGCGAGGTCAGAGGAAGTGTCTGTACCCTCCCCCCAACTGTGTACAGGTGCTGAGGGGCTGAAATGTCACTTAGTAAAGGAGCAACCGTCAACACACTTCAAAGTGTTCTGGTTAACTCTGCGTTATTTTAAGCACCTGCACACTGCAGCAGCACCGTGCACTGCATTAAGTTGGACAAGATTGCGTTTTTTTCATGTATCTGAGGAAATTGATGAAATACCGGAAGTGGAAAGAACTCTACAATGACAACTGCTGATGATTACTCAGAACGGTTTCAGAAAGGTCAAAGCATTCACGTGAATGAATTGCTCCTGTAAAGCGTTTTCAGTCTCTTTCACCCAAAGGAGAGATGTACTACATTATGAGTGTGTCTGTTTGTTGTGTGTTTGAGGTCTACAGTTCCACAGTCCTACAGCTCAGATGGGTTCACAAGAATTGAGATACATATTCAGAAGTCAACTTTAAGAATGCAGAATTCAAAACTAATCTTTTAGGATTCTCAATCACTTACGCACAAAAAAACAAGCACTTGCTGACTCTATTAACTGTTTTAAAATAATTTCCTATGTAGCAAACTCATTTGTTAGACTCACTTGTACTTTGAAAACTCAGAGGACAGCATTTTTACAAACTTAGGCAAGTTATTTAACTCAATGTTATTCTTTCTTGAACTTAACAGTCATCTTAACAGTGGACATGTTCATTAATAAAAAGTTTAGTGAGTAAGTTTGGTGTACTACATTTCGCGGTAGAGAAGAGGACCGAAGCAGGCGATGAGTAGAAACAAGCTTTAAGAACTTTATTCAAGTTATTGTATATTTGTAATGAGATTTAGCATCAGAAAAATCACATGAAGAAAACTGTCAACCAGTAACAGCGAAGAACAGAGTGAAAAAACTACAATTGAGCCTGGTAAAGGTGTCTTATATTCTAAATATGCTACTTTTAGTAACAGTTTACTATAGGGCAGCATACATAAGGTTACATGGCATCTACATAAGTCTTTCATGACAACTGAAATATACCTACATTAACTAACTACTGTCATAACACTTTCTGGGTTGAAATAGCATCAGAGTTTAATAATGCAATCTTCATGACAGTTCATTCTCACTGGAATATGACTCTATAAATCTTAATGTAGGTTTATGTCTGTTCTCATTAAAGTTTTATGTTGCTGTAATGCAGACTTATGATAGGCGCCATTTTTAAGTGAAGTATAATTTGTTACTGAGTACTTTCAGAACAGTGTATTCAGTATTCAACCATCACTACTGTTTTTCAGCATTCTGTCCAACTCTGCCTGTGTACGTACACATTTCTGTCCATGAGTTTCATATAAAATACCCAAAGACTGCATAAAATAAATATCAAAAACAATAAACAAATCATCGCATCATATGAAAAGCAGGCCACAAATGTTTGCAACCAAACTCTTATCAATTAACATTGAAAATTCCACTTCTCTTCTAAAGATTTTGGAAGTTACAAGGGTAAAGGGGGCATTTGGCTGAAGACCTTATACAGAGCAACTTCAACAATCATTAGTTACAGGGACAGTTCCCCTGGAGCAACTGAGGGTTAAGTGTCTTGGACACGACAGAATGAAGTAGGGGTTCGAACCTGCAACTTTGTGGTCATCGGGTTTACAGACGAGTGTTTTACCCACTAGGCTACTACCAATACAAGGGCTTACTGTCCTATACAATGGAAATGCTTCTACTTATTTTGTATTTATTAAGGGTGCCCATAATTGAGAACAGTTCAGGCTTGAGTGGATACATTTAAAGAACTGACTCTGTATTACTCAGGCTAATCACTTCTAGAATCACGCTCATTAATATTCGAGCCAGGCTTGAGATCTCCCACCAAACCTTAGGCATTGAACATTTCGTGATAAATGGATCAATCAAATGGGCAAAATTACGTTTAAATTAAAAGTTATGAAATTTTAATTTTGTATAGTTACCACTTTGAACATGCATGGTTTTGTTGGGAAAATGACAGTATGAGTTACTTTGCAAAAATATGCTTTGCCATACGCATAGGTTAGTTACATTTAACCTGTTAAATGTTCCACTTTGCAGGCAGTTACCACTTAAACAGCTGGATAAATTACAGAGAGCATCCTGAGAGATGAGACAGCCAGAGAATCACAAAGATAATAAAATGTACACACATAGGAAACAGCAGTCCTTGTTTATATTCTGCATACCCCACAGTAGCAAACACAACCGAGCATCTAGAGTTTTGCCCAAGGCTACTGGGACTTGCCTGGGTAAGTGGTACAGTGAAATGAGACCAATACTGACTATTCACTATTCAGTCTCGCGGTACCTTTTGGCATCAGAACGAATACAAAAAAAAAAAAAAAACACTGTGGACTATTGATGTTTGGGGGCAGTTTTTCTGCATCTAGTCAGACGGTCCTTCATAAGGTCAATGGCATCATGAACTATACTGAGTATCAAGACATTTTGTCCAAAACACCTGACTGCCTTTCTTGGAAAATGCACCTTGGTCACAGTGAGCCCTCCAGCTTGACAGACTCATACAGAAAACAACAATGCACTTTCAGTTTCCTGCACTTAAACCTAGTCTGTATAAATTGTATAGATCATCTTTACTTCTTCATTTCACTTATAGACATACATGAACACCTATTTAATATGACACTGTTATGATTACATACACACACACACACACACACACACACACCCACACAC
>JBBJLS010000109.1:22480479-22490558 GCA_037577275.1 Bryconaethiops microstoma
CTGGAGGAACCGAGGAGGAATCTGGAACCGAACCTGTGTTCTCCTCACCAGCTCTCACAATATCAACTACTTTTACACACAAAACAAATCCTGATACTTTTTACTGCTTTCTTGTTTGTTTGTTTGTATTTATTCTAATGTTAACTTTGCTGCAGAAACAGCTTTAAACTATTGGCATGGGTGTCTAAGTGTATGTGTGTGTGTGTGTGTGTGTGTGTGTGTGTGTGCTGTGTGGCAGTGTTAAGGGAAATGTGAAATGTTTCAATGCATTACAGTGTGCCTGGTGAGACCTTTCCAGTGGTGTGCACTCTGCACTCTGCATGAGTCAGAGCTGTGCAGTAGCGTGTGTTACTCCAGTCTGACACCGGATTACTGGTGTGTGATGTGGGGGCTTGTGCAGACCTTTTGGCTCATGGAAACCCAAAGTGTCCGCAGCATCGATCCTGCTTGATGTGCTGTGGCTGGCTGACTAATACATATCAATTAGAGGCCAACTTTCTCAGAAATTGAAAGGTTTCCCTTATGCATCGATTAGTCAGCAAAGCATGATGAACAAACACTATACACGTCATCTCATGCATCTATATATATGCATATATTGTCTAATTAAGGTTAAGTCGAAGTTGCGTCCAAATCTTGGATTTCTAAAAAGTGCTTAACTTTTTCATTTGAATGCATATTTTCAAATTATATATTAAAAAACAACAACAATGGAGCTACAATATTTTGTACTTAAGAGTAATATTTAAAATACATATGCCGAGTAATGTAGTGAGGAGCTGCCGCTTTTTGAAGTCTTACCTTGTCAGTGGCAGTGGGAGTGCTAGCCTAGCGGTGCGCTAATTGGCCTTGGCAGACAGACAGAGTTGGAGCTCTTGTTAGGTGGGGGGGGTCGAGGCTTTGAATGGCTGCTGGCTGGACGCTGAATAGCAGGCTGATTCACTAATGCACACTGTAAATAATAATGATGCCTGTCCGTGGGGAGAAGAGAGCTATGGACTTCTGTTGAAACTTGCTAAAATAGCTGAGGTGAAAAGAAAAGGCTTTTCGTCTGTAGAGATGCCAAAGCCTGCTGAGAGAATCTCACAGCTCGTAATGTACGATAGTGGTTCCAGGTGCTGCCGGACAAAAATACTTGTCCGCACAGAAGATAGATTCTATTGTTTGATTTCTGGTTCTGGAAAAGGGGAGATCATAGCTCGACTGTCAAAACAAATCTGTGTGCTTACGCCGTAATGGCACTAATTGCCATGGTTAATGATGCTATGCCGAAAATGACTTATTTGCAAGGTAAAACTGCATTTGGGTAATGGCTTATAGAGCATAATCGAAAGCTCGACACTGCTTTGCTTGTAATTACAGTCAGTGGAGCTTAATGTATCTTCACCAAGTGCCTGAAAAGACAGAGATTGAAGATGACCTCAGAATGAACTACGGAAAGCAACCCAAAAAAAGCCATATTAATTCAGATCCCCTTCAGCACTTAGGGCACTTTGATCAGGATCCGTCGGTCCTTGATGTGGGCCTGCGTTTCCTACCCATCCGTGTTACAAAAACGGCGGTGCGCCGTGATGCTCTAACACCCCCCACCCCCCCACCCTTTGCCTCAGGAAGTGGTAGTGGGTTCAGCACTAGCTGGCTGAACCCCTCACCCCTACATCTACCCCCATCCCACTCATTCGCATCATATTTCTCCTGCTCCTCATTATATCAATGGGGGGAGGGTTAACCTCCATGAGTAAAGGGATGGATTTTTCTGGGGTGCATTATTTTTTCAAGGGTCTGTAATGTCAATCAGCGAGGTGGAAACCCAAGAGGAAGGAATGGTGCTTTATAAGTGGGTGGGCAGGGGGGGGGGGGTATGCTGAATTTTTTTTTTTTTTTTTGTCTTTTTTTTTCTGGGACACATTATTTTTCAGTGGACTATAATGTCAATCAGCAGAGTGGAAACCCAAAATGAGCCCTGCCACCAGATGTTGCCGTGCCCCAACTGTCACTTGAAAGACAGAGGTTTATTGTTCTAGTGCACCCGGCGTGGTTCAGAACTCAGAACCCATAAAGTGCTGACTGATGCCTCTCTCTATAGACGTACGAAAGCCAAACAAGGCCCTAACTGTTTCGCCCCTTGGAAACATCACATGCAACCAGCGACGTGTTTCTGTTTTATATTATTTGCCAATCTCTTTTTTTCTTATATGCTGTGGTACAGCAACAAGCGTGTACATCAGCCACGATGAAAGAACAGACGGATGGTGTTGATACGGTTGTTTTCAAAATGGCGCCAAGTGCATCAAAAAGGCCTTTTCTGTGTGTTCATTTCCGTTCCAAGCAGAGCCATTGTTTTGTACACCCTTGTAGTATGACTTCTTGTGTAAGTTTGAAATAGGAAATATCTTTGTGGCAGCAGAGCCTCAACCAAACAGGATGGCATCTCACAGTTAGCACAGTTTCTTTGTCACCCACGTGTATGTGGTTTCTGTATTGCACTTTCTGGTCAGGAAGTGTTTTAACCCCTGTGCGTGTGCGTGCGTACATGTGCGTGTGTGTGCTGAGTGTGCTGATGATGAGAGTTGAAGGTATGAAGACTTTTTGTGAATTTTTGCTCTAAGCGTCATCATGCTTACATTTTTCAGTGTTTATATTAGCAGGATGTTTTAAACCACGTGTGTGTGTGTGTGTGTGTGTATGGCTGCAGAGACACCTGGATGTGATTAAAATCAAACTGACTGTGTTTTTCCGGGGGCTGATTAGACTGACTTTGTTTTGCACTTTGTTACATGTCTGCAAATCTGATTTTCAAAGTGCTTTAGTAGTTTTACATTTCCTCACGTTTTACACTGGATTTCGATCCATTGTAAAAGTAAGAAGTAAAATGGTTGTAAATTGGGCAATACGTATTTTTAAGTTATACAATGCTTTTCTGATCTGTAATAACACTTACTTCAGATGTGCAAACTTAATTAAAATATATATAATGATTTGGAAAAAACGGATATTATTACCTGCATGTGGCATCTATAAATGCATGTTTCATTATGTATCACACCTTCAACTGACTCAACTGACTTTGCAATGTTAGAATTGTAGTATGAACTCAGGGTGGGTAATGTGATGATATTTTGTTATCATGATATCTTGCATCCCCAATATGCTTTTCTGAGCATATCATGGATGTTGTCAGTACTTTCTAACAGAACTAAATGCGTTAAAACGTTGAAAAAAAATCATTAGAATCATCATAGTTTTGTTAGAAACTTTAAATGTGACTCTACTGGTTACTGGCCCTCCAAGCTCATCAAACCTCAAAGTACCTAATAAATAACTATTCAAACATCAAACTGACTGTTTTTTTCTGGGGCTGATCAGACTGACTTTGCTTTGCACTTTGTCACATGTCTGCAAAACTGATTTTCAGTGTCCATTAGTCATTTTGCATTGGTTTACATATTCAACCCACTGTTAAAATCAAAAGTAAAATCTTTGTAAGATGGGCAGTGTGACAGTTGTATTGTTATCATGGTAAGTTACGTAACAAAATGCCACAATATGGTTTTCTGATCATATCAGATGCTGTCAGTACTTCTAGAACACAGATAAACTGCATGTTTCCTTACAGACAGAACACAGTTTTTGATAGTACTTTATGAGACGTCTTATTTATAAATGAAGCACTATAGGTTAGAACTGAAAGATGAATCACTTTTAAAATTGAAATTGCAATTTGAAAGGGTGTGATTTGCAAACCGCAAGAGTTTAACTCACTAATGCCAAGCTCATGAACTGGCATTCTGGTCCAAAAATCGAGGTACTGGTCATCTTCCCAGGGGTTAAGTTA
The DNA here is from genome assembly GCA_037577275.1 of Bryconaethiops microstoma. Classification (NCBI taxonomy): domain Eukaryota; kingdom Metazoa; phylum Chordata; class Actinopteri; order Characiformes; family Alestidae; genus Bryconaethiops; species Bryconaethiops microstoma. The sequence continues at coordinate 22,484,315 of JBBJLS010000109.1, forward strand.
TCAAAAAAACACATTTAAATTGCAGTTGTGACATCAGTCAAAAAACTGTGATTAGTATTTTTTTTATAAGTCTGTTGTTTGTTCCACCTAGTGATACATGATATCAGAATCATATGTTTAATATCTCATATATGTGTATATATATATATATATAGTTGGAAAAACAGATATTATTACCTGCATGTGGAGTCTATGAATACATCAATGCTTCATTATATATCATGATATATTTTTGTCTTATCACCCATCCGCACAATTTCACAAAAATTTAAGAAATAATTTTCTTTTATATTGTTTTAATGATCTGCATTTAATCATGTGAAGAGTTGCTTTGTATATTCAATATATTTTCAATAAATTGGTTAAACTGGTTTTAATAGGTTTTCATTTTTAAAAATAGGGGAAATTTGAGGAGTTGGTAAAGAATCATAACTGAATCAAACTTTTCAGCCTTACCTATATGTTTATTAGGGCATTCAAGTGACTCCAAAAAAGTCATGTTTGTTCTGTATATTACATTTACATTTACATTTACGGCATTTATCAGACGCTTTTATCCAAAGCGACTTCCATTCCCTAACTACAGGGGACAGTCTCCCTGGAGCAACTTGGGGTTAAGGGTCTTGCTTGTATTTTAAGAGTTTATACAAATTGGGCGAAATAACGTGTGCTGTTTCTGGGCATGTTGCTCCGAACCTGAATGCCAAGTATTATAATCTTTGCAACAGCGAAATGCATGGAGCAGTTGCGGGTTAGGGAGCTAAATGCTAGAGGAGGTAGTGTGATTCTGGGGTGGGCACCAGAAATGTTGACTTAGTAATAAAGGGTTTGTAATGGCCTTTCTCTGATTGGCTGCTCTCGTGGCCATTTTATTCTTCTTACACTCCAGGTACTGCAACATGGCCCCAGGCCTATTCCACTAGAAACACTACTTAATGGTGCTTGGGTAAATACATCAGTCTTTGAGAAAGGTGGTCCAAATAACTAGACATGTAATGAGTCTAGCTGCGTGAATATTTCTCTGACTGCCCTTTCACCCACAAAGCACTTGGCATTAGTGTTGTCTTTCAGTAAAACTCTATGTTGCTCCCTTGCCTTCACCGTCATAAGCTCAGTTTGTTTGTCTTCCCTGCAAATGACTGGTGTTCTCACTGTTGTGCCGTTCTGATGAGGGACTTTTTAAAGGAAGCGTTACATAAATACAATGAAACTGCTTGCCTTATTTTTAGCCCACCCGCTTCAACATAGACCTTTCTCATCTGTGGCTTTTCAGAGAGCCCTGCAAACTTGTAACTTTTGAACTCGGCTCACTCAGAAATCTTTGTTTGGTGCGCAAGCAGACATTTAGGATTTTTTATTTTTTTAAAAAGGGCAACATTTTGTTTTGTACTGCATTTTGCAGTTTTTACTTATTATTATTTTCTCCATTCTTGAAAACTGAATAACTGAAATTGCACAAACCTCTCTGTCAGAATACCAATCTCTATAACCCCTGTTTGCAGAATGTTACTAGTTACTATTTATCCAATGGAGAGTGAATAGATCTTTCAGGACACTGAGATTTATTTACTACAGCTTTATTTACTAGATGTGTGATTAGATGGACCTAGTTACTGCACTGATTTTTCATGCATACTTCACCTCAGGGAGATTTTGTGTACAGTAAAAACACACGTACTGCTTTACAAGAGAACACTGTATGTATTTGCAAAGCTTTTAAATCCAGAGACTCCAAGGCAGATGTGCAATCATCAGCGTTGTGCATATGCTTACACTTTTAAGGAAGTTGTGTGGTGAGCAATATGTCAGAAGTATAATATTATAATTTTTCAAGAAATTCTCGTAATTTACTGTATGCCATTGTATTTGTCTGACAGCTGGTAGGTTATAGACACAAGAAGTACTATAAAAAATACTAGCAATTATAATTATACTCCTCTTTGTAATAAAATATGCCTTTGGTCAGTTCTTTAAGTCCTGACTGTAACCATGATATGCTCAGAAACGTGTGTTATGACATAAACGTGTATTATGACATATTATGACAAAATTTCAAAGTAAAATAACATGACTTTTCTGTAAGGGATATTAATATTAATTGAAATATTCATTATTTAATTTGAATATGTTTTAATGAAAAATAATTGTTTTATTAAATGAAGGAAAATAGTCTACTAAATGATATAGTGAATGTTGTTTTATTTTTCAATTTTATGAGCAGAACATATTCTATTATTTTTTGCCTACAGTGCACCATTCAGGTTTGGGCTAGATTTATGGTTTGAAGTAGCTTGGATCATTAAAAATAATAATAAAAAGTGGAATTAGAAGACTCATTGCGTGAGATTTTCGCTGCATCAGCAGTGGTTTGCGTTTTTCTTAACCTTGAAGTGGTTTAGTGTGAGGCGCTGGAATCTCATAGTGTAAGCATGAAATACTTGTGTGTATTAGCATGAAGTAATAGCTGACTTTAATGGAGCTTTATGTCAGGGAGTTATTTTGGTGGCTTGCCGTGGTCACTTAACATAACAGAATGTAGCTCAACAGTGTGAAATAGACTCTCATCACCCTCTTTTTATCAGGAAATGAAACACTGAAGAGAGGAAAGAGAGCCTAGAGTAACAACAAAAAAAAAAAAAAACGAGAAAAAGGAGAGACAATTTCATGGAGCTTTGAGTGCCTGCAATGTGGATAAAAGTTTAACATGGCCTGGAAGTTGCTGATATTGTATCTCTGCCGATTATCGGGACATTTAGGAGGAACATGGAGGGGCACATGTGGAAGCTGTTCTGGTGCCTCACCGGGAGAGTTGGACCCGACACACGAGGCTGGCATGAAGGGCTAAAGCTCGCCGGGCACTGACCACAGAGTTTGCAAGGTTAGCTGAACTGTGACCGACCACATAGTCCCAGTGGGGTTTGAGGTACATGTAGCAGTCCAGGTGGTATCAAAGCGTTTCTTCAGCCAATGATATGAACTTCTGTCTAAGAATGAAAAGACTGTTCGCTACCACAGCATATTTCTAGTGTTCTCATCTCCTCTGGCTGTTTCTGAGAAGTGGAGCTGCAGCTATGTAGATTCCATAGGCTAAGCAAGTGGATAAGGGATAAACAAACAGAGCAGGAGTGTTGTATGGATAGAGGGGAGGAATGCAGAGAGAGAGAGAGAGAGAGAGAGAGAGAGAGGGTTGGGCAAACACAGGCAGTTGTCTTAGGTTCCTATGGCATGTCCTGAGCAAACAGTGGCAGAGTTGGCTGGCTTTAAGCCCAGCTTCAGATAGCTCTGGGGCCTCCAAGAGGAGCTACCCCTAGGACCCTGATACACACACACAAACACACACACACATATTCCTGCATACTCATATACATACCTTCTTCTGACATACTGTACATCTCGGACCACTTTTCTTTTCTTGCCCCCTTAAAAAAAGAGTTGCCATAGGAGACTCCTTATGGTTCTCCGAAGAACATTTCTCTGGAGGATTCCTTGAACTGTTTGTAAATGAGACGTGTGTGTGAAGAACATTTTCAAAGCTTAAAGAACCTCCGCATACAGTAAAAGGTCCTGAATTTTAGCTTAGAAATACTTAGAGTGGTAAACAGTGTGGTAAACTAAAACAACAACAATAATAATAATAATAAAAAACTTCTGTGACACCTTTATGGTTTTAATGATATAAAAATGTCATAATTCATTTGTACATGATCATTTTCCATCCTTTCTTTATCCCTCAGAAAGAAACAGGCTGTTCTGGTTGCTGCTCCTTTAAGGCTGATATATGTATGTGTTCTGATTGGCTGCTCTGTATTATGCCTCTTTCAAAAAGCAGACTGGACTGAAGGGCTCCTTGTCACTTCACTGTGAAAGAGCAGTGCGAAGCTGCTGGAACCAATGGATTGGTTTTTGTGGCATCTCCAAAACAGTGATTTCAAAACAGGCAGCTGTATTTGCATGGACCACATGGACTCTGTTACATTTCGAAGCCTAGCAATGTTTATGTATAAGATCAACCTCTTAGTTAAAAAATAAATAAATAAAAATGATACAATTCTGTTTACCCTGATATGGTCACTTTAATTGTTATTGAGATTAAAGCAGCACAGTTTATATTGAAGGTGTGTTATATTTAAAATATCAATCTATTCATATTTTTGAATAGTGACTTTTTAAATGGGGCACGACTGTGGCTTGCACTTTAGCCCAAACTTCTGTCAAACCTTAGGTAAAAATGTCTTAAAACGTTGATGGTGTATTTTTGCCGTATTGGCCCCTAATGTTTGCATAAATTCTGTATGAATTAAATCCATTGTATATGAGATTGTCACACAAGTTAAGTGCAACTGCAGCCAAATGATAGTACGGCAAATAGTTACTTATTAATTTATTTATTGTTGTCTGACCACCACCAAGTGTTAATGGAACTCAACCCAGAAAAAAAGGTTTTACAGCTTCATTTATTATGTGCATTCTTTTTATATCAACACTGAACTCCTCAGTGGTGGTGAAATACATCAGCCTAGTGGTTGCTTATTGAAATTAAAAACTGAAAGTATTGAAATTCAGCGTAGAATCGCTCACCACATTGCCGTATTGAACAATGATTAAACTTTTGGTACACTGTGCTCATCAACACACTTATTCTTTTCATTTGAATCTCTCCTGATGTGCTGCAATTTCCTCCCCCCCCCCTTCTAACTTCTGTGTACTTTATTATTGCTCTGTTTAGAGCTGACTGTCCTAAGTGTGAACTTTGAGCCGTGCTGGGACCCTCCCAGCCATAATCATAACACCTGCAGTTTCCTGGAACATGCCGATGACTTCAAGTTGCTACTCTGAGAGTATCTGCTTAACACTTGAGTTTCTACACCTATTTAGCAGTCTGCCATATTCTAATCTCAACACATAGTGCGTTATTGAGTTTCAGTCTTTACTGTGCTACGGAGAGGTGTTAAAGCAAAGTATTTCTGTAAAGAGGATCCGTTTACAGATCAGACACTTTTCAGAAGGTTTTGATTCCTGTGCAACTGTGTGAGAGTGTGTGTGTGTAAGTATGTATCTATGTATGTGTGTAATTATGTGTGTGTGTATATATATACACACACACACACACACACACACACGCGCGTTTGTGTGTGAGTGTGTGCCGTGTGGAATGTGATGTGTTGTTGTAGCAGAGATAATGTACAATCACAGTGCAAACAGAAAGCTCTCTCATTCCAGCTCACTCCTAATCACTCCTAATCTTTAACACAAAAGACACTGGAATCTGCTCCCCCCTTCTCTCTTTCCCCCCTTCTCTCTCTGTCTTTTTTGCCACTCTCCTGTCTTTTTTCCACCTTTCTTTTTTTACTTACTTTTTCTTTCTTTTATTTCGCCCTTTCAGTCTTTCTTTCTCACTTTCTTTTCTTATTTCTCCGTCCTGCCTTTCTTTTCTTCTTTCTCTCTTACTTTTTTCCATTTTTTTCTCCATCTCTCTCCTGTCTTTCTTTTCTTTGTTCTCTTTCTCTTTCTTTCTCTTTTTATCTCTCTCCTGTTTCTACTTCTGTCTTTCTCTCCTTCTTTTTTCTTTCTCTGTGTCTGTCACCCCCCCCTGCTCTTGCTCTTTCTCTCCCTCACTCTCTCTGTCTTACGCTCTCTCTCTCTCTCTCTCTCTCTCTCTCTCTCTGAATGGTTGGATGACAGATTGGATGGGCGTGTGGGTTGCAGTTGGTAATCACATACAGCATAAAGGCACTATGGCAAAAGAACTGACGGCTGTCTTTATCATCCCCTCTGCATGTTGGAAAAGCCATTTAGTACAGTTTCACTCAATTGCAGGGTAGATGGCTTTTTGTTAGCAGTGAAAGAAGGTGTATGGGAAGACATTTCCCTCTGATTTATGCCCTCGCTCAGTCCACTTAGTGATGCTGCCTGGCTGTTTTGATGTTATAAAGGTGATTTGATACATTTCTGTTGAGTATAGACTTTAATTATTTAGATTCGGCAGGCTGTTATGACTGTCGTCACCAACAGGAAATGGCTTTTGTTAGTGAAGGAGAGGAGAGAGAGAGAGAGAGAGAGAGAAAGAGAGAGAGAGAGAGATGGAGAAAGAAAGAATGTAGATTAGACATGTAGAAAAAACAGCCTGCTAGTCTATCCCCCGACAGACTTCTGTTTACTAAATGACGTGTGTGTGTGTGTGTGTGTGTGTGTGTGTGTGTGTGTGTGTGTGTGTGTGTGCATGCACGTATGGGTATTGTGTTTG
>JBBJLS010000109.1:22490658-22504581 GCA_037577275.1 Bryconaethiops microstoma
AAATAAACGACAGACTATTTTAAGCTGCACTTTAGCAGAGGGGGGGTGTGTGTGTGTGTGTGTGTGTGTGTGTGTGTGTGTGTGTGTGTGTGTGTGTGTGTGTGTGTGTGTGAGCGCGCAATAAAGCATGGAGCCTGTAAAGCTCCTGGGTTTGATAAACATACACAAACACGCATACACACATGGAGTAACAAGTGAAAGTGTTTCTATTTCTCTTCACCAACCCTCTCTATCTTTCTCTCTCTCTGTCTCTCTCCCTCTCTCTCTCTCTCTCTCTCCCTGTCTCTCTCTCCCTGTCTCTCTCTCTCTCTCTCATTAGCGTCTCTTTTCTTTCCACTTTTCTCTGTGAGTGTCACAGCAGCAGATGTTCTCCAACTACAGTCTCTCTCTGCAGTGTGAGTGCGTGTGTGAGTGTGTGTGTGTATGTGTGTGTGTCTTTCTGTCTGTCTGTGTGTCTCTGTGTGTGTGTAAGTAAGAAATACGGCTCTAACTTTAAAAAAATGTTAGAGTGATGACTATTCTCTTTACACTCTGAAAGCGAAAACATCCCACACTTCCAGCCCGTATTCAGCACTGCAGGATGTGTGTGTGTGTGTGTGTGTGTGTGTGTGTGTGTGTGTGTGCCTGCACGCATGGGTATTGTGTTTGAGTAAAGTTTTTTTTTAAATAAGAGTTTGATGTATGAAATTATGATGTATGAAGAAAACTGTAATTCACTGTTTTTTGTAATGTCACGAAAACCAACGTATTTGCATATATCTGACCCAACACTTCAGACTGAAGTTATAAAATGTGTTTCAGTCCAACCTGCTTTCAGATGAGTCTCAATACAGCATAGCAATTTACATATATTAAACCTTAAAGGTGCATCTACAAAAGCAGCCTGTTTAAATGTACAGGATAAAGAGAGGTTGTTAAAATGTAAAAATGAATTATGACTGTCCACAAGTGTAAATGGAGCTCAGGGAAACAACGCAAAACAAATGTAGGATATGGGCCCTTTGGATTAGGTGATGAGGAAAGAATACTTCAATGGATAACAGCTCAGCTGAGTTTCACTCTGCCCACCCCCACCCAGATTCCAATTAGGCCCTGTTTTCCCCCCAAACTACTGTACATTTAGAGCAGGCTGCTACAGTACACTTACTCTGCGCTCTGTTCTGTAATTATCCCAAACCCACAGCAATCCGTTGTATAAACCTTCGTCGTTTCTCTTCTCCCGACCACCGTTTTTTTTTTCCATGTCTCCCAGTCTGCCGAACCTCTGACCCCTAGTGAAAACGAGATAAAATGTTTGTTTTTCCAAATGCGGTTACAGCGCTCAGTGGCGTGGGGTAAACTTCAAATTAAGAGCGCCAAGCAAAAAAAAAAAATGAAAAAAAGTCCTGCTGTTGCTGGCATCTGGTCTCAACCAGGTCCTCTTTGTCAGCCTCTTTTTTTGCATACTGGAGCTAAACAAACAAGCGTCTCTTAACACTTTCGTGATTGACTTTTTAAAGAAGGCTAATCAGTAAAGCCAGATGATGCTGCAAATTGGACTAACAGACTCTGCTTCTGTGTTTTTTTTTCCTCTCTCTTTTTCTGTCTTTTTTCCCCAGTCTGTTCCTTTTTAAATGCCTCTAATTTACTCCCCTGCTGTCAGCTGCGATTAGAGAGAAAAGAGGGAAGCATGTAATGCAACAAAGTCACAGCGTTACTGAAGCGCTCTTATTTTAGAGCGTTTTATTTTTTATTTTATGTTATTTTGGTTTATTTTTGTCTAAGCTGAGTTGGAGGAAGGCACATCACCTATGGCAAAGCTTTTTGGTGGGCTGAGCTCTGTGTGCAGGTTTGGAGAGGACCGTGTCCAAACTGGCCGTTTGCCAGAATGCATGCATCCATTTTATGTATCAGAGAGAGAGAGAGAGAGAATGAGTGACAAAGAGAGAGAGAGAGATGGAGTTTATTTTTAAAGGATCACTGCAGGGGAAATTGCACGGTTGAATATTTGTAATCCTTATTTAGGTTTTAAATGAGTTTAGAGATGAGTTTAGTCTCCACCCCCCAACACCCCCCAAACACCACCACCTTTGTTTTTTTTTTCGAAGGTACGATCTGTTCAGCTCTCATAGCCAGTAATCTTTTCTCCTCTTCTTCTTTCCTTTTTTCGGTCTGTTATTGATGTGTGGTTGGATTATAAACTCTTAATGAGGCCCTCTGCCTTTTTCCCCTATGCTGGAAACTGTGAGGCAACTCTGCTTTAAAAACAAAAAAAGGGGGAAAAAAAGAAAGCTCTTTATATGAACATTTTATTTATAGTAAACCTTGCCCTCATTGCGAATAACACCACCAGACTTCAGCACTGTCAGCATTAGACGTTCTCCGTTATTGATTTTTCAGAACCAAAGGTTCCATCAATGTGGTGTTTTTTAAAGCATTTTTGCTTTTAAAAAAATATGACCCCGTGACGTAAGAAAAATGAATGACAGAAGTGTGCAAATAAACATGGCCCCATTTTAATGACAGAGAAACCCCACAAGTGAATAGAAAGAGCCAGATAAGAGCAAAGTGGAGGCCCTGCTCTAATAACAAGAACACCATGGTCGTATCTGTGTGTTCAAATAGACCTCAGGAATTTTAAGAGGAAAGAATTGCAGATCTGAATGCGAAGGCGCTCTGCTGTGTTAGCAAAGTCCTAGTAAATACAGGCCTTCACTCTGTTTCTCTAGGCTGCCTTCACTTTGAGCTATTTCCTTTTTTTCTACTTTTCAACTTTAATACAATATACAGAGTAGGACTGGGCATCTGATACTGATACTTAAGAGATACTTTATTGTTACCTCCTTTTTATTACAATTCAAAAGGGGGTAATGAGAAAAGTGTGAGATGCTGGAAATGACAGTAATAACATACATGTAGAATGTAATTACAACAGCCAATCAGCCGTTGCTGCCACCAGGCGAGAGTGCCTATTGGCTAGAGTTGAACGAATTGGGGAAAATTGGGGATTTTTCTAATCAAAGTTATGTCTGCAATTTAAAATTCTGATTTTTTTTTTTTTTACAAATTAAAGTCTGTTTTTCACTCGCATAAATTATCCTAAGCAAGTTTTGACCTTAAGTTAAACCTTAAATATTGACCTCTATCTTAAGTGAGGTGTAGAAAATCTCTTCAGGTTTTTATCCTTTAAGTGGAAAGTCAAAGCTTTTGACTGGTCTAACTTGTCTACAACAGGATCACAAGTGCAATTCGTCATTTTCCACTTTAAACTTGATTATATAGGTTTTAAGTACTTCAGAAGCTCCTGCAACTCTTTGTACCCTTACAAATCTCAATCTCCATGTAAATCACTCCTTCAGTCCTCCTATTGGCCTGTACATTCTAAAACTGATTATTTGAGCCCGTTTTACACCAGATGTAGTGACCAAACTTTTAATCAGTGTGATCTTTTACTCAGGCCTCCTACAAGGCTCCGTCAGTAATATGTGCTTGATGTGCAGAAATTAGATTAATTTTTCAGAGGACGACAAACTTCATAAACTTCATAAAGTTGATTTAATTGTCAAGCTGAGTAAAGTTTCAGGTCAAAGTTTCATGATCTGATGCTGTAAAAATACATGTGGACTTAAAACACCCTTTGCTTCATCTGTGCAATGAAAGCTTTATACCACCTGTAGTGTTAAATCAGCTTTAGGTACTGAAACGGTTTGACATTTGGTATCGAATGGCAGAAATGTTCAATAATTGATAGTAGTGAAGTGATGTGGTCGGTACTAGACTACCTTTCAAAGATTGGGATTTTCTACATTTGCATATTGCTCACTTAATATTTACTAAAAATACACTCAGTATTCTTTTCCTAACAAGTACATTTACACTATGTAGATAATTTGAATACCTTTATTAGCCAGAAACTGTCATATTTTTATTAATCACTACTGACCTCCACCTAGTATGTTTATAGTTATAAACTGGATCACCAGACAACTTTTATTTGATATTTAACGAAATATTAAGTGACAGTCAGTCGGATGAAACGGTTGTGAAACAGGAGTGCATTTAAAGTTCAAGGACAGTCTAGAATATGACTCTGCATCATCACACAACCAGATAATAGGATGCCAGACATGCACTATTATAAATTCTTTTCATATTATGAAGGAAACTTGTTTTATTTGAGATATTTATATTTATAGTTGTTCACTCAACAACTTTCCAATGCTGAAAAAGGATAAAAATCTGCAGTTTATGAAACAAATGGATAAGTGGTAAAAAACTGTGTTGTGCAGAAACTTATAAAAGTCATTTTGTTACATTTATCAAGAGCTTGGGCAGAAATCTGTCGCATAAAGCAAAATCCGTGTGGCTTCTGGTGGATCCTGTATATTTTTACAGCCCCTGTGTCTCGGTGTCAAAGTCTGTTAAATCCAGTACTTCTTTCGTGCAAGGCAGTGATGTCCTTTCAGCCTCACCTTTAGATTCAAACTGATCAGCTTGGCCGCACACTTCAAAAAATCGCTTTATTGGCCATTAACTTTGTGTTCTTGTGGAAGTAAAAGGTGAAACAACTGAAAAGGTGCCAGATAAGGAACCGAGTGCAGTGTGAGGCAGTCAAATTAAAAGCCCCCTTAAAAGAGAGGGGACAAAGCACAGCCATCAGCACCGTAAAGAACAAACACTGTCCATAAATGTATCGGCTGAGGCCTTTCTCTCCAAACTCTCTCCTTCAGTAATAGCATTCCTGTGTACTTGTCCTGTCAAATCAACTCCAGCTCTTTTCCGAGCTATTTTTGTAATATTCTATGTTCAGCGTGGAGAACAGCTCTCAGAGACGAGGGAGAAGAGCAGAGCTGCAGAAGAAAACGAAGCCTTCACTCCAGGTAACGCAGGCCTGTCTAAAATGTGTCAGAGTGATATTCTTTTCCAGCAACATTCAGTAGAAAATGCAGTGAAAAAGCAAATGTACATAATTTCCCCCATAGACCAAATGTTGTCGACCAGCCAAGACCATCCTTTGTGTCTGAAATCTTCTTCTTTCATTCTGTAATGAAGCTACAAGGTTAATGTAGCCAAGACGTAATGGACTTGTGTGTCTACTGATCAGTGTTATACAAACTAATAAAAAAACTGATATAAACTTCGATCACTTGTTAGCACCATTGGCCTCATAGCGTCAGTGCAACATGAAAAGCGCAAACGTCGGATACAAAAAATCTTCCCGTTTGACTACTTTTGGGGGGCAATCAGTGTACATTTTATTTTTCACTAAGCTATTCCTTTAAATGACTTGGATCTTTTATCACACTTCAGGGTTTGACTTGTAAAAGTGATCCTAAAGTTCAAACAAGTCTGGACATGGGTGTTGCATACATGATTGGGAATACTGGGAATAAATAACCTGAAGCACATGACACACATGGCCAATAGCGAACAGAATGAAAATGATGTCTGGCACTGACTTGTGCAGTGAACACAGGATCACATGCTAGAAGCGCTATGTGAGACCAGCACCAGCGCGCCGTCCCAGTGTTACACCCCACGTACGACAGAGAGCGCGTTGCAACATAAAGCTTTTTTTTCCTCTTTATGATGTTGCTTTCTCTGTATTCTTGCATGAAATCCATCCAGCGTCTTAATCCAACAGCCATCTGGAAGAGCATGCCTAATCAGACATCAACAGCCTTCCTAAAGCCACCGGTGTTTCGCCCGGAGAATCTAGTTCCTCAAGTGATCTGACGAGTGTGGCACTTCACAAGTGTTATGTTGAGAGAGAGAGAGGCTAAAGTCCTGGAGTGCATGTACGCCAGAGCCTCGGGGGCATGCGTGGGGTAATGCTTTCATGTGCCTCGAACGTGGAAAGACAAAAACACAGCAGCACACACACACATGCCGGGTCTGTAAACTTTACTCTTGTCATTTATGGCCAAAGTGTGAAGAGAGAGCGAGAGAGGTAGAAAGACAGTAAGAGAGAAAGACAGTAACAGAGAAAGGGAGGCAGAGGTCCAGTGGCAATACAGTGTGAAAGGAGAGAAATAGAGAGAAAGGCCCAGTGACAGTTATGGGTTGATGAGAATGGAGAGAGAGAGAATAGTGCTCCAGCTCTCGGATTAGAAGCGTAACAGCTGGTGTACAAAGCCAGGATACAAAAACCTCCAACAAGCCCCTCAGGCTCATCATTCGCTTATACAGCCACAGTAACACACACACACACACAAACACACACACGCACAGCCTCAAAGCCATTTAGACTGACACACACACTCACATGCCCATATCTCAACATAGTTATTCTCTCACATAGACATTCATTTAAGCAGTAATAATAATAATAAGAAGAAGAAAAATGTTTTAGAGACAGTGAAGTGCATAACTTCAGTATAGCCAAAGACTAAAAAAGCCACAGCAAGAGACACACATAAACACACAAATAGTCAAGTCAGCTTTCTGATAAACCTGATGAACTCCAGTGCCCTAAAGCTAAATTAACTCAGTTGTAATGAATTGGACTGCCTAGTACTGACATTTTGATTTACAGTGTGTATGTTCCTGTTTTACTGTGGCTATAATGTTATTATTGAGAACCATGTAGCAGTCATATAGGTCCCTATTGCATTCTACACCTATAGCACTTAGACAGCATAAAACTCAATTTAACACTTATAAAACTCAATATACCATTATGTAAAATAGCAACCAAATCTCTCATATAAAATACTTATACAAGACTCATACAGCACCACATACCACTACGTAACACAGCACTTATGCAGCACCATTTAACATAGCTGTCATATAGCATATTACTCATATAGCACTCCTATGGTACCAATATATCACTCAGATACCACCATGTATCACTCATATCGCACACATAAATCACGTAAGTAGCATTCTTGTAGCACATATATACGTACATCATATAGGCTTAATATAGCACTCTTATAGCAATACCAGTCACTGGAAGACATGCTCACCATTACTTAAATACTTTTCATTCCCCAGTTCATACATCTCACATATTGAGATGCTCTGTCTGCAGCTGTCTGTTCTGGATTCATTAATTTGTGATTTCATGAAAAACAGCTCATTTACATTAATCTTTTTAGCCTATAGCAGTTTAGCCCCACCCATTCATGTGGATGTTATTGGCCTTTACTGCTTTTTGAATAGGGCTCAGTGCAGGGTGGCCAATCAGAACAGACCACATTTACATATATCAGTATATATCGATATATCTAAGGTATAAAAGGAGTTTGGAAAATGTTCATGTAAAATAAATAAAAAATCTCTCTCTCTCTCTCTCTCTCTCTCTCTCTCTCTCTCTCTCTCTCTCTCTTTTTTCCCTTACATACACACACACAAACAGAAGGAAGGAACCAGGGCAGGATGGTACATGTGTTAGCGCTGATTATGACTTTCTCTCCTTGCTTGAGAGTGTGTGTTTGTATCGTTTAGCCTGAAGGGCTTCTTTGAGTCACCACCAGTAAAGTCTCTGACCCTTCTCTCTTAATACATCAGGCTTTTAAACGTGTAGCTTGAGTTAATGAGGAATTACAAGATGCAAACTGTAACTTTCTCCAAGGACCTCTATCCCAAAACACAGACACACACAAACTTTGCCTTCAATAAGGCCTTGCCTCCGGGTTGATTTGTGGCAGCGGCAGAGCCGCATGTGGGTGGCTATGCTGGCAGCGGCGGCAACTGCCTCGTGTTCGTTGAGTTATTAAAGTAATCTTCTGTGATTAAAAATGCTAATTTCATTCTGATTCGTTTTGAGAGTTTACATATTTAGTTTTATTAAGCAAATTAATTATGCAACAAATGGAACAAGGCGCAGCTGATTGAATCGTTTGCATGACTCGCCTCTGTGAAGCCGATTTGTTTCAGGACACGGAATCCGATTATGTTTACGAAGAGAAATCGAATAGGACAGAGGCCAGGATGCCTCCAGCTGTACTGGGATGCTGCTGGAGTAACCCGGGGTTGATGCTGATGTAACCGATACTCGTAGGTGCATAAGAGTAGGACCTGTAGACCTAAGGCAATATAATCTTGCACTAAATGTCCATCTAGGGACCTGTTAACTCAGGACCCCCTCTGCTTCTTGTTATAGAATGCAATAGCAATCAAATTTACAGTTTTCTTTCTTGGCCTAAATGCAGTCGATCAGCCAAGACATAATTGGCATCTGTTTTTCTTCTAAGGTTTTGCACAGGAGCTACAAGGCTGATGTACTGGACAAGTAATGGAAGGTTATAGCCCACAGTAGTACTGGGCAAAAGGGATGCCTTGATCATCACACATGTCCCTCAAACCATGTCTAATTGTGAAGTAATCACATCTCCTATAGCACATACAGTTATTTATAGGAATGGACAAAAGTTCAGACCAAATTCAGGCTGCCAAAAGAGTGTCAGTGTTTTTAGCTCTATGCTGCGTATTTTTGTCCATTTTTAAAGATAAGAAAAAGGGTGAGAAATATCACAGTGCTTTTCTTCATAAATTACATCACAGTGCACTACCAGTCAATCGATTTTGCTCAACACAGGTTCTTACAACTCAAAAATTTATTTCATAAACTGCAGATTCTTATTCTTGTTACACATTTGTAAGTAATAGAGTGAACAACTATAACTGAAACGCACTAGTTAACTGTTTCATCCCATTGGATGTTGCTTAATAGCTTGTTAATAAAGGTACTCAAATGGTGAACATACTGGACATTTGTTCATTAGCAAAGAATAAGTTTATTTCAGCAAATATTAAGCGTGTAACATGCAAATGTAGAACATCTCAGTGTGTGACTGGTTGTGAATGCTTTTCTGAGCATGTCCTGGATATCATCAGTACGCAGAGAACTACATATCATGATGCATATTGTGTATAAAATACCTTAAAGTACTGTGATGTGGTATTTTTGCTATATTGCCCAACTCTGGATAGAAGTACAGCATAACAGAATCAGCCTTCAGACGTCAAAATGGCTTTGCAGGTCAAAAATGTGCCCTTTTTTAAGTATCACTTTAAATGTACCACCATGTCCCCCATCTCCATCAGTTAAAAGGTACAGTACACTTTTAGGATTTTATACCCCTTCCTGGTGTGTCGTGCTTGTGCAAGCCTGTCATGTTCCTCACCCAAATGAATAGCACATGTTCTCCAGCGACCAAGGATGATCAGACCTTATTGGACAGAGCGGTCCGCCAGCGCCTAAAACGGACTGTAATGCTGAGCCGCTCAGATATTTAATATGGCATCTGATGGTGAGGTAGACGCTAAGCCTTGATTATATGTCTCACACAATGTCCAATCTGTTCCACCTGCTATCATATCCCCTGCCCTTCACTTTGACCTTTCGCTCAGCCACTTAGTAGCCTGCGCTAGCACAAAAACAAGACGAGCCATGATAAAGAAAGGTTTAAAAGGACTTGAGAAGAATGAGATTCACTTTTCTGACGGCGGCTCTATTTTGATTTTTCCTCCTAGAGGGAGTGTTCGTGAGTGTGTAAAATATTTGTGGTTGTCTTTACTATGATTGGCCCAGAACAGAAGCTTCTAAGGGATTCTGTTGTGGGCTTGGCAGGTCCTCCAAATCCACGGGTGAGGTTTGATGGCTGTTCCTTTGACTTGTAAGATGGCTGCCAGTTTCCTGGACACATTCTCTCTCTTACTCTCTCCTTCTCACACTCTCGCTTTCTCTGTACCTCTCTCTCACTTTCAATCTTCCCTGTTCCTCTACTTAAGCAGTGACATTAATATAAAGCAAGCATGGGAGCAGGGGGGCTCTATAAGTTATCACTCTATCATCTCTTCACATTTCTACTCAGCCAATCCTCTCTGGAAGCTGGCAGCCTCAGCCCTGAAGTCTCAGCAAATTAAGAGAAAGCTTTAGAGAGCTTGGCACAAATCCAGCACTTTTTTTCGCCCCATTCCATCATTTTTCTTTTTTCCATCCAGTGGTCAAATTAAAATCTCTCTTTTTTCCTTATTTTCCTTTAGTGGGGTCAGCACTTTTACTCTTTTATTGGTAGAGGTGGATGTGTGTGTGTGTGTGTGTGTGTGTGTGGGTGTGGGTGTGGGTGTGCGTGTGTGTATGTGTGAGTGAGTGTGTTTGTCTGAGAGAGAGAGAGAGGGAGAGAGAGACTGACTGACAATGTGGGAAAGACTATTTGTTTGTCTTAAAAGCAGACAGACACACCCTTAAATGCTACATGCATTTTTGGACCCCTTAGCCAGCCAGTGCTTTTAAAACCAGCAGAATGTGCTTTTTAGGATTTAATTCTGTACTTTTTATAGGATTTTATGCGCCTCCTCTTTACTCTCCTAGTCTGCACTGCATCTGCCTGCCTCTAGAAGGCATGTGTGAGGCTTTTTATTTACTCTAAAGTTTCGGAACCCATGCTTCCTGAATCCAGCTACTCTTGGATAAAAGTCTTACAAACACGACATATCTTTAATGTAATTTAATGTAAAAAATCACGGTTCATCTGAACACTTTTAAATATTATTTCTGCAGATTCGTAAGACTTTTGCCCAGTACTGTATATGTATGTATGTATATTTGTGTATGTGGTGTATGTGTGTATTGTCATATTTGTATGTATCTAGTCATACTCCAGTGCTCCAGGCCTTCCAGATGTCTCACACATAGCAAGCTCTTGTGAGTGTGAGTGTGTGTGTGTGTGTGTGTGTGTGTGTGTGTGTGTGTGTGTGTGTGCGCATCTGCATGTGTGTGTGTATGAGTGTGTGTTCAGACTGGCCCCTAAATGGGTCACTCAGCCTATATCACCCAGTCCACACACACAATGACCCCACTGTTCTGCCCTTATTACTACTCACCAGGTGGCTCTTTGGCAAAGCCATCGCCAAATAACACTCACTCTTTCTCACTCACAGACACACACACACACACACACACACCCACCCATCCACCCACACACACACACACACACACAAATGAGCTCACTAGACATGTATGTACACACAGTCAGGGGACTTTGTATACACACAAGGCAAATGGCCTGTGCTTTAAGTATCTTAAACAAAAATGCATTAATAAAATATTACATCACAATTTTGTCTTCCAGTTTACTTAATTCAGCAAAAAGTGAGTGAAATATATTTCATGTCTTTGGAATGATATACACAGTTGAATCCAGTGCATCATTTGTTTGGTTTGTTCACGCAGAACATTAAAGAGCTTTTATGCAGAAGTTGAATCTGGAAAGGTTGGTTTGTGGGGAAGTGGAAACTTCTGCATTAACGTATTTTAATTAAAAAAAAAAAACAGGCCTCTAAAACATTTCATTTTACACATAATTACCCGTTAAGAACATGGTTTGCTTCTAATCATGCTGTCCCAGAAAGAAACTGGAATCAGCTGTTTGATTTTGGAGAGAGAGTTGGTGTCAAACACAAGCCAATTATGTCTCCTAGCAAATCAAATAATCGTAAAGGCGTGACAAGGCGGGATTTCTGCTGTCAGGCAAGCCTTTTTATGTTGTTCTTCGTAAAAAAAAAACACCACCAATCAGTTTCACACAATTCAGAGCCACAATGAGACTGCATCAGGTCCAGCCATCCTTTCAGACCTGGACAGGACTGGAATTGAGTCTAAATTAAAGCGGATATAGAGGGCCCAGATTAAGAAATCCATGCATGTGTGTATGTGTGTGCGTGTACTGACTGAGATCTTGATGGTGTATCAGAACAAGCCTGTGTGCATTCATGTGTTGATCTGTGTTGGTCAATAACAGGGAGATTATTCACGTGAAGCTGAGATCGTAATTTAAAATGACTTTTTACTGTCACTTATTTTTCTTTTGTTAATATTTCTCACACTTAAGTGCAAAATAAGGTAATGCAGTTCTCTCTAATGCATAAAGAAAGGCACATTGCTTGCATGTTCGGTGATTGAGTGTGTGTGAGTGTGTATGTGTGTGTGAGAGAGAGAGAGAGAGAGAGAGAGAGAGACATAGAGAGAGTTATGTGTGATTATGTAGCTAAAAGCTGCCATGTTGAAGAGGCAGTCACGTGAAAGCGTGCTCACATGGCTCACTGCAGCTCTGTCCATTAACATGAAGAGACGAGAGCAAAAAAACCTTTCAGACAGATACAGAGAAAATGGTTTCTCTCTCTCTCTCGCATTCTCTCTCTCATTCTGTTCTATCTCTCTCTCTGTCTCTCACATTCCCTGTCACTCTCCCATTTCACTCGCTCCCTCTCTTTCTCACTTTCCTTTTCCCTTTTTTCCCTTATCTATCTCATTCGCTCTCTCTCTCTCTCTCGCTCTATTTATCTCTATATCTCTCTGCCACTTTCTCTCTCCCTCCTTCTCCACCTCTCTACTATATGCATGTATGTTCTGTACATATTACATCTGAAAAGCACACACACACACACACACACACACACACACACACACACACACACACACGCATGCACACACACACACATACATACACACATTTCCATTCACTCAGTGCATTAGCAGTGTCGGTAAATTCACTCTGTAAAGTCACTCAGATGTTCCTCGAAGGCTTATTGTCTAAATTGTAGCACCGGGTGGAAGCAAATGGACGTAGGTGTTTGACTTTTTTGGTGCGAGTAATTGAGCCTCTAATTTCAGCTGCGGTCAAATATCCCCTGGCCTTTCGCCACCATCCTCACCCCTTTGCAATCTTTCTTCTTCTTTTTCATCCCATGATGTCACCGCAAATGAGCCGCGATGAACCAAAACAGCAGTCCTTTTTCACAGAATTGGTTTTGAGAACGAGGAATGAGGAACCTCCGCTGAGGTCTGAGAGTCTGTTAGCTAGTTTCTTCATGCATTGGGCTGGAATTGATGTCGGTTCACTTTGTAGTCTGTTTATACCTCATAATGCACTCCTAGGACTGCTGAGAGTTGGAGGACTTTGATGCTGGATGATGAGTTTTGGGTGCGAGAACTTGCAGAGAACGTGCAACAATAGAGAATGGAGGGATTCTACAGGAGGATTAGTAGACCAAAGGCATCTTAACATGTCTAGGAGTAACGTATGAATTTAAGTGTCTCTCATCTGACTTCCATTAGAGCTTTAAAACCTGTATTGATCTGGATTCATTTAAATGTCAGTGTGAAGAAGGACACATGATGTTCCCATGCTAGAACTCACTCTCTCTTTCCTCCCTTCTACATTGCCCACCCACCATAAATAGATATATCTCATTAACTGTTTGCTGTCCATGAAACATGTAGTACCACTCAAAAACACTTGAACACTTAGATGTTTTTGTTTACTTAGTTTTCTTATTTTTTACACATTATCCACATTAGAGTAGTCATCAAAACAGGGAAATGACTAGGGATACATTTATAACATGTTAAACAGGATAAAGTGTTAAAATGTCTTCGGTCCGTTGTAATTTTTAAACACATTTTGCTAGTTTAACCCTCCACATAGTAGTGCAGACAGGAGCTGCTTGTGCTCTGTTTAGAATTAGTGATTGTAGTTCTCTCTTTCAAAATCAACTTTTAAAAGGCTTTTAAAGTGAAACCTTTGATATTTTCAGCGGTCTGTGCAGGGTGGCACTTGTGGGAGACCAAATAAATCAATGAGCAGCAAACTAACAAAAGCAACTGCAAAATTGAAGCTCAATTTCCCCCCTAAGAGCCTCCATTATAACAACAATTCCCCCAGCTGTATGAACAACGGCGTGAAAGAAAGGCTACAATTAGTGATGGGCCGATCCACGTTTTTCCAGTTTCGATTCGATTCTGATACACGACTGTCGATATCGATATAATGTACCTTTTTACTTTAATAATAGCATTATTTTTGTTGAAATTGTGCTGTTTGTTTGTAAGGTTACATCACAAAAATGAATGAACTACTAAGCACTTATTAGAAGAGCAAAAAATATACACAACTACATTGAATTTAAAGGCATTCCAAAGGAATTTAT
>JBBJLS010000109.1:22570364-22588528 GCA_037577275.1 Bryconaethiops microstoma
AGTTATTTCTGTGACCATTGTGAGTTTTTCTTTCATTGACTGAAGGGTACCAACAATTTTGTCCACGTGTGTATATAAAGTCAGAAAAATCTTGCTGTATACACTGCTGTGGCACCACTAGAAGATGTGAGTAAATATTGTTGCCGCAGATGTAGAAGTGTGCTCCTTAAAATATAAACGAAGAAAAGACGTTGATTTATACACGTTTTGCTTAGCGGCTACAACTAGCATGCAGCCAAAAGTGAGATATAGGTAAAATGGCCCCAGGAGCAGTTTGCCAGCAAAAGAACTGTTCATGTAGTTCCAAAGGCCATGCATTGTAATACATACGCAGACACCTAAAACTAACAATGAGACAGGCAGGAGCAATGTTTGAAGTTATGGACTACATATAGCATTGCCCTGAATGTAGCCAAACTGGTTGTGTTGCATTTGCAAACACATTAATACCCTCAGAGCATATGGATCTAAACCAGTTCTGATCACAAGTGTGGTGTTTCATGTTAGTCTTTTTAATGTCTATACAGGTAACATACAGTTACAGGATGCAGTTTGATGCCAAGTGTAAACGGGGCCTACACAGATGACAAAAAGACTTATAAGCATCGTATTTTCTCACTTGACTTTCTGTGTGTTACTTTTCTGATCCTCTGTGTTACTGGCCTTTCAGCCTTGGATAAAGGGTGAATTATTGGTACATTATAACAATAGATGTCTTTTATTTAAGTAATACACGCTAGCCAGGTGAAATCAAAGGTCCTTGCTTCTGTCCTTTTCCACGGCCGCGGATTTGCTAAAAGTATTTGTTTGCAAGATAAATGGCCGCTCGGTGAGAGAAGATGACAGGCAACACAAAGATGATATTGAATTGATTTCTGAAATGTTGCAGAACTGACTGTTTGATGTATATGGCCAGACATGAATCATAAAAATTCTATTAAAAAAGCTCTTGAATGGTTGACAGCGGAATATTATTTCTGATGATTAATTTGACTCAGTCATTATGGAAGGGGCTCCAGTCAGATCGTACAAAATTGCTTTTCATTCCCCCTTGAATAGCCCTGCAATTTCTCTCGCACTCTCTCTCTCTCTCTCTCTCTCTCTCTTTCACTTTCTCTCTCTCTCTCTCTTTCTCTCTGTCCTTTCAGTTGTCTCAGTCTTTCTTTTCCCATAGAATGTAGAGTCACATTTTTCTTCCGTCAAATCCGGATTTAAATGTGCCCAGTTGATCAGTGGAAAATACAGAGTTGTGCATTAGTAGAAAAGGAAGAAAAAAACATGATAGCGAATCATTCTTTCGTCTGTGGAAGTGGTAATCTAATGATACAGTAGCACATGCTGATTGCGACTATGCATAATTCCATGTTCCTACCACCTTGGAGCAATTTGGAGGCGAAATCAGAATGACTAATTACTAATCAGGGCCTGGTTCCCAAAAGCATCGCAGTGTTAAGATCTTTAAAGTGAGCTGGACTGTATAATAAAACTCTGTGTTCCAGCTTATGAGCTTTGTTCTTAACCACATTTGAAAAACTCAGCTCAGTATTAGTTTGCTAACAACAAACATACACTTTTTTATTCAAATATTCTACATTTTCTTTAGTCGGTTAGTGTTTTTAGACAAAAATGACCAAAACAGATACAAGGTTTTGTTCTAACTGCAATCAGAGGATTGGTGCTAGTGTCGTGGCTGAGGTACCCTTGAGCAAGGTACCGTCCCCACACACTGCTCCCCGGGCGCCTCGTTGGCAGCAGCCCACTGCTTCACTTGGTGAATGGGTTAAATGCAGAGAAACAATTTCCTCTGGGATAAATAAAGTATTTAAAAAAAAAAAAAAAAAAAAATATATATATATATATATATAGATAGATAGATAGATAGATAGATAGATAGATATAAGACCTCTGTTCTGATTGACTAATGTTTAAGGCAGCTTGTTCAAAAAGCAGTCCGGACTGAAATATATTTGATCTAATATCCTAAGTAACTCCAGAAACCATGAACTCCAAGCACTTCTTTTAAATTTGTGTATCCCTTAGAAAGTAGCAATGATTCATTCGCTTTCTGACACTCAGACATTAAGTGGCTGCTAAACCACTGTAGGTTTGTATGTAAAGGTGTTCATGATTGTGACATCACAGACATGATAAACCATGATTTTAGCAGTTAAAAAACATACATTTTAAATCTAGTTTTGCTGCCTAATCCATATTTTGAAACTTCATAAGCGTCAACATGGCAAAAATCAAGGAAAACCTGTTTGTCCATGACATTGGTCTTTTGAAAATGCACTTCTGGCTTTCTGTGTTTCTTCTATAGTTTCATAATAATAGTTCATCTATCTCACTGTCTCTCTTTTTCTTTTACTCCTGCAGAACTACTCTGGTCAGGGTGGGGGCAGTGGGAACGGAGGAGGTGGGGGTGATGAGGATTACGAGATACCCCCCATAACCCCGCCAAACCACCCCGAGCCACCTTTGCTGCACCTGATGGACCCTGAGTCCAGCTACCTGTGTCACTCCCTGCCCCACAATGGCCTGATCAACCCCTACACCTATCCTGAGCTACCTGCCCTCATGATGTCCAACATGCTGGCACAGGACGGCCACCTGCTCTCCAGCCAAATGCCCTCGGTGAGTTACCATCGCAGGGTGCCTGGGTAACGGTATGGGGCAAGAGGGAGGGAATAAGTGATGATGGATGGATGGATGGATGGATGGATGTTTGGTTGGTTGGTTGGTTGGTTGGGTGGATGGATGGACATGTTGTTTACTGATCATGAAATTATTTATGGGATTATGTAAAAACAGAAGAGGAAAGATCTGTTATTATTTCTCTATAATATGGGTGGTGGTGGCCTAGTGGGTAGGATACTTCCCTCAGGACCAAGAGGTCATGGGTTTGAATTCTACCTTCAGCACACCACCACTGGGTTCCTGAGCAAGACCCTCAACCCCAAGTTGCTCCAGGGAGACTGTCCCCTGTAGTTAGGGAAATGAAGTCATTTTGGATAAAAGTGTCTGCTAAATGCTGTAAATGTAAATATTTCTCATTGTCACCTGTTACACACGAGGGCTTCTTGGTCAATTATTTTCACCAGCCATCAAACTTTCACTCAATCGATGTAAATATTCTCAATTCCTCCAGCTTTTCTTTTATCATCATTAACTCAGAAAGTTAAAAAAAACTGTAAATAAATCTATTCTGAGATTGTTGCAAAATATGTAATTTATGTAACTTATTTCTAGATGTTTTTTATTTAGTTTGCTTCTTGTAGAGGATATGTACTTACTTTCTTTTAGAAAATCAACAAAATATGTCATTTGGCCATGTGATTCAAATTTTTGCACACAGCTGTACACTGAGTAGATGTATTATTTTCTTATAAAGTTTTTTTTTTGTTTGTTTTTTTTTCCCCCAGAGTGACTGTCTAAGTCTTGAATTCTGGCATCAGCATCCTATCTAAGTGCTTTTTTATATGCTTACTGCATTCTGTAATAATGGCGAGCAATAATGTAGTCTACTGTTCACTATGAATTACTGTTTTTAGAAGCAGTAATAAAGGCAGTTGTTTTTTATTGCGTTATAATAACAGTTTCAGTAGTGAAAAAACTGCACTTTTACCTATAAAAATAATCTGGTCTGAACCATTTAAATAGTTTGAGTGCATTCATCTGCCATTATTTTAATTCCACTCCATCTAGCACAAAATGCAGAAGGTACTATTACTTTATGTGTGTATGCATGGGTACTGAAATGTTTCTGTAGCTGAAATATGTGGACAATTTCTTTTCTGGCATCTGTACAGCTGAGGAGCGGAGCAGGTAAGTTTCATGGACTGAAATGCCTGAGTGACAATAAATTCAGCATCATATGGTTTCTAAAGTCATTCGAATTATTTATTACAGCTGCTTCTCAAGCTTTGGGAGAATGGTCCTAGTTTGTTCGCCCAAGTCTTCTCATTTGTTATCCAAGTGTTAGCCTAGGCAGCAACATATTGAAAGCTGTGTTGCGTAAATAAGAATTACTCCCAGCTGCTAAACAGACTCTGTATACGGTAGACACATTTTTGAAAGGATAAAAAGGCCCTCTATACATTTATCTATGCACTAAAGCTATAGCATGCTGCATTGTCTAAAAGAAAGGGATAAGTGTACTCTCATATTCGTCACTGCACGCGTTTTCGATCTGTTTGAAGCAGCTTCGTGGCCTTGTTTTCTCTCACCATAAACTTACCCCACCTTAACACATCTAGCAGCCCTGTTCTCGTTTCTATAGACTCTCTGCGGTTCGGAACTCAAACCAAAAACCTGAACACCAAAGCACTGCGAAGCACTGTGTACAGGTAGCGTTTGAGAAGACCTAGTAACAAAGAGCAGGTTGCTTTGGTGTGTCATTTCGGGGTGTTGTTTGACGTGGTGTGCCGTTTCTGAGGGTTTGTTTGTGCTTCTTTGGCTTCCACATAAACAGAATCCGCAGAGATGAAACGTATCAGATGCATCAAGAGGTCAGTGCATATATTTCATCGCCATAAAAGAAGAGGAGAGGAGGGGGGTGGCGACAAAAGCCATTAGGGTTCATCTTCCTCCCCCAGCTCCTCTGCTAAAGAGAGATAGAGAGATCTGTTTTCATTAGAGTGGTTTAGAATGAGGTAAAAGGAAGCAGAGAGAGAGAGTGTGTCAGTGGAAAGAGATGAGAAAGGGAGAGAGGGATGGAGAAAACAGAGTAGAAAAGAAGGGCTGGTAAATGGTTGAATGAATGAAGAGGGAGAAAAGAGCACAGGTATGGAATGTCATCAGTGCTAAGAGGTTTGTGGGAGTTTTTGGCCCATGAATGCCGCTCCCCACTCCATTAGGCATCAGTAAGATTACGCTTTTAAGCGAGAAAATTTCCTTTGCCTGCTCATGTTTCATGTAAGGTTTGATGCAAAAGCTCATTTCGATGTTCAGCTGCTCAAATGGTTTAATGAATGAAACGCAGGGAACTGGTATTACATTATGATCTAAAATCATATGTTATAAGTAGTGGGCTTTCGGTTTCGATTATTTTATGCAATGACATACCGGAGGGAGTGCCATGCTGTGAGATAATGACTTTAAGCAACAATGGCAGTTGTGACAGCCTAGACGGTCTGTAAAACAATCTGTGCTGCTCTGTGCATGCACAAAATTGACAATAAGCATTTTATTTGCACTAGGTAACAGTATTTCTGCACTTTAAAGAACCAGTGGTTAAATTAGTGGATTCCTTTCATTTTTCTCAAAATAAGTGAGCAAAAACACTGTGTGCCAAAGTCAGGGTGAAGTTGTTGCTTAGTGACTTTCCATACCATCAATACACATTTATTACTGTCACCATAGCCTTCCCTTCATTCGTCCCAACGAGAAAGTTACACATGAAGAAAGATGTCTCCATCTTAGTCCTGCTGCCAATAAATGCTACTAAATCATAGCTTTACAAAAACATCAGGATGTCTACACTGAAACAGTGAAAAAGTCTGCTTTTCAAAGGAAATCCTAATATGAGTTTAGGCGTTAATTTGAGAGAACTATCCAACCCGTTTACATAGTTAACATGATCTAACACATGTAAATGCAACGGCAGTAGCTGACAGCAGGTTACAAATACTAACTGAAACCGAGACACCAGCTGTTTCAGCACTCTCCCTATAAACTTTTCTATTTTGGTCAATGTCCTTACAAATAATTGAGTATATTCCTGTCAAACTCACTCATTCATTTGATAGTTTAATTATGTTTTGATTACAGCATCTAGCTTTACCTAATTAATTTAAACTGGAACATCAGCACAGTGCCAGATTGCATCTACTGTAAGTTTGAATCCAGTGGGAACAATCTGATTTTGTTACTTGCATGCATCTTTTGTAGTTCAGAGACAAAGTAATTTATTTATTATATAGTAGTTTTGATTCCGTTTTGGCATACTTGTTACTTGTAATAAACTTTGTTGTGGATGATACTTTTTAAGTAGCTGGTTGTTGTTGCTAGGTTACAGGTGAATAAGGTGGAGTGATACTTTAAGAGATTCAGTTGGAATGCAGTTATGCAAATATCTCCCTATGATGGCACTCATACAATGCCACTCATCACATCACATGTAACTTTAGTATAATAGTAATCAAGTAATCTACTGATTATTTTGACGATTCAATAATCAGTTTTCTTGAAGAGGTCAAAAATACCTTATTAAAAAGGACCTAATGAGAAAATAACAAACTAAGATAATTCCCTAAATATCCCAAGAACCTTAATTGTGTGTATTCTTAGTGTAAGGAAGACCAGTATAAGACTTTACCGTATATACAAATAATCATTGTAGATTCATGAAGTAACTACATGATTTTGTTCAACTGAGGTGAACTGAGTAAATTGTGACAGGCATCAATAAGCAATCCAGCAACTGGATATCCAGTGATGTGCTTCTTGGTATCTCTTTTAATTCTGCAAGAGACAAAACTCTGTGGTCATGGATATAACCCAGTAACCAGAGGGATGCCAACTGAGTCTAAACTGGTACACTGAGGGATGGAAATTCATCACCTTGGAGCATTTATACCCTTAAGCTATGCTTTTAACCTCAAGTTACAGTAAGGGCAGTACCACATGAATATGCTAGCAGTAGACTCGCCCGACCTCCCATCCCCTAAAGTTGTCCATAATGAGTTGTAAACACTGAATTGTAATTCTGTGATTGACAATCTAGTAAGATGTTTGGTTCTGAGGCAACATTGTAACCATGGGATTTTATTAGTCAGTGAACTGCCAAGTATATCGGGGTCATTTACACGCTGATCTTAATAAAAAAAAAAAAAGACTTTAAAGGTAGCCATGCATTAATTTTTCAGATGCTAGCCTAGACCCTATACACCAGCCTCATCAGTTGATTGAAAGCGTTTGCCCATTTGCCAGAAAGGCCAAAGATTCCTTCAGGAGAGAGTATCAAATATTTCCAGATGAACATGATATCTGCTCTTGATGCACTGATGCACTTGGCAAGCCCCTCACTCGTCTCGCTAATGCGCTAGCTGTCATAGCATCTTCCACTGGCCCCAATGCATTAGACATCTAATATCCACGATCAGGTGGCATCGATCTTATCAATCAGACCCAGGAAGGTACTGTACAAATTTTCTAAGGAGGGAAGAGGGGATTTGATCCCTGTAAAGGCTTAGTAAACAAGGATGTGATGAGGAACATGTAACAAAGCTACTTAAAGCATTTTAATTTAACAGTCATAATTTTTTGTAATCTGTGTGGTTCAGAGAGTTGTAATGGGGATTTACTTTTTCTCAGATACCTTCTTTACTCATAAATTAACGTTTAGTTAGAATTTTTAATTTGCTGTATATATATTTATATGTATATATATATGTATATATATGTGTGTGTGTGTGTGTGTAGATAGATAGATAGATAGATAGATAGATAGATAGATAGATAGATAGATAGACAGACACCTTTATATTATTATGTACAAAGCCCAGGCTATTATTAACAAAAACTCTAATCAAGCTAGGTTTATGTCGTGTTTGGCATGTTATCATGCAAATTATGTTTTACAGCTGAAGACCAGCTTTTATTTTATTATGTCTGTTTTTTTCCCATTTGATTAGCAATGTGTCATTTAAATGTGCACTTAGTTCCATTTCCACATTTCACTTGTAAAGCCAGAACACTTGTTCATGTCGAGACACACAGCTGGGCCTCATGACTTGTCGTAAAATCGGAATGAAACTCCCAATGTTGCCGAGCTACTCAAGAACAGAATGGCATTTTCATGGCTCATTTGCTCAACCGCTATGAGAAGTCTTCATTTCTGGTCACTGAGTGACATTCCATACCTGCTTTCATTATATAACATTCCTTCTTTTTTCTTAATATTTGGTCAGGGTTTAATGGAAGATTCTGCTTAGTGAACCTTAAATATTTGCATTATCTTGCCTTTTCAAAGGCTGAGATACCTGCGGTGTATCCAGAGGAGAAGTCATGGTTCAGTGTAGATATATAATTGAAAGAAAGTAAACATCAGGAGCACTCATGATGCTGGTATGCTAATACAGCGTGCCAGTTTACTCTTTAACAGACTCAGAAAAGTGAAGAGACTTCTGAAAGACTAGTCAGAGAAAAATAAAATATTTCAGACCTGTGACCTATTAGTTTGATGCTAATAGGGGGATTCTGGAGTGGTGGCACCAAGACTATATACCTGAATTATGGACTTGCCTGAGTATATAAAGCATGTGTGGAAACAAGTGGTTTTGTTGATTTCTTGTCAGTGAAAAAACACATAGAGATTTAGAAACACACCCTGTCAAATTGCAGTTTTTGTTGGATTACTAAGTAAAAATAAGTTAAAACCACCTTTACGGGGAATAAAACATTGGCCTTTATTTGCTGAGTTCAACATAATAAAACAAATGTAAAAAAAAATAGAACATCATAACTTTTGCCTGGGTCATTTTATTCAATTTTTTTTTCCAATGTTATATTAACTCTAATTGTGCATTAAGTGTGTTGAACGCAGTTTGACCGGAGGCCTGAACCTTTGCATACAACCATACACGCAGCAGCTGCTCTCATACACAAACGAACTACACTGAAGCTAAAGAGGGAAAGTGATTATAATTCTTTCAAATGTGAGAAAACCAGGTTTACAAGTCAGCTCGTAAATCGCTGACGGTCTTCTCACCTCCAAGTTCATTTGCGCTCTCCCCGCCATCTGCTCTTTACAAGCACTTACTCCTGCAGTGTGTTTCTGCCGCCTTGCCCATAGGATCCCGCACCTTTTGAAGCCACTTCCATAATGAAATGTAAGTGCAAAGGAGCAGTTCGATGCAGCAGTGTGTCCTGCACCAGCCTGGTAAATTCATCAAGGCCCAAATTAACTGGACTGTGGTCGGCCCTGGGCCGTAAATAGCCTCTAGATGATGGCCTAGCAGAATTCAGAGTCTGTTTGCGGACATTAGGACTCCAACCAGCTTTAATCAAATGTATTTATGTTGAATCAAACCCAGGGTTTCTAAATAAACGTCCAGCCAAACGACTCGTTCCATTCGTCATGTCCAGTGCCTGTCTACGAGGCGAAGGGTGGCTCTTGCTTGTATGTTTCACGTTGTGGAATGGGAAAAAAAGAAAAAGAAACAAAAGAAAGAAAACAAATATTTGTTTTATATATATATATGTGTGTGTGTGTGTGTGTGTGTGTAATTTTTTTATTGTTTAATGCGTGAAATATTGTCTCGATTAATCACCTCTAGTCCAAAACATTTGCATCACCACACAATCCCAGAATTACGTTCTCAGCGGAAACACTTTATGGAACTATTAATAACTTTTTTATTTTGTCCCTGCTTGTGGCAGTTGAAAATGCATGATAGAAGGTGCTTTCTGTAAGCAATATTACAGAGATGATTGATGCATTTACTGGAAAGAGAAAAAAGAAAGAGAGAGGGAAAAAAGGCTATATGTGGGTTCTATGAAACTCCAGCATGGAAAAGAGAGGGAAAAGGAGGGAAAACCCCTCCCCCTGGTTTTTAAACAGCTTTCTTTTCACCTTTTGCGATTATTTATTTTCAAATAGTCCTTCAGGGTAATGTACCATTTTCTTATTTCACACCGCTATTTCCCATAAATGAGGCGAAGGCGCGATAAATCAAGAGCCAAACAGAGACTTGTGCGAAAGCTCGGAGAGGTCTAAAGATTTATGTAACACATTCATGTTTTCCACTTCTTCATTTTAGTGCTGCACTGTGAAAGCCTGCCTAATAAAAGGCCCTATTAATATTTCCTGTTGCCTAGCAACCGCAGGCAGCAAGTAATAGCATTCCGTGGAAAAATAGATGACCGGGCCGATAAGGAAAAATTCAATTCTTTTATTATCTCTGGGGAGAAGGTGCCTTATTTCTTTCCCCGCAATATGATATGAGACTGTGCTTGTGTATTAAGAAATGTTTTAAAGAAATAGAAGTTATTTTCCAATTTCATTATATCACAAAAGGGTGGGGGGGGGGGCTGGGGGCCCACTCCGCTTTCCAATGAGAACCCCTCTCTTTTCTCTAATAAAGTTAATTAGCCTTCTAATCAAGGCACATTGTATGGATTTAATTTAGTTTCTTTTTATATGTCAAGTGAGATTTCCTGGCGGGGGGGGGGGGCTGCATCCATTCATCTGCACTTTTTTTCACATGCATTTACTTGTAGACTTAATAAAACTGGCATGACATTCTTCAAGACTAATATTTGAGGTTGAAAAATATTACAAGGACCCTACATGGATGACAGACAGTACTCCTGTCTGAGATCTTAGGTTAGCATGTCTCTCATGTTCAGAATCAGAACCGTTATTGCTGACAGTAACAAAAGCCTGTTGATATTTTTTTTTCTTCTCATACTGTATTTTATTTTATTTTTTTGTGTGTTTAACAAAAACAGTCACTATTCACTTTTACATGACAGTTTTGCGATAAATCTTCGCCCATTAAAATTGCACATATATGTAAAAGATCTCTTTTCTGATCTCTTTTTCAGTTTTATGCATCGTGGTCCCTTTAAGTACTTCTTATTCTGTGGACAGAATCAATATCACATTTTATTTCATTATAAGTTGAAGATTATTATTGTGTGCACATCTTGCACTTTTTAACCATTGCTTGGCACTGAAGCAAGTAGAAAAGGTCAGACGTGAACTGCATGTGTCAATGCAGAATGTACATCAAAGGCTTCTGCAATTAGTTGTATAGTTCTATAGTTTTGCTTGAGTAGTATAGAGGAATGACAATAAGAATAACTCAAACTTACAATAAGGGGAGTTTGTTTGCTTTCTGCTTTGTCATCATTTGTCGGTAGAGTTGCGTCGGCTTCGGGAAGGACGTTGGTGTTGTTGCTGGGAAAACAAACGCTGATTTGATTGCGACTCAGTGTACCAAAAGCATATCCTCAATGTCTTTATCTCAGCCAGGGAGAAGGAGATAAAGACAGAGAGTGGTGGTGGAGGGTGGCGGGGGGCTGCTCTGTTAGTAGCTATTACTACTGCTGTAGATAAAGCCCTATTTTATGTATCTCGTTTGGCCACCGGCTCCTCCATCTTATCGTAGCATGAAATCGTGTCTGTATTACTGTGCTGTGTATCTTCTGCATGCATCAGCTGACTACTGCAGCTCCTTCCAGACGACATACTTTTAGCTCACTGCCTGCCATTGGGTGGAAGCAGGGGGGGTGGATGGAGAGAGAATATGATAGAACAAGGGATGATGGGAAAGAAAAGGCGGGGGTACGAGGAGAATTCAGTGCCCTTGCTCCATCTCTCCCTGTTTTTCCAGTTCTATTCCACCATATCCTTGAGGAAAGTGATAGGATGGTGTATCAGCTAATGGGCCTGTCCATGCTCCGCCCATAAATGTCATCTTCGGTAGCAGCTGTTGCTAGGTGCTCAAGTTTTACATTAATACAAAACAACATTAATACAAATTTGGTGGTGACCCATGACTATTAGAGCTGGGCCCCTAAAAAAATTAAGCGGCCTAGTTTAAGATTTTTGGTTGTTCTAGATGTATCCAGATGTAGAAATAAAAATCAAATTATGAGAAGCTGTAACTCAACTGTGTCTTGTTTTTTTCAGCAAATTGCCTATTATAGATCAGATGATGTTTCTGAGCTCAGTTAACTACAAGCATGTAGTCCAGCTTTGTAGGCCAACAGTTTAAACTCAGAATGTTATGAAGTAATTCTGTACACTATCCAGTCACTACACTTCTAGCAAAAATGATTGTATACAGTACCAAAAAGAGATTTTATGATTTGTTACAATGTCACAACACTTTTTGTTGCTGTACAGAGCCATTTTTGATAGGATTTTAAAAAATAACAAATGCAACATATTTTCAAAAATTGATTTATGCTTTCACCGTCATTGCCTTTACTACAGACCTCTAGAAGAACCACGGATTTAGAGTTTTCTATTAGCTTAAATTGAATTATTGTTAATATTCTATAAAACGCATTCAGCCTCACAATAAGAAAGAACGTGTTTGTGTACGAAGCTTGGGTAGGTCAGTCCAGAGCCGTATGTGAAAAAACTGCCCTTGTGTGTACTTCCTCTATTGTTGAAGCTCGCAGAGGTCAAATAAAGGCCGCCGGCTAGAAATCAAATTGTCGTTCGGGACATGCCCTCTACATGCCAGTAAACAAAGATGAAGCCTTTCTGTGTGCTGGTAAATATTTATTTAATGTCAAATTTAAACCTTTCCTGAAAATAAGCCAACATTATTATGCCTCCTGTGTTACAGTATATCTAGAAAATTAAAGGTGCAATAAGAAGAGCATCCCTTTAAACACTTATTTTAACAAAGTGAAGAAACACTTTTCCAATTTGAAACTACATGGTCTGATGTTCAGTTGGTAAAGTGGATGGATAATTAGCTTTTGCTTTTGGAAAAAAGTATATTTCTTTATATTAAGCAGGTTTTTGCCTAAATGATGATTTGGCTGCAACACTCTCCTGATTGGCTGTCCTGTGCTGTGCCTTTAAAAATCAGACTGGACCGAAGCACTACTTCAGTGTGAATGGGCGTGGCCTAGCAGCTGTAAGCTAAATAAGTGCATATACTATTTGTGAATGGGTTGGGTTGTGTGACATCACAAAATCAATTCAAAACTTTAAACAGTTCTGCTGTTTAAGGTCCATTTTACATTTACGGACAGTGTGGATTACTGAGTGAATGGTTTTGCAACTTTAGCAATATTAACTTACTTTATGTAAGGTTTTGTTGTTTTTTTTCCTCTGATTTGGGCCCTTTAACGTGTGAGATGCATCCAAATAAACCCGGCAAATCTTTCGAATTTGAAAAGCTAAGTGTCACCAAAACTCTGTTAATATTTATTTGGTTCTAATTCCTGTTTGATTTTGTCAAAGTTGAATATAACTGATATTTAAAAGCTTTCCAAACATCAGAGTCATGCTCCGCAGAGTGTGGGAAGCCTGTTTAGACAGCAAAAGTGCCTAGGCAGATGTGTTTGGAGCTGGCAGGGGGTTTTGGACTGACTTTTTGGAGTGCTGCTCTGCTGTCACACACACAAGCCGAGCACGTGCGAGGAGTTAACACACTCGCTAATCATCTTCAAATGAACCTAATTGTTGCCGTGGCTCCCCGCTGAGGAGCGTGTATGCGTGTGTGGCTTGTGCGAGGGGCTTCTTTTTCCTCATTAGACGCGGCAGAAATGTTCTGTCTTACTGCCTGGATCAAGTGTTGAGTCTGCTGCCTCTTTTCTTCCCCGAGCCTTTCGAAAGCTGTCATGTCAAAACCCTTCCAGAGAGGGAGAGCGCGAGAGAGAGCGCGAGAGAGAGGGAGAGCGAGAGGGAGAGAGATGCTCCCTCAGCTGAACAGATGAACATAAGAAATGAGCAGCTGTTTGAAGACCATACTGACATATTTTCACAATTGTTCTCGTTTTTAATTAACCATTTCTATTGCTCAATCAGCACTCCAGTATTTACAGTAGAAGCAATTATTTGGGTCCATGTTTTCCTGTACTGTAATTCATTAACAGCCTCATGTGCACAGTGTAAACAGTTAAGCACAGAGAAATAACATGAACCAAGATGACAATTTTTTTCCTGCTCTGGATTTATTTATTTGTTTGTTTGTTTGTTTGTTTATTTATTTATACATACTTACCACATTAAACCCATGACTGTGCCATCTTCAAAGCCTAAAAAGAATTTGTAATTTAGTGCTGAGAACATATTTTCTGGGCTGGACTGAATACTCTGACCAGCTCTGGTCTCTCTCTCTCTCTCTCTCTCTCTCTCTCTCTCTCTCTCTCTCTCTCTGTCTTGCTCACGCACTGGATGTCTATTTCTTTCAGTTCAGTTCAGGAACCTTTATTGATAAAACTGTATTTAGATAGTCACAGTATTGCTGAAGCATTATCTAAATAGCAAGATTGGACAGTTAAAACATTCAATGATTTAAGAAGTCTCAGTCATAATAATAATAATAATAATAATAATAATAATAATAATAATAATAATGTCAGTGGACCAGTTTGTCTCAGTACCCAGTACACAGAACCCAGTCACCATCAGTCTGATTCTAATCTACAATCCAACTATATCATAGCTCTGTTTGGTGGTGTATTATGTGGCTTTTTCTTTAAGCCTACTTGTTGCTAATCCCTTGGTCTCTTGTGTGTGTCCAGTCACATCCCTTTTACCTGACGCAGCACACACACGTCTGCAGAAAGAGCAGGTCTACTTTGCTTAGCGATTTAACCAGCGTGTGATTTATAAATCCACTTCCTTATTAGCGCTTTTAGCTGTGTTATAAATGACCCTCCGGGGTCTACCAGCAGATAGAGAGTGAGAGGGAGAAAGAGAGAGAGAGATGGAGGAGGTGAGGAACGGTGGAGGGTTTTCATGTTCTGCCCTCAGGGCGAACGAGGAGTCATGGGGAGGGCAAGGTATGGCAAGCTTCCTACTGTCTCTCTGTCTCTCTCTCTCTCTCTCTCTCTCTCTCTCTCTCTCTCTCTCTCCCTCTCTCTCTCTCTCTCTCGCTCTGTTTACGGCGCTTGTGAAGGATCAGTCTCTGGTGCTTGGCTAATTAAAGCTGCCATGGCCGCGAGCCTGCCGGGATAATGTTCTATTATTATAGTCATTTGTTTCAATTAAACGCTCTGTGATTTTACAATAGCAACTGTGAACCTGCGCCGAGTGAGCCATCACTCGCAACAAGATGTCTCCAATCAGAGAGAGAGAGAGAGAGAGAGAGAGAGAAGAAGAGAAGGAGGGGGTGGAGAAGGGGAAGGACAATAGGGATGCCAAGATGCCAAGATACGCCTCATCACCCAGCGGCTATTAAACTTGGCGCGTCCACGCAACCTTCCAGAAGTGTCATGACTGGAGCTACGGAATATTTCAGCTGGTGACTACGCAGATCAAAGCGTTCAGTTTCTTTTTCTTATTCAGATGAATTATATCTTTTGCTGCATTTCCAGTGGACTGTAGTTATTATGGTATTTTAGTTATTCCTGTTACGCTCTCAAGTAACACTATTTATAGAGACCAAGGAGAATTAAAGAGATAGTATGGTAGAGATAAAAAACGTACCCAATATTCTGTTAAAATGGAAAAAGTCTTTATTTTGGTTTGCGTTTTGGTCATTTGGTTGCAAACAATGGAAGATATTTGCACAATTATTGGCAAAAGAAATTAACTGAAAGACAGTAATTGTACTTTAACTTTTATATGTATGTAACTTTTATTATGTGCAACCAACACTTTTTTCATGTTCTGAAATTACTTTTTAACTACTTTTAGCTACATGATGCCCTTTTGGAAATGTTTTAGAGCTTTTGATTGTGGTCTCTTACATCTGGTTTAGAATAGTTTCTTTCCAGCGTGTTTTTACCTGATCTGTTGGACATGGGCTCACAAAATAGCCTAGCAGAGATGACTAGTCTACATGGGTGCCAGATCAGACTAAGAAAGAGAATGAAATTTCCTCCAGCTTTGCCGATGCATCGCAGTCATACAGCACATAGAAAGCATTGCTGGGAAAATTACAATAAATACAAAGCTTAGGCTCATTTATAAGCTAATTAAACATAGACAAATCAAACATAGACAAACGTGACTTGTTGATTCATGGCTTTGAATGCAGTATAATAGTCAGTGTACAAGAGTATGCATGTGTGAATGCATGTGTGCAGGTGAGGCTGTGAGGTTAGCTTTATGTAGCTTGTCTGAATGCCTTGCTAGCATTATCCAAGCACTGTCCAGTCCATGTGCCAGAATCAGACGTTGGGTCACAGGTTCAATGGAACAATAAGATTGGCATACTTTCCCTTTTCTCTATCTCTCACACAAACACAAGCACAATGCGCCACCCATAATAGGATAAGGCCTGCTGTTGTTGTTGGGCCCTGTTTGACTGTGATGGACAGCACACAGACACAGAGAGTTCTGGGTACAACAGAGAAACAGGAAATGAATCAGAGAACTTTCCAGTGTTTTCAATGCCAACACAAAATGAACAATATGTTGCGAGTGTTTGTGTGTGTGAGGCAGAATGGGTCCCTCACCACATCTCAGAGGTAATTTAAAATGGCTGTTCCACATTTATCCCTGGTGGGGAAGGAGGTGGGGATAAACGTAAATTTATGGATCCGGCCTTATCGCGTGTATATCTGGATATTGGCACCATTGTTGACCCTTTGTATTAGAATGTGGGGGGGGGGGGCTGCACCGTTTGTCTTGGCCTCAGAGACAGTAATGGCCAAATAAAGGCAGTTACCCCAACACCACCACCCCCCAACAACCACCACCCCCGCCACGGATGATACCATTTAGTAATTAGCATACAGTACCTATGGCAACGGCTAACCTTTGTAAGACTCTTTCATAATGTTTGTACAGCCGTCCTCAACCTGCTTTATATAGCCTGAACTGATGACTGTTAGAGATAGCAGTCTCTCTCTCCCTCGCTCTCTCTCCCTCTCTCTCTCCCTCTCTCTCTCTCTTTCTCTCTCTCTCTTTCTCTCTACCTCTCTCTTTCTCTCTCTCTCTCTTTCTCTCTCTCTTTCTCTCTCTCTCTCTTTCTCTCTCCCTCTCTCCCTCTCTCTCTCTATCTCTCTCTCTCTCCCTTCTCTCTATCATTCACTCTCTCTGGCTATGTTGTCTCTCTCCTTCTCTTATTCTCGCTCGAACTCTTTCTCTTTCTCTCTCTCCTTCCTCTCCCTTTCTCTTTGTCTCGTTTTTTCTTCCATCTCTTTTTCTCTCTTTGAAAACTTTCTCTTTCAATCATCTCTCCGTCATACCTTTCCTTTGTCTCATTCTCTCTCTCTTGCTCTCTCTTCTTTTGTCTATATCACTCTCCATCCTTTCTCTCTCTTGTTCACTCTATCTCTCTTTCGCTCTCTGTTAACTGTTTCACTTTTTCTTTTCATCTCCCCCTATTTTTCTGCCTCATACTTGCTCAGTCTGTCTTTTTTACACCACTCCCTCCTCCTGTGTGCTGATAGAACAGCAGACAGGAATGAAAACAAATATTTGGTGTGTACTCTAAACGTATGGGAAGCAGCCATTTCATGACATATTGTTTGTTTAATGATTCACATGGACTGATTTATCGGAAGCAATAGTTAAGGGGAAGTCGTTTATCGAAGGTGTTGCATCTTTATTCCTTTGATTACACTCATGACTCAAAATGAATTGAGTGCAAATGCAGTGCTACACAAAAGGGTTGGACTCACTGTCACGAAACGCTGATGTATTTATCCATTTGTTTACTTCCGAAGTTGCTTGCTTAATGTGAAATGTAGAGGTAATGGCTTTATAATGTGGGAAGAAAGAATAGCCAAATATGTTTCTTTCAGAGAATGTTGGGATGACTTTAGCTCTAATATACATTTGATCTAATTCATGATTATGAGAGTAACAGACATGGTACTATGGACTCTGCAGCAGTCTTTAGGTAGGTGGTCTGGTCCTGATGCTCATGTGCCCACTGTTGGTTCTTTCTGTGGACTGGGGTCAGTATGGACACTCTTTCTGGTCTGTGGCCAAGCAGCCGTATACACAGCAAGCTGTGATGCATTGTGTTCTAACACCATTCTGTCAGAGCCAGAATTTCATTTTTCATCAGTTTATTCTACAGTAGCGGTTCTGTGAGATCAGCTCACATGGAGTAGTCTTCACTTGCCATTAGCATCAGGGAACCTTGAGTACCCGTGGTCCTGTCACCAGTGTACCAGTCACCCTTTACTGGAACACTTTTGGTTCTAATGACAACATACCAAGCCACAAGTCCTGCTGTTTTGGAGATGCTCTGATCCAGTCGTCTAGCCATCACAACTTGGCCCTCATCAAACTCACTCAGATCCATATGCTTGCCTATTGTTCCTGCTTCAAGCACATCAACTTCAAAAACTGCTCACTTGCTGCCCAATACATCCCTCATTCAACCCACTGTCAGGTGTCATTGTTATAAGATAGTCAATGTTATTCACTTCACCTGTCAGTGGTTTTAATGCTGTGCTTGACTGCTGTATACAGCTCTGGAAAAAAAAAATGAGACCACTGCAATTTATTTTTAAATCAGCATCTCTATGAGTATGACAACCATTCCATGCCAGTGTCTGTTAAATTC
>JBBJLS010000109.1:22601291-22615508 GCA_037577275.1 Bryconaethiops microstoma
CTCTCTCTCTCTCTCTCTCTACCCCTCTCTCTCGCCCCCTTTTTCTGTGGGCTCTGCTGTGTGTCCTTTTATGTGCAGTTAATTTTTGCCTCCTTCCCTTCTCCCCTCTTCACCATGAATCTTCATTTTGCCGCTGACACTCTTGAATGTGAATTCCTCATTTCCTTGGCCCTTTTATTTATATCTGTTGCCTGGTGATTTGATCATGCTGAGAATACAAGATTAGCCATCGCCCAGCGCCCTTCTTTTCTCCCTCAAGGACATCTGCTCTCCAAAATGTTATTGTTTGTGCTTCTTAACCCTTCATCTACCAGGACAGTTCAGACATCAATACACATTTGTGAATATGTATGGGGTTTTTTTTCCCTCTTTTGGCTCATTTTCTTGTTTACTTATCAGTCTGCTTCCTTATTGCTCTGGGAATAATAGGATTCGTCCTTGGATTGTTGAGTCCAGTTTTTTGGGCTTTTTTTGCTTTTCTTTTCCTCCTCTGAAATACTTAACAAGTATTTTTCCATCAACAAGATTAGGAAGATTTGGATTTGTTGGTTTGTTTATTTTATTTTATTTTATTTTATGGCCATGACTCAGTTTTGAAACTTCAGAACACATCTGTTACATATGAGTGGAGTTGATGAGGTCATCAGGAGACAGCTCCCAGTGCTCTCATCAGCACAGGTCAGGTCACCTTTGGATGATGTCATCACACGCCGCCAATCATTCTCAACACCCAACACAATTTTCCTTCAAACTGATTAATCGTAGCATAGTAATTTAGCAAAAAAAAAAAAAGGCTTTACTCTGAATGTAGTGGATTATGAGACATGTTTGGAGTGTGAGGTGGGCTTCATTAGGGGAGAGTGGGTCACAAACTAACATGAAAATTGAATGGATATTTTGTGTAGTTAGCATATACACATAATGAGAGCTAGTCAGGCAGTGTTAGTTATAACATAGTGTCATAACTTATGAATTTTACTCAAATCTAATTGTGTTAGGTAATGCCCCACTCTCACCTTACATCGTAGGACAAAATAATCAGGCATCAAGATGGCTGCAAGCTGTATTTCAGAAACCACAAGCCTAGAGAATCTGAGATCATCCAAAATGGAGGTGAACGTGTGACGATGATGAGGAGTGCATTTTGCAAAATGCAACTTTGTGGTCATAAGCATGCATTGTTTGTTAATTGCTGTCAAAGCTTCCGCTGTCCTTCGTGGTTTGAGTGACTGACTGTGTTTGAGGTCAAGAACAAACTATTAAATATCCCAAAATATGCAATTACAGAGATGCAGTTACAGATGTGTTGGTGCACCTCTTACATTGTTTGCCAAAAAAAGTGTAAAACATCTAGATTCTTACAAACGTCCATATTTTATAGAGGAGAAACCACCAAGGCCTTCTAGGTCTTCAAAGGTTTAATGATTTCAGTTCATTTATATATTTAACAGACTAATAGACTTGACAAGTTCTGCAATGCTGTTTGTTACTCTTTATTAAGTTTAGGCCGGAAACAATAGGATGAAATGTTTTAACCCAACAGGAAACGATCAAATCAGAATTTGTTTCTCAGTGGTATCGAGATGAGCTCTCCCTTTTGTTATTCTTTCATGAACTTGACTGAAGTCGTGACAAGTCACATTAACCACCAACCACTGTAGTAAAGAACTGACAGTGGAACCGACCAATCTCGTTTTGATTCATGACAGGTGGGGTAATGTCACTCTTGGTCACTGATGTAAGTGCTATATACAAGATAAAACGTGTTAATCTGACTGTTATGAGCTTCAAATAAGACACTGTGGTCTTTTTAAAACGGCCAAAATGTTAATGTGCACTGCTGTTAGCTTGGCGCTAGAGTCCCTTAGGGACGCTAAGCAAAAATGTGCTTTTTCATATTGGTGTGGTTTTTGATATTGGTCCAAATTGAAGGCCTAGCCCTAGTAGTCATGGTTTACTACTGATATTTTATACATCTGATACACTACGTTTAAAGTGTTGCTTCTCACTGAAGTCCCATTTTGCATATCTTTCTGGAAATCTGCCTGTGTTTATTTTTTTCACTCTTGAGTATTTTTGATAACCCTAACAGCTGTTCCTGACGTGATCTACAGATGGGCATCAGTAGTGAAACAGCATGTATTTCCTTGTGCCTTCTATCTTTTCCGGCCATTCTCAGCATGCAAAGAACATAGTGGAATGGAGAAGAGGTGAAGGATTCTTGTCTGGCTCCAGAATAGCCTCTCTGATAGGCCCATTAACAGATGATTGATAGAGCTCCTCTCCAATGGATGACTGTCATTTCTTTTAGTGATGGCCCTGACCTGTCACTCATACCAATGAGGAATATGTTAAATGGCTCGGAACAGTGATGCCCAAGATGTCATGGTACCGGCCTGCCCTCCCCCTCCCCCAGTTTTATCATGCATAACGCCAATAACCCTTCACTCCCAAGCTTTTATCCACCAGTTGCATTTGCTTTAGTCCTGCAGTCCCTTCGTTCTTCTTAACCTTTGGCCTTTGGTGCAGAGCTTCCAGCATTTAGTTGAAATATTCTTGTACATGTGGGATAAAAAGATCCACATATTCAAATAGGAATGCAGTTTGTTGTCAGGCCGTCCTTGAGCCATAAGCAGCCATGTTTCAGATGTTGGGGTTCGGGTTGTTTGTTTGTTTTCTTTTGCCGGCTTACAGAGGTTTAATAACTTTGTCTTTTCATATTAATGCCCACGGCATTTGGTGTTTTGTGCGTTGGAGTCAGCCTCATTAGTTTTAGTGTTTCTGAGGTGTATTATGTACTACAATGATGGGTAACGATGCAGAATAGCCCACCATCACTGCCCTGTAGCCTTCAGAGCTTTAGCACAGTTTTCTACTGAGAGTGTTCAGATCTCTCCCAGCAAAGCTGAGGTCATGAGATTAGAGGAAATATCACCGCTGCGGTGCAGAATTAGATTTCGGTGAGACTATTCAGTGTACCTTAAGTCAGAGATAGAGAGAGAGAGAGACATTTCAGATGAGTGAGAGACAAAGAAATAGAGTGAGGAAGTGCTAGAGAGAAAAGAAGTATGAGAAAGAAAAAGCTGAAAAAGAAACAGAAAATAGTAAAGGCCTCTTAGAGAAAGAAAGAAAGAAAGAAAGAAAGAAAGAAAGAAAGAAAGAAAGAACAACAAAGGAAAGAGAAAAACAAGGGAGTGGCAAATAGAGGGGGAAACAGCAAGAGGGAGAAAAGAATGAGAAACAAAGAAAAAGAAAGAATTAGAATGACAGCTAAAGAGAGACGAAAATGTAAGGATGATGGAAAGTGAAACAATGAG
This sequence comes from Bryconaethiops microstoma, assembly GCA_037577275.1. NCBI lineage: Eukaryota > Metazoa > Chordata > Actinopteri > Characiformes > Alestidae > Bryconaethiops > Bryconaethiops microstoma. The sequence goes on from JBBJLS010000109.1 coordinate 22,604,609, forward strand.
GGGGGAGAGAGAGAGAGAGGGAGAGACTGACAAAGGGAAAGAGAGTAAGAGAGAGATTTCCTTATTTCTTCATTGACATCCCTTGAACTACAGTGGTCCCTCTCTAAAAAGCCCACCCTCCCCAGTTTCTCTCTCTCTCTCTCTCTCTATCTCTCTCTCTCTCTCTTTCTCTCTCTCTCACTTAATGCCCCCCTCCCCGAGGGTATACGCCCCTTCCCTCGTGTCAGGAGGTTCCGCGAGTTATTGTCTTCCATAATTAACCGGTTATCAAACAGGAACATTTCATTAAGGTACAATTACCAGATAATTCTGCGGGGGGACACCCGCCATGTCGGGATTAAGAAGGCAACATGTGCTCCCTCGCTCTAGCACATCCCCTTCCTTATTTCTAATTCAACACGACCTGCTCTCTCTCTCTCTCTCTTTCTCTCTCTCTCTCTCTCTCTCTCTCTCTCTCTCTCTGACGGCTTCAATTGCTAATGAATCCACTCACTTTGGAATAATTAGAAATCCTTAGGCGTGCTAATTTATTTAAGAGTTGCTGTCGTTAGGGCCACTCATTAGCTCGGGTTAAATTAATTTGAAAGCAGAGCTGCCGGGAGCTCCTCGGGAGTTCATTATTACAAAAGCCACACAACCCCGTTCAATATTTAACCGTCAGGACGCGAGCTCTCAAAGTCAGCCCTGGCTGCCTTATCTGAAAATGCTTAAGACTAATAATCTACTAATAATAGCGAGGGGCTTCTGTTGCCGTTTGTGTTCGCCGTTTTGTTTCAGCCAGTGTGAGCGGAATAAAAAAGTCTCTTACCGGCCGGCCTTTTAATTTAACCTCAGCGGTCGCTGTCAGCTACTTCCAGCCTTTCTGCTTCTCCTCCTTAATCAGATTAGTCAGATTTTGGGTTTGTGTGGATGTGTGTTGGGAAGTTTTATATGGGAACATCGCTCGGCGTGTTTGCATGCTGTGCCCTTTCAGTGTGTGCTGTGAGGGGAGCACATGTGTGTATGTATATGTGTGTGTTCTCTATGTCTACCACATGTCTGTGTTTCTGTCCATCAGTAGTCATGCATATGTTCCATTAAATCTTAATGGTAACTCTAGGAACAATGTAGCAGGCAGACCTGGGACAAGCCATATGTAAATGTTTAAATCATTGTTCTCACCGTTCCTCCATCTTTCCTGTAACAAGCTCCCCAGGGGGAGACGACATCGTTGTTTTTCTTTTCTTTTTTTTCTTCCCCCATCGGATTAAACACCATTGCCATACTCATCATTTTAATGGCGTTTTTCTCATCAGTGAAACCAACAGTGCCTCTGCCATTCCCCATCAATTTCTACCCTACTTTCTCATCTTTAGAGTGAATGGACCAAACACCATTGCTATACTGCTATCACTTTATTTTGACTTTTCTCATCAATTAAAGCATCTATTTAATTAATCTATTCATGCGTTGAATGTTGTTTTTCTCATCAGTTTAAGCTCCTAATTTTCTTGTGAAAGTTTTTTATGTGGATTCTGTTGTTTGTCTCAGATTTGGTGTAAATATGTTTTCCCTCATCAGTTTAATCAGCATTGCTATACTCATTACTAACGTTGTTTTTCTCATTAATTAAACCACCGCCGATGCTTGTCTCAATGCTGTGTAATGTTGCTTCCCACCACTTCTCACCATATTTTCATTGGTTCAGTTTAGAGTTGTCTCCCTTATCAATTGAAACAGCATTGCTCTACTCATCATTTCATCATGTACTCGTCATGTTCTCCTCATCAGTTAATCTGCTGTCACTTTTCCGCTCAGTGCAGCGTGAGAGCTTTTTTAACCAATTGAAACCGTATCTTTTCTCACTGGCTCAATTTTTAGTTCATATGCCGTATTCATCCATGTAATGTTCTTTGTCCTCATCAATTAATTCAGCACCGCCACTCCTCTTAATACATTCTGAAGACGTTTTGTTGTTGTTGATGTGGCCTTTTTCCATTTTTACACTAATTTAAACCATGTTTTCTCTGGTCGACTAAAGCCAAGCTGTTGTCCGGCTCAATTTCGGAGCGAATGGATTTTTCTTTCTCTTTTTTTTTTTTCGGCAGACGGTGAAATGATTGACATGCCATTACATTAGCCTACATTCCAATCTCACCATTTCTCAGTGACTTCATTCCGTTGCTATAGATTGCCTTCCCTGTTAAACCCTGTCTTTTCTCTCTCTCTCTCTCTCTCTCTCTCTCTTTCTCTCTCTCTCTCTCTCTCTCTTTCTCTCTCTTTCTCTCTCTTTCTCTCTCTCTCTGCTCTTTCTCTGATGTGACACCCACTCTGATAGAACGATGTGTCTTCTTAATGGACTCTCCAGCAGAAATGCTAAAACCCAGACTGATTCCTTTTCCTCTTTCGTGTGTGTGTGTGTGTGTGTATGTGTGTGTTGTCCTCCGTTTCTTTGGGAAGTTTATGAAATTACCCTTCTAAAATGGTATCCCGTAATTGAGTTTCATGCAATAATCCTACAAGGGCGGGTGCAGAGAGGAGGGTTCATCTGTCTGTCTTCTTTGTGACTCTGGTAAAAGGTATTGGGAAATATGTCAGGCGTGGGGGGATCAAACGTGGTTGACATGATACTGACCATGGCCTCCGTTCAGGTTAAGTGGCTGAAGTCTTGCGTGTTTGTGTGTGTATGTGTGTCTGAGTTTCTAATCACTCTCTCTCTCTCTCTCTCTCTCTCTCTCTCTCTCTCTCTCTCTCCCTCTCAGGGGTATAAGAGAAAAACAGAAGCGGCTAAGAAGGAGTACCTGAAGGCCCTGGCAGCGTACCGAGCTAGCCTGGTTTCCAAGGTAACCTGGGAAGGAGGGGGTCATGTCTTTGATATGTACGGTCAGCAGTGATGGGGGGATGAGGTATATTATACATTAGATGGAGAATTCAGCACAATCTCCAGGGAGGGGCTGTCAAGGGAAATGTGTCTGTGTGTGTGTTTTGTGGATGTGTGTGTGCATATGAGAAACAGAAACATTCAAAATATACCCCAGACAGTCCACTCAGTTTGTTTGTGTGTGTGTGTGTGTGTGTGTGTGTGTGTGTGTGTGTGTGTGTGTGTGTGTGTGTGTGTGTGTGTGTGTGTATGTGTAAGCTTCTAATTAGCTAATCAGCTAGCTAATACACAGAACGTTGTAAATATTGTGAATATTATTTTTATTATTTTTTGAGTGAAAACTCATATTTTTACAACAAACTAATAATGAAAAAATACTGTAAGTTTCCAGACAAATGAGTTTGTTAATAAGTTAAAAAAAAAAAAAAAAAAGATAAAGTGTAAAACGTAAAATGTGCTGCAACTTTCCCGTTTTATGTTTCATTTATTTCCAATACGTTCAGTTCAGCAACTAGTACACACACAGTAAGTGTGTATTCAAACATGCGGAAGTGGAGGATGCGTGTTTATGTTCACTTAGAAAATCAACATAACGTCATTTTACCAAAACATTTGTATGCAATTGTATACTGACATTTAAAAATGTGCTGAGATATTTTGGTGGGGTTTGTGGATTCCTCTAAATTGGTTCGAGCTCCATTCGTTAGGTTCAGGATACTGACATATTACGCAACCTGACTATATTTCATAATAGGGCAGATATGCATAATCCATAGATCGATAGCGGATTGCTAATTTACGGAAAGCGATTATTCTTCGGATAGATTTCGACAGGAACTGCGTAATGGATTGTTTCATTGCATATTTTCATCCGCATTATAAAACACACCGTTTTCACACCCCTAATTTCACAGCCATTGTTTTCCTTTTCAAAAACGTAAATTGCATTTTCATGCTAAACACCCTCTCTCTCTCCCTCCCACTCTCTCCCCCTCTCACTCTCTTCATGCTTCTCTCTCTCTCTCTCTCTCACTCCCCCCCCCTCTCTCTCTCACTCTCCCCCTCTCTCTCTCTCCCTCCCTCTCTCTCTCCCTCTCACTCTCTTCATGCTCCCCCCCCCTTTAGTTTTTCTGTACTTCTGTCTCTAAGCTCTTTGGCCCAAAACAAGAGGCTTGATTAAGCCATGAATGGTGTATTCATCAAGCCTCCTCCCTCAGCAGCTCCTATTAAACGCCTTTCTCGTCCTTCGTCTCGTGTAATTAAATATTTCGTCAAAATCTGTTTCTCGCAGACACTTTGATTGATGCGTCTGTGAGCTAGCAGGCACTGAAAAGAAAGAAAATACTGAGCTGGGGGAGAAAAAAAGAGAAAGAAATATGAAATAACCACCAAATCCGCGGCACATTCAGAGCCTTCCAGGCTTGAAACATATATTTATGGAGAGAAAATGACTGTTGTTCTTAAAGGATGTTACTTTTTTGTATAATTCTTCGGAGAGGTTGTGGAGAGCATACTTAAACCCGACTGAACGATAGAACTGATTGTGTGCGGCCTGGAGCGGAGGGCTTTTTTCTGCAGCTTTCTGCTGGGGTACGCACCTGGCGGCATTTTGTAGGTTAATAAGTGATTGTGAGTGTTTTGTCTCCGTAAATGTGCGCCGCTTGATTATGGCAGCCGAGTGAAAACCTGTTTTTAAAGGAGTCCTTCCTCCCTCCTCCCTCCTCCCTCTTTATGCGTAATACTAATGTCAGATGATAGATATATTAGCATTTCTCCCAGACGCATCTGGTGTGAAAACTGATGCATTTTGGCCTCACGCATCGTACGTAGCACAAAAAACGCGCGAGAATGAATGCGACAAGGTGCTCGCCCAATGCACTGCACTGTGTTATGACTTATGAGGTGGTTAATTGAATGTCAGGAAATATATCCTATGTCCATATATCCATGGTTTTAAGGTTTTATGTAAACGCAGGGTTCTAGAGTGATGGTGTGGGCTAAAGCGATAAAAAACGACTTCCTGGAGGAGCTCCAAGTCCCCTTGTTTAATTCTAAGATGGATATGTTTGGAAATTTCCAGGAGCAGGTGACTTCTATCAAGCACACACACACACTCTCACGTACTTTTTTCATGCTGGCTTGCAAATGCGTCCCTCCCGTCATCCGTCTACCGTTTATGCATCGATCAGTCCTGCCTCGCTGTTCAATATATATAAGTAGACTGATCGTAGATCATGCCAGTTATTGTGGCAACTAACAAAAGCACATACTTCTCATCATTTACAATCTGGGGCTCTGTACTGTAAAACAGTCCGTTCTTGCACAGCAGAAAACAGTGCAAGAAAGGACTGTTTTTGCAGTGCATGCATGAGATGTTTTGTCCAGCAGTGTTATTACAAACTAAGTGACATAACTGGTTTTGCTTAAATTGGAGAGCAGCCGCAGGCAGTTCTCCTTGTTAGAATCTTTTTTTTTGGTTCTAGGAGCAGTTTTTAAAGGGTTAGTTAAAGAAGTTTATACAACAAGTTCTTTCAAATAAAAAGAACAATTAATGCATTCAGATGATTCTATGTGCTGTCACGATGTAAACAATATTTTCCTTTACTAAAGCGCCTTTAAAAAAAAACTTCTTAAGAGTGTCAGCAAAAAGGCTTCGATATAGTATGGATTTAAAAATAGTGGAACTATACAAAATGTAAAAGATTCTTTAAAGAATCACGTGCAAGAAGTTAATTACAATCATAAGAAAGAATAGTTGAAACATCCAAAGAACCATTTACGCATTCAAAAGGTGTATGAGCTAATGTGGTTTTATAACCATTGCTTTTAAAGACCCCTTTTCAATAGTATTAACAAAGAATGTTTTTGTATGAACTGCAAAATAGTTTCTGGTGCTTTTCGGGTGCTAGGATCATATTTGAAAAGGTTCTTTAAAGAAATCATTAATCAATTCTTTAAAATCATTGAAAAGAAAATGTAATCAGAGAACCATTTGAACATTCAGTCTCTGAGTTTTCATGGTTCTATATATAACCATGACCTTTAGTGAAGTACCCTTGAAAGAAGCCCTTTTTTAAGATAGACACTCTGTGTTTGGTGTTTGATGTATGTTTCTTTAGTTCGCATTGGAGCTGCAATGCTAACGTATCTAACAAGTAATGGGATTTTATAGTCCACCACTGGCATCTTGTAAACCACATGCCTAAATCATCACACACTTGTTTCAAAACACATCATACAGTGTCAAAGCCCATGAGCAAGTCTGTTTGAGATTACTTAACAACTCTACACGGTTTGGGGGCGAGTGTGTGATGATTTAGGCATGCGGTTTTAAGAATGTTAACTGCTGGCTATAAGCTTCCATTACTTCTTATCTGCATTAGCCTCGTAGCTCCAGTCCAAAATGAAAGAAGCAAACTTTGGGCATTGAGCATGTCCTGGCTGATTGACTACATTTAAGATAAGGAGGATACTCTGTACATTTTGACTGAACCATCCCTTTAAGCTGGTTCTGTGCTCTCTGATAAGTTTCCAGGCTTCTTTGATCCTTGATTGTGCTTCTTTCTGTACATCTCTGTCTCTCTCCCTCTCCCTCTCTCTCTCTCTCTCCCTCTGCCTCTCTCAGACCTACAACGACCCAGTGGAGAGTAAAAATGCCCAGTCCAGCCAACCCTCGTCGCACATGATGCCCCCCAACCCTCCGCTGTACAGTGTGCCCCCACAGCCCTCCTCCCCCTACCTGGGCCCCAGCCCCTTCCCTCTGTCCGACCTGCAGAGCTATGCGGCTGGGGCGCCCCGCCACGGCCTGCCACGCTCGGCCATGCTGCCCGCCCTCAGCGCCTCCCCACCCGCCTCCTTCCAGATCAGCCCCCCTCTCCACCAGCAGCTCTCCCTGCACCAGGGCTCCCTCCTCAACCAGCCCATCCGCATGCAGCAGGTCCAGTCACAGCCAATCATCTCCCACCAGATGGGCCTCCAGCCCTCCCTTCACTCCCCACCCCCAGGACAACAGGTTAGTACGAAAGAACAGAGGTGATGCTTTCTCAATGTGTGTTAAATACATTAAACAGTTTGGATACCTGACTAAATTTTTATGTATAATCAGTTATAAATACGTTTTATTAATAATTATAAAAAATAGGTAGACTCTCTGATTTACAATTTCTGCCTATTCTGAATGTAATCAGTCAGCAATAGAATGCCTGTGGTTTTCTATAGTTTCGCACTGATGCTACGACACCAGTACAGCTATGTAAGTCTTATAGCTGAGACACATTTGGGATAAAAGGGGAAAGTGTGTAAAGTAATTCCCCTTAAAGTCAACATGATATCAGAATTGACATTTTTTGCTTGATTTTTGCTAGAGTCTTGTTCCTGATCTTTTTAAGCACAATTGATCCTATCATACCATTATTGATTAAAGTATTGCTTTAATCTTCAATCAAATTGTCTATGTGGGAGGGAAAAGTATTAACTGGTATTATCATGTTTCACTTTGTCCTCCCACCACTCCCATCTGTCATAATGGAAGAAAACACAAAAGTAGTTTAGAGACCCCTGATGAAACTATAGTTTCATTCTGACATACGTGACAGAATGAGAGGAAAATGCGTTGATGATTTCCAATTCACACTGACTTTTAAGATCTGTGGTCACTTGCATGACACATTCTGACCTTAAGTTTTCCCCTGCCTTGAGTGAGACAGATGAAAAGCGCTATGTTTCAGCACTTCAGCTTTTGACAGCTTTTGAAATTTATAGCTTTAAATTTATCCCTTAAGCTTTTAATGTAAGATAAGATGTTTGGTGCATGCGACACCTGATCTAAAGGCTTATGCTTAAATGTTTGAAATCAAGGTGATGTGTCAGGCTGACAATATAAGGCCAACCAAGTGTTCTTTTAGAACTTCAGTGGAATTTAGAGGACTACAGTCTTTATATAATCACTGTGTACCACATTAAGAGTTCATTAGTGGAATGTCTGTCCTTGTTAATGTGTTAGAAATAGCTCTATATGGTGGAAGACTGGCGTTTCTGACTTTAGTAGTTCCACATGTTTTAATTTGCAGCTGTATCTCTTCAGAATTATTCTAAAGGTTTAACTGGTCCCCTACGTTCTCTAGATCTTGGTTCTGTGAGCGTTTAAGAATAATGTTTTCAGATTTTAGATGAGCCTCCAGCAAAACTTGAGCCAAAGTAAAGGGAAAAAAAAAAACAGTAGTGTGTGTTTACAGTGGGGTTATTGTAATGAAGTGTGATGTTTTGTGGCTGAGAGGGGAAGAGGTGGGTATACTTGGTGTGTTGTTTTGCGAGATAGAGGTGTGTATTAAGGTGTTATTTGAATCAGCAGAGACCAGCAATGTGTGAAGCTGAGTGAAAGCGTCTGATTTGAGAAACTGGCCGCTCTGCTTAGCACCTCTCTGCAAAGTAGAAAAAAGAAGAAAAAGAAACCAGCCAAAAAAACATTTAAGACACGGTTACAGTTTGCAGATTGAAATCGTTGAAGTGTAGCCCCCTCTTCTCTTGTCTTGTCTTTTTAAATTGCTCATCACTGTAGAATTTGGTGAAATAAATCAATATTTTGAATTACTGCGGAGGAAGCACTAAACGAGGCCTCTCTCATTTTCTGTCTCTTGCTCGCTCTCTCACTCTCTCTCCTGCTCTTCCGCAGGGCTTCTCTCACTTACAGTCGGAGTATCAGAAGACCGTGGGTGGCTCTCAGTCTCCTGGGGCTCCGAACCCAGTGGGACAGAACCCTGACTGGGACAGTGAGTACTGCAATCGGGAGTGTGGAGGAAACCACTGCAGGTGTGTGTGTGTGTGTGACTCCTCGTGTCTGTGCGCGCGTGTGTTTGTGCAAGAAGCTTCTTTTTCAGTCACTTTTGTCAAACACAGTTCTCGTAGCTAATTAAAACTCATTACTTGATTTAAAGCGTCCATATTCCACGATTCTCTTTTTTTCCACTGAGGTCCATTTTTTCAGGAAAAAAAATCTGGAAAACTATTTTCAGCTGTTTTGGTTCTTGGGCTTTGAAAACGGAGAAATGTAACTGACCTTCATTCCCATTGGCTGCCCTGTTTGGTGCCTCATTCAAAAAGAACCTAATTGTGAATGGGTGGGACTACCCTACTGCAGGCTGAATAGAATATAATATAGAGTATATAAATGTCTTGGCTTTCCTGACATAACCATGTCATGAAAAATACAACAATTTTTTGTACGTTATGTATGGACAGTGTGGACTGGTTAGTGAATGGTGCGTTCTGGAGCTGTAACAGCGTTTATGTATCGTATTAAAGTCTAAAGCGAGGACAATTTGGTTTCACTTATGGGCCCTTTAAAAAATCAATTAAATGTGCCCACTTGAAGAATCAGCAGTGATTAGTCATCACTCTGCAGGCTTGCTAGTTTATCTCGTTCCAGTTAAGTTTGTTGGACTCTTGGGGGGCTGTGCAAGGCTGTTATTCTACAGTGAAGTCCATTTCAGGTGAGGTAGAGCACAATAAAGAGCGTAATATAGATAATCACTGTATAACTCGATTACTAGTAAAATGAAGGGTGACAGTCTTTTATCAGATACTGTACAGAAAGCGGTTTCTGTTTTTGCCACATTACTGCACACTCATAATTATTTGTAATCTGTGCTTCAAAGACCTCCCCTGCTAATTGAGCAGCCTGAGCGATTACAGGCTGTGCTGGACGAGGAGATCCCACAAAAGAGACCCTGTTTTGTTAAGAGGGATTCATCCCCTTATTCTCAGTGGTCTAGCCTGCATAGTGCCTAACAGGCTTGTGGAGTTAAGTCTTTTCCATTTTTGCAAATAAGCTGTTTTTTACTGTTTTACTTTTGGACTGTTTACTTTTTTTGGCCCAGGTAGTTTTCCCAGCAAGCGTCAGTAGCCTGCCAGCATGGGCTAACATCACGCTAGCCTCCTTTTATTTAATATTAATCTTAATCTGATTGTAAAATGCTCTAAATATGTACAGTATGTGGCCATCTGACAACGAAGGATTCATTATTACATCAAGTTAATTTTAAAAATATTGGGCCTAAAACTATTATTTATTGAATATTGGAATATTTAAATGTATCTGGTGGTTTGTTGCCAGTTTTTGGATTGCAGTAAGACACTGGGGACTGTTGGTTACAGAGGGTGTGCAAGAAAAAATGTGAACCACAAATAGCCCAAACTGGTTTGGCTTCAACGTTTTCAGCTTAAACAACAACAAAAACATCCCAATGATGCCAACTAGTGGTAGGAACATCAGTAGTCTTTCCCTTTATATCTTTGTTGATTTATATATTTATTTTGGAATTTGACATTCGTTCAACTCCTATAAGCACCTGGAGCAAGTGCATGTGGGTTTGGTCATGGGATTTGCAGGCTAATACTGCAACACAGTAGCTCCCAAGGTGCTCATAGGAGACTATTCCCTCACCAGGTGTAGCAGTTGTGCTATGAGCGTTAGCAGTGTCTGTCACCAAAGGAGTCACACTGGCACCCTTACTGCCCAGTAAACATTTGCACTTTTCAAGCACTACCTTGGAGAGCGCCTGTAGCACCAGTCCAAGAATACACTCATCATGTAGTTAGTATGTCTGCTGGAAGTGGAAGAAGATGTCAGGCAGGCTTGAATCAGCCGAGCTGAGATCCACACTGTGTGGTTATTAGATTCACCAGCCAGACCACTGTCAGCACGCAGAGCCTTCAAGTGCCAGTGCTTCCTCATTTGTGGCAGTTTGCTGCCCTGCTGTGTTGTCTGCCCTGCACCCCATAAGTGAGCTGTGTTTGACTGAGTGACTGTGAGAGAACTTTGTGTTATCTAAAAATGTGAAATATGTGAAAACAGTTTTAAAAATAAAAGACTGGTTCTTGGTTTGGAGGTACGGATTGAACTTTTACGTTATGGGAATGTTGTTCTGTAAAGAACCTAAACTGGTGTACTCTAGCCATCACACAAATTTGTTTCCATACTGGGCTTACTTGAATCATTTACACTTATGTCACCATGATACAAGTATACTAAAAACTCCCTAG
>JBBJLS010000109.1:22646834-22671617 GCA_037577275.1 Bryconaethiops microstoma
ATTCAATTTTATATATATATTAAATTCTTAACATTTTCCGTTTTTATTTTTATTTTTTGTACACATCTGTACACTTTCTATATATTTATGTAAAGTTGGGGGAACACAAGCCTAAGAATTTCATTACGGGTAATGATGCTACATTGTTATCTGTATATGACAATAAAACTTTTATTAAATTTTATAACCTATCAAAAATGACCACAAGTAAAGTCTAACTGCGGTAAAGATAAAATTGTACTAAAAAAATGAAAACATTTTAGGCCAAAATCTGATCTTAAACCTATTGTACCTCAGTGTCCATTTTATATAACATGAAGGAGCTGTTAGAACCATTAAACTTTACAGACATCTAGTTCCTACATATCTGTATGACTGTTTACATTTGACCAAAAGAAACCTTGCACAGTAATGTAAATGTCGACCAAAGACAAAGAACCTCTCACAATTTATTCAATATTAATTTGGCTTTTAAACTACTACAAATTGTACCGTAAAATTTGCCACATTTAAGTTAGTTGGATTTTGAATTAGTTTTACTTAGAAAATGACAAAACATGTCATTTGCACAGGGTAACCCAACCAGATTGCACCATAATGTCACGATATGCCAATATAGATACGGAGGCAGCCAGCCTTTTATACACACACACACACACACACACACACACACACACACACACACACACACAGGAACATATATAGCAACTTACTCGGATCTCCCTGGAGGCATAAACACACCAAACGAAGCTTCCACTGTGTTCACTGGGAAAAAACTCTATTGTATTTCACCACAGTGGTACCTCTGGTCTTCGGAACAGCCCATCTCCTACTGAACACTAAGTACACCCAACAAAAGACTTCTGACAGTCAGCCACAAACAAGGGTGTAAAAGAGAGGATTTATGGGTGTATTTTTAGAAACAGGGATTTTGTCTATACAAAAGCCTCTTGGGACCTGATATTAAATTGCCTTTTGTAAAAGAGCATTTCCCACTATCCGCCATGGTGGAGATGACAGTGACTGTGCGAGCAGAGAAAGAAGAGAAGAAAAGAAACGGAAAGAAAGTGGAAGGAAGAGCAAATGTTAGAGATATATTAGAAAAACGGGGGTTGGAAATTTATGCTCAGCCCAGTGAGGAACAAACTGTGCTTATGAGAGACCAAACGAAACCCAGAAAACCATGTCCAATACCACACTCAACCACACCACCAGATTCCCCTCATCAACCACAATGCTTCAGCATAGCAGTGCTGAGAGAGGGAGCAGGGCCCCTTTTTCACGATAAATATTCACCCCAGCTTTTACAGTTTTCATGAATCTTCAGGAAGTAAAATTCCTAACCTTTCCAGCACAAAGAAAGTAAACAGCCGTTACTTTGAATTGTAGGAATTGTTTATTTGAAAAGTTTTGTTCGGATTCCTCTCATTGGTCGATTTGCCGGCTGGCTTCGTGAGGAGAGGCCTCGGTTGGTCGACATGACAGCAGGTTGTTTTTCTTGCTGCCTCATTGGGCAAACACAGGTCACCCTTGCCAAGCCAGACAGGAAAAAAAAAGGAAAAACAGGCTGGTTGCCGTGGGAGCTGCTGGAATGTGTCTGATTGGCTACTCTGTGACTCCTGAAGCATGCTGTGCTCTGTGAAAGCTCTATTAGCCCAGGAATGTCCCTCATAACACCCCCACAAAAATGTGGCCATAAGAAAACACACACACACACACACACACACACACACACACACATACACACATACACACATGCACACACACACACACACTCAATCAACAGCCACAAGGGTGCCAACAAGGGTACAATTATCCACTGTGTGTGTGTGTGTGTGTTTTTTGTTTACACAGATAATGGGCTCTGTTGTGGAGCAGTTTCATTACCTACATAAGGACCCACCATATGAAGCATGGACTTGTGTGAACTTGCATGCTTCTGTGCCTAACCTGATACTGTAGCTACTGTGAGGATGAGAGCTTTACATGACTCATTATTACTGCAACCCCCCGAGACCGTATATGTGTAAATTAGCGACAACCAAAATTCGATTCATGCAAGTTTCGTTTATCGCCACATTCTCACAAGAGCTCATTAAACACCCGTCCCACTGCCAGACGCATTCAGAATTCTGGAGAGAAACCAGCTCCTTCCTCGTAGATAGAAGCTAGCACTTACTGTTGATGATTTAGCACAAAAGGGGCCACAGGGGCTAATGATGTTAATTTAGTTGAGAGTGAGAATCCAGTTGCCGGAGGAATGCTGATCAGTCCCACTCTGAGAGAAACATTTAATTTGAAATAATGTTGTTCTGTGACAGTGCCATAGAAAGGATCAAAACACGCATACAGGCACTTCAGTACATAAACACTGGAAAATCCTCATATAGAAAATCCCACTTATAAGCAGAATATACTGCAAAACATTGCAAAAGTCTGAGATCAACCTTATGTTTATTTCATATCCAGGCAAAACAGCTATTAAGTGCAAGTGAAGCCTTTTCCATGTCAGAAAAAAAACAAAGCATATATTTAAAAGAAGAAAAGTCTCCAACACTGAATATACTGTCAAATCAATCAGTATTTAATTTGTCCACTCTTTACTTTTGTGCCCCTACTGAACTTTTCAATACTTCCAGTATTAAACCCAGCTAGGTGTACTCCCAACCAAAGTTGTTCCCAAAGTTATCACTGACATTATGTTCCCCTTTAAAGAGACACTAATATTTATACAAGCCACTACCCACACACACTTCAGCTGCCTTCACAGGCATATAAAATAGGTAAAGAGAGAATATTACACAAAAGATCATTCACTTAGATACACAAGAGGAAAACCAAAGGAAAATCTAAGTAAAAACAAAACTCCAAAATATAATTAAAATAGTGGAAATATGACAGCTAAAAACCATGCAGACCTGGGAGATCATAAAAACTGTCACATTCAGATAAACAGGAGAGGAGAAAATCTGAAAAAATACACCGGTCTTACTGTCCATCCTTCCACTGTGGGAAGACAACTTAGCACAACTATGGTCATAAAAGAATGAATTGTTATATATTTATTTCTAAGAAAAAAATAAGAATAGAAAAGAATAGAATCTGTAATAAAAAAGGGTGGACACTGTAAATACACTAAAACCAATCATTTTGGCATCACGTTCAGTCATTAAGGCTTCTGTGTAACTTTTGTGTAAGTACATGTGCAGTCTATGACTTCTGCACAACACTGCACATTTCCATATGGGCAGGCCTAACAGATTTTGGGTCTGAAAAGTGTATTAGCATAAAGAACACTAGTTTGTAACACATCCTTAAACATAGTAACGAGTGTTCATTTCAAACAGTATAAAAGAAAACTTCTGCTCAAAACAGAGTCAGATTTTTAATTGAGAATTTCCCAACAGCCTGTTATCTCTCTCTCTTTTATTTAGTACAGTTCACAGACTCCTGTTATGTCTCTCAGCAAGGCATGCTTTTTCATTTCAAGGGCACAAAGACAAACACACAGGTCACAGAGACTAGAACACACTGGCTGATGGCTTTGCAGCCAAGGTGTCTGGAGCAGCTGAAGGTCGTGAAACTGAAAACTTAATTTGTTCAGAATTACAAGACAATAGAGGTACCGCTGGCCTTTCATCAAAGAAAGGGTGAACTAAATTGGCTTAACCACTGTGCTAGACTGCTTTGTACTGCGAGGCCCAATGCGTCACACATTCCAATTGGATCTTCGCTGAACGGTTACAGATTAACTGCATGTGAGTCTATGGGATTTATGAAATGTTTTGTATCTGCATTTTAAAAGGCAGTCTTTCTTGAATGATTCCATATCGCTTCCATGTTAGCATGGACATATTGTCTTGAATTTACCATCAGATTTGGCATGCCTGGTTGTGTTTAGTCACACATAAGAGCTTCTGGCCCTTTTGCTTAACTGATCATGCTTTGCTGTTTTCTGCTCCTTTGTTCAGGAATGATAAACATTTGCCTAGGCTGCAACAGTGCAATGTACTAGTTTCAGACTGTTCTGCATTTTTTTTTGCACATTTAAACTCTGTTCTGCATCTTTGCACATCTCTACTGCTAGAATACAGTACTGGTCGAAATACTGTATTTATCCTCAATGTAGTCACTGTCAGTTGCACTGAACGTTGTCTTGTCTTGTCTCATTTAGTTGTATTGTTGCTCTTGTGTTCTTTTTTTCTAGCCCTTTGTCCTGTCTGCGCTTATGGTCTTGTGTTCTGTTCTGTTCCGCTCTTGTGTTGCACCGTGGTCCTGGAGGAACACTGTTTAGTCTTTATTATGTACTGTGTGTATATGGTAGAAATGACAGTAAAAAACCTACTTGACTTGACTTGACTTGAACTGCCTAAAACTGGGGGGTCAGTTAATAGAGTTGTCCATTTTCGTTTAAAACTAAACTTCCATTCAATTCACCTACTGTGGGCCTTGACACACTAATACTGTTTGATTCAAACTAAGTTGTGTTTGCGCATTACAATACTAGAAACCTTACTAGGTTAGATAACTTTTCAGTTTGATGTTTTTTTTGTTTTGTTGCTTTTTTTGGCACATAATTTACAGGTCCTGCTTCTTCCTTTGAGCCATTACAGTATGTACATATTGCCCCATAACTCTTATGCATAAACTGACCGTTGAATAAACATGTCTACAATTAGATTTTTTAAAAATTGTATAAGATTCTGGTTCCTGTATCCAGTTAGGATATGATTCATTTTTAATTTAGTTTCATTTTGATTAGAGAGAGGCCAATTAATTTACTGTGCTTTGAAAAGTGAAGTACTTGGAGAAGCATGACAGAACACAGATGACATATAAAATAATACATGTGTATACATGTGGTGTTCTGAATGTCATATTTTAATAACAATAATTTGTTATTGACAGCAGAGTCGTGACAGCAATCTATCGACTCCTGCATTCTAGCTCTTAAAACTGCATTCTAGCTCATAAAACCTGTTTAAACAAGACTAATCTTGCACTCTCACATTATTTGCAACTACTTACTAAAGAAGCAGATAACACAGCAGAAGAAATTATGATTTCCAAAGGCTTTTCTTTGTCAGTCGAGGACAAGTAACAAATGGGCTAAAAGAACAAAGACATCAAAATGTTAATTTATTACCCTAGAGCAGCAATGTTTGCTCATATGCCCTTACATGATTCACTGAAGACAGCATGTAGGTGCAAACATGGACATGTGTATGAGTCGAAAGTAACAATTAAAAGAGCTTTTAAGAAATGTTTAAGAAATTGCACAGATTTATGGGTGTGGCAATGAATTCCAAGACTGTGGAGCTGCGCATGTGCTGCACATGCATAGAAAGGCTCGGTAGTGCGTCTCGATAGGTAGCATGTATCAACACAACACCAGCCCTCCAGGTCCAGATTTGGTCACCCTTGGCATATCTTAAGTGAACAGATAGCATTGAGACTGTTACTGTGAGCTGTGAAGGTGATCAAATCAAAAAGACAATCCAACAGCTGTACAAACATCAAATAAAGTTTGAGATCACAACTTGACAGTGCAGTGTGACCTTCATCTAAATAAATAAAGTAACAGTATTTCAAACTGTCATGTGAGTTGAATGCTTTATTATTATATTTGCACGTCAATGAGTTGGTAGAGGTCATCAGGGAATGTACCAGCTGAGAGGGAGGAGTGTCATGTATGGCCTTTATCTACAACTTGGGCTACTGCAGAGCTCCATTAAACACTTGAAAACAAGACACATATTACAATGCACAAAATAAACCACGACAAATATCGAAGGGATGTCAAGAGACACTCCAGAGATGTAGGAAGTAATTGTTGTCTTCACAGTCATTACTCCAGAACGTCCCATGAACGTGCAGTGAAGCTTAAATTTGCTGACTGGGGTAGTGAAGGAAGGCACTGGTGCTAAAACCACTCTTGAATTTGCTCAGCACGGGTTCAGTTTCACCTCAGGCTTTCCTATGGGGTTATGCAGTTTACTCAGTGCTAATTAGCTTCCATTATTTACAAGCTATTTTGGCCTCATTGCTCCAGTGCACAACTAAAAAAAAAACAACTGTGGACTCCAAACATGTCATGGTTTATCAATTATGTTTAGGGTAAGAAAAAATGTTTGGGGTTAAGGAAAAAAAAAATGTTTTTTTGGCTGTCAGGACTTTTCCTTTTATTCTGCACTCTCTTTTTTGCAGTGATTCTGGCAGCTATTCCCTGAAATTGATAAGGAAATATCTACCTCTAAGGGCATTTTGTCTTGAATGATTCCATATCGCTGGATTAGCCTGAACATATTGTCTGATTTTGCCACCAGATTTGACGTGCATGGGTGTGTTTAGTCACACATGAGAGCTTCTGGCTCTTTGTTTAACATGTTTTGCTATTTTCTGCTCCTTTATTCAGGAATGATAAAAGTGTTCCTAAGCTACCCATAATATTCTGACCGCTTCTAATAGTGCATGACAGTGCTTTCAGACTCTTAACTGCCTAAAACTGGGTGGTCAGTTAATAGAAGTGTCCAGTTTGATCTAAAACTAAAACCCCATAGTCACCTAAGACTACCTGCTTATACAAACCTGCTCATACTTTAAACTGATGGTGCAGCAAAAACTACCGCAACAAACAGATCTGTAGGTTGTTCTACCTTAATGTTCTTCCTTAAACCCGCTCTTGCCAGTGAAATGCTCTAAATGGCCACAAGTATGTGGAAACCTGGACATTACATCCAAAGCCATGAGCTTTAATAAGTTTTTCCACTTTGCTACTGTAACTGCCTCCACTGATCTCAGAAGGCTTTCCATTGGATTTTGAAACACACCAATGGGACTTCCTCCCATTGAGCCACAGGAGCATTAGTGAGGTCAGGCACAGATGCTGGGTGATAAAATCTAGCTTAACTAGCCCACCATCATCTCCTGGATGCACGTCCAGCAGTAAAGTGAAGATGTCATCCGATCAATAGCGTTTTAGCAACACATGGACATGTTGGAGATAAAACATGGTGTGTATAGGCAGAATCTCTGTTTAGTTCTGCCACAGTGGTTCAGCAGACTGGGAGTGTTTGACCGAAGCTGTCTGTCACAGGTGCTCATCAGAACATCACCGCACCCACACAGTTCTCCGGTGTAATAAGTGATATTACGCTGTGATATTTCTATCTCCTTTTTATTCGAACTGGCTTGTTCGAATGTATGTTTAATGTAACACTCAATTATAGATCCAGTCCCTGTTCCCAGGGATTTAAACCCTTTTGTTTAAACACTTAACAATGAAATAAGGCCCAGAAGGCCCTGTGGATTCCCCTCAGCTCAGAATGCATGAAACAAGCTGCCATAAACAGATCCTCAGGGAAAAAATATAAAACGTACAGACAATGGTAACATTAGCAGTGAACGTTTGGCACCGCAGTTACAGGAAGCAAGCTGTTGAAGCAGAACTTTAACAAGCAGTACCCTGCTTTCTATATGGTGCTTATTAAACACAAAAGCCCTGAAGGAGCAGTGTGCGAGACGTCAGTGAACACAGTGGCAGCGGCGGCCTGAGGGAATGCTTGTTTGAGAACAGTGGACTTTCGGATGCGTGAAAATTCTTATCCATCGCAGCTTTTCCCACCAGACGAGGGGTGAGAAAGCTCAGAATTCACACGCATGTAGACACGTAGACACACACACACACACACACACACACACACACACAGGAGAGTATGTTGGATTTTGTTGCTCTATTTGCACTTTTCACACAAAACATGCGCACACACACAGAGACACACATATTCGTACACAGAAGAACTGCCAGGGTTTGGCTCTGGCTGTGAGTTTATTCGTTACCGTGAGTAATTGAGCCTGCTTCATCCTGGCACATCTTCTGCTCCATTTCCTCTCTCTCTCTCTCTCTCTCTCACACACACACACACACACACACACACACACACACACACACACACACACATACTTGCACAATACCATAATTTGTCATTGCTCTCTCCTTCAAAACTGTGGCTATTGTATTGCACAACCAATTTTTATTTAATTAATCAAACTCTCTCTCTAGATCTCTTTTTAGCGGAGGGTAGAATCATTGTACTTTTATCTGCTGTCTTCAGGAATGTTGCTCAGTTAAAGGCAGAGTGCAGATAAAGAACATCCACACACACACACACACACACACACACACACACACACACACACACACACGCACATAGACCCCAGCAGACCCAAACCTCCACCTTGATGGCTTTCACCATCCATTTCAAAGAGATCTATTACAATTGGTAAATGCTGATATAGCACTTTACAGTCTGCACTTATCACATCCATAAACATCCTTTCCCTCTCTCTCTCTCTCACAGGCACACACTTTCCCTCCCTTAGTCCATCTATTTCCCTGCATTGTGAACTCCCTCACACCTAAAAATATGCCATAATAAAAACAATGCTGATCATTAACACCTCATACTCAGTCCAATCCTGTCTGGCTGATATTCTAGAACAAGTGTTGCTCTCTGAGCGTCTGGCAGCCCGCCTCAGTCCACAACTCCAGTGTGCTTGCGTTAATTAATTCGTTGAGTCTGTGCCTGGTATTATGGCTGCTGGCTTAGATACGAAGCTAAACTGAGAAGCCAGTAAACAGTGTTTTAGGCATCACTAAGATCCCTCAAATTATGCAATATATTCAGCCTTTTCTTGTATTGAGAATAATCGCAGATTACTATACAACTGAATGTATGACCACATGTCTACAACGTATGCAAACATTTTGCCTCCTCAGGTCAAATGACATGTTTTGTTGATTTTTTTTTTTGACAATGAGTCCATATCCTCTACTGAGAACACACTTCTGCACATCCGGATGCACAGTTACTGGTGACTTGCTGTACTGAGCATACAGGGAAAATATGTGGTGTGTTAAAAAGGTATGGCACATTTTCTATTTTCTTTTCATTTGATTTCCAATTTTTACTTTACAGAAAATACAGGGATCCTCGAGTTGCAACAGTCATGACGTTCCGAGTTTACAATGGTCACTCCCACTCCCACTCGACTTACACCGTTTGCATCGTACTTACGGACTACGTGGGCGAACTAGTTTAGTTGCGCATGGTGGAGGAATACGCTGTAATGCAGCCTATGAGTGAGGGAGATTTCCTTGTCCTTTTTCTGTGGCTTAGTTGTGTTTTTATGATTTTACAACTGTGTTAGGATCAGTAAGTGTCTTAGGCCAGGGTGTGTATCGACTTACACCAAAATTCGGGTTACATCACTGTCGAAGGAACGGATCTGTGGCATAACTAGAGGACCCCCCGTACCTTGTATTCCTTGTAAAGGGTGCGTTAACTCATCTAGAAGATCAACAAAATGTGACTTGGTAACAAGCAATTTTGCACTATTCATAGGGCATTACATTTTAGGGGTGAAAACCTCTAAATGATTCGTATCTGATTCTTAAGAAAACAATTCAGCTCCTTTCAATTATTTTAATACAGTTCATTATTATTGCAAAAAATGCACACTCTCGTGTGGCACAACTGTCTGAGATCTGGCCCTATCATCGGAGGATCAAGAGTTCATCCCCCACTGGTGCTGCAGCCTTCCTCAGCCAGGAATCCAAGTAAACAAACTGGCTCCACTCTCTCTGGGTGGGCAGGGTGGGTGGTTAGGGTGCCCTTCTTCCCTGATCTCTCAGCACAAGGCGAGCCAGCTCAGGCTTCTGTTAAATGATGTAACAGAATTGGCAGTCAGTGCGCTCTTCCAAGCGAGTTAATCTGTCCATTGATGTTGCATCCTAGCTAATGAGTGGAACTGAAGATTAATAAAATGGGCAGAAAATTGAGAAATAACCAAAAAATACCTGTAATATGACAATTTACCTGCAGAAATTGACTACACAGTAGTCATTTTTCTCTACCCATTTTTAGTATTGAAATCAGGCAGAAAGTTTATTTTTGCCCAAAAACTACTGCTACTGATTTCAATCAAAAAAAAAAATCAAACATATTTTTGCACCAGTTCCTAATATTTGAAAATAAATGCATCACTGCAAATGGTCTCTTGGCAAATGAAATCATCTTAAGTCTAACTGATCTCATTTTTCTCACTTTGTTTAAACATTTTGATTCATTTATTATTTCTAGACTTACTGCTTGAAACAAGCACAGCATCTGCTAACACAATGAAACCACTTCACTAAATAAAATGTCTTGAGACAAAAAAATGATCGTATAATATTCTGCAGCAATCTCAGCATGAGAAATGAGATATAACTGACATGATGATTACATTTGCCAAGATATTATTCTTTTTGTGCCAGTGTGTGTGGGGTAGCAGTCCAGTTATTTGAACCCACAACCTTCTGATCTCAGGGCAAACTCCCTAATCACTAGGCCACCAACTGCCCCATCAACATAAACCTGAACCTGTACTGTATTCCTGAGGTTTGTATTATATACCTATACATTACATAGGACCTGTATAGGGTGTGTATATGTCCAACCTCTAACATCTGCTCATCCAACATTTCACTGAAATCTCGGGTATTAATATGGAGCCCGCCCCCTTAGTGCTCATATGCTATAGAGCACTAAGGGACACTTTTGGACAAGAAGTGAACATTTTAGTGAGGTTAGTAGTCAACAACAGACAGATAAGAACAGAGTAATTATCAGACAATGCATTTCAAATATCTGATGTCAGATGGACCCCCAAAAGCCACATCCTCAACCAGAAGCTAGCTTATAAACAATGCTAAACTGTGGTTTGGCAGTTTTGTCCTGGCTCAAAACTGAACACAGTAAAGCAACTCACTGTATTGTCTCAGAGGCTGGTGGTTTAGGTTTAAAAACGACATTTTCCTCACTTTCTTTGAATTAAGTCTTTGATGGAGTATGTAAACTCTGTTTAGCATTTCTCCGCTCATTCAGCTTTCAGCAGTTTCACCATTCACATCAGTGTTATATGGAGTGTTTTAGTCTGGCTTGCCTTTTGAACGGGGCACAATACAGAGCAGCACAGTAAAAACTTGTTAAATTAAGGGATGAAGAGAAGTCATAAAAAGAATGAAGGCCAATATTGGTAACTAAAACCACAGAAAAGAAATAAAATACTAGAAAGCTGTAGGATATGGGCATTCAAAACCTTAGAAAACCCTTAACTCTGGGGGTCAGAAGCTATTTTCGCTTGTAGGCGTAGGTCGCCGACCTGTAGCTTTATCTAGATTCCTCTTAAATCTGAGGCTCGGGTGGATCCATCTTTGCAAAGACATCAGGTGCGGACCAACTGTGAGCCCATGCTGATGCTTATTATCCCTGCCTCCTGCTGTTTATGCACATGCCTGTGTGTGTGGGTGTGTATAAATTCATGTGAAAACTCCTGAGACTTTCTGCTTTTCTTCCTTTGTTCTTTGTATCTGAAAGCATCATTGAACTGTGTTCTTATTCCCCAACTTCTTCCTGGTGTACTCTGACAGAATTAGATGATTGTGAATTTTTGTTGAACTTTGTATGAAACGTTGGAGACCGGCTAAAGCAATATGCCAGAGCGTTCTGTATCACCCTGCTGATAATCAAAAATGATTCTGGCGTGTTTCTCCATACTGACTTGTAAACTCACTAATAGAACCAATGAGTTGCTGAATTCAGTGAATGTTGAAAAATTAATGTTTGTAAATGTTGGAACTTTCATTTATACCGATTATTCACAAACAAAGCAACAAATGATTGATTTTGATTTGTGAAAATACAAATAATACGTAATTGTTTGTATAAATAAATGCACTGTTATAAGAAAAAATACATTTTTCTACAAACGAATGCATTGTTATATAAATTCAAAGCACTTTTCCTACAGAAAATCAGCATCAAGCAAACACTGATGAAATACCAACACTAAACATGTTGATATTATCAAAACAAAACATTCAGAGCTTCCAGAAAATATAAACATAGAAATGATGAAAATATGATCAAATATTTTGGAAAATACATTTTACAGTAATATGTAATCCAATTATCAAGGACATAAGTAAATTTAAGATTTATATTTTGGACACTGGACACACTCATATCATATCAGTAATTAAATACATACCATACTACAGCAGCAGCAGCTCTATGTCAGGACTCTTTATAGCAAGAGTAAAATTACTACATCCAAGATCAAAAATATGTAAATGCCTGTTAGAGGCTTCTGTGTTGTCTGTGTTTGATCTAGAAGATGCAACAGTGTTAGCTTAGTGCAAACATACTGTTGGAAATCCTATAGGGCAGAACAGCAATCAGAACTGGACATCACTGAGCCGAAGGGCTCACCATTACAGTTCACCACTGAAAACTAACCATACGCCACAGTTTTACTGATAGGGATTTGTATGAAAGAGGCCAGGGCGTTCCCTGAATAAGCAACCAGCAGGACCCATAATGGCTTACCCTCCAGAATGACCTCCTTCCCGGTCTTCTTCAGGGCTTGTACAGCCTCATCATGTGTGGCTTCTCGCAGGTCACATCCGTTGACTGACAATATGGCATCACCCACATAAAGAGCTTCAGTCTGGTCTGCTGCGAGTCCTTTGAAAATTTTCGAGATTAAAATGGGCATCTTATTCTCTTTACCACCTGTAAAATATAAAACATTCTACTCAGTGTGATGCATAATACACTACCAAATTGTCATACTCTCATACAACTTACAGAACATTGGTTACCAACCCTCCTCCTAGAGATCTACATTCTTGCCATGTTTGGCTCCAACCTGCATCTAATGTGCTGTCCTTCATCCTTAATTAATGCTCCAGCCAATCAGGGACTTCTGAAAAAGTTCATTAAGGTAGATGAAGGTAGATCTCTAAGACCATTGCTATAGAACATCATTTCAAACAGGACAAGTATCCAGCATGGAAAACACATTGGGCTTAATGCAAGCTATGATACTGGCAGGTCTCTTTAACTTTTTTAGACTCTTTTTCACTTTTTTAGAGTCCAAAGCTTCTTTAGTTCAAAACTGTAGTTGCACTGCTGATAATGAAAAATGATTCTGGCATGTTTCTCCATACTGACTTGTAAACTCACTAATAGAACCAATGGGTTGCTTCTTTAGTTTCAGAACTGTAGTTGCAAGGCAAGCGTTACAAACAAATACTAGAACTCAATAATCGGCCAAATATTATTTCTGTAAAAGTACCTAAATTATTCCTACAAGTGTGCATGACGTTAACGAAAATCTGGATGACATTTGAGCAGGTTGAGAGAAGTTTAGGTGATGTATTTTTATGGAAATAATTCGAGCTATTTGGATGATTTATAGTATTTGTTAGCAACGATACTATAATTTTTTAGGAATGTATACATATTTTATACCTTAAACAATTCCGTTTATTGCCCCTAACACAGCCTGATAATATGATATTGATATCATTAATACTTTATCTCATTATTGATCTCAACCGTGGTATGAGGTGGAAGGGAAAAGTCAGTTTAGACATTTCTCTATTGTACTCTGTCTTAAGCGTTTTTGCTCGAGTTTCAGGGTAGTGTCAGTTGTGACAGTGTTTGCAGTCTCAGTTCCTCTATCTCAGCTCCTATTTACTATAAAAGGAACAGTTGTTTTACACTATCAGTCGCTGTGTGTATAGCTAAAGACATCGGGTAGGTGTTTAATCTGCTTGAAAAATCAGGATATGAAATTTAGTTTGATTTATGCCTAATGTTGAAATAATGTTTTGTTAAGGCCATGAAGTTACGATTCAATAATATGATTAGTCCATCAGTGTCCAACAAATCAGTTTAGTATGAAAAAGGAAAATGCCTCACAATTTTTTGGTTGAAAGTTATGACGTGTTATAGTTACAGTTTAGATGAACATGTGAGCATTGCCATTTACTTGTCTTTTAGGATCATTCGTTTGTTGGGTTATGGTAGGGATGATCCCTACCCTAGGGTAGGGTAGGGATCATCTTGGGGGTAATTTTTATATTTCTATTCAAATCAGATTTAAATTTGTTTGTTTCATTTTGTTTAAAAGCAGTGGTCCAAAATGACCAAATTCTGTAAGATACTATAAGTGAAAAAAGCCCACTTTTAGCCATATAGTTTAATAATTCGAAACATTTCTTCAGGTTTGTGCTCAGGCAAACTCAAAGACATGTATGGATATTGATGAGTTAAATGGAAACTTTAGGGATCTTCATAGTCATCTGTATCAGCTTATATAAAATAAATCTGAATCTGGAATTTAGTTACATGATTTGATGTTTAGATACATTAAAACTGAGGATAATGATATGCAAAAAAATGTTTAATATCCTCTACATTGCCAGAAAAATGTTCAGTTAAACCATTAAGTTAAAAAAATCTGTCACTGTGGCATTATCCCCAAGGGTACATTGCAGTACTTTTATTTAAGGAACATAATTATACCACATTTCATTGTAGATCGTTAATTTTTAATTGAGTTGACTCCAAACATTCAGCCTTAACCCCAAGTTTGAAAAGATACAAAACATGTCCCTTTACTATGAGAAACTGAATGTTGCCTACTCATTTAGGGTAAATAGACCTTAAGGGCCATGTTCTACCTTTGAGGGTACCTTAATGTTGTTTTTGCCTTGGGGAACTATACAATTTATGAGGTCAATATCCTTTTTTTCGGACAGTGCACCAATCAAAGCAATAGAAAAAAAGAAAAAAATGCCGATGAGCCTTTAAATCTGAGATCCATTTTGATGGTTCATGGCAGTTAATGGTCGCAATAGCATTAGTTTAATTGCACTTGTTTAACACTTGTTTAGATCAACTTAACTACCTCAGAGAGGAAGAACATTTTTAAATGGATAATACTGAGCCTCATTTTATTTTGATGTACATTCACTGACAGTTTGATGTCATTACAATGAAGAAAATTTACTTCAGAAAAGCAAGTCCAGCCTGAAAAATGACTACTTGCAAGTAGAGATCAGTGGACATCAGCATGGTGCTATACTACATCTTATATTCCTTCATAATTATTGTACCAACCTCTGGATGTTCACTATGAAACTGTTTGGTTGAAGCCCTTTTCAATTACTCAGGTGATCTGACTATATTTTGCGACAAAATGGGTTTCCTGATTGTTCCTTCTAAGTTACCTACCAGTGTAGTAAAATTAGTCATATCTTTCAACTACATCTCAGAAATCAAAGCGGGAGATCTGAGCAGCCTGACACGTCTGATGTATCTAAATGTTTCAAACAACCACATCTCACACATACATGAATGTGCCTTTCGAAACTCAGGAGATCTGGAGGAACTAAATCTTTCTCAGAACCAACTGAGAAATGAATCAGGAAGTTGACTGTGGGGTCTACATAAACTCTCTGTGCTGCGGCTCGATGGAAATGTGATCGAACACATTGAACCGAATGTTTTTACAATGCTTGAGCATTTACAAGTTTTGAATCTCACCGACGACAAGCTTCAATCCATGGAGAAACTCCAGCTGGCGTTTAAATTGACTACTCTACAAGAACTGTATGTGGGAATGAACGACTTAATCATCTTCAAATCCAGTAATCTGTCAACAACATCCTTTAAAATGCTGGATCTATCATGGAATCCACTGACAAAGTTCCAAATTACAGAAAATATTTTCCCTGCCCTTGAATACTTAGACCTTTCATACTGTGGCCATAATGGACATCTAGACCGGATCATTCAGAATGTAACAATGCTGAAGTTACCCAACTTGAAATATTTGCAGCTCAGAAACAACAAAATAAGCATAATACATTGAGGAACATTTGCTCATTTATCCTCTCTTAAAACCTTAGATGTGGTGGACAACCAGATTTCTGAGATTGAGGAGAATGCACTCACAGGATTAACAAACCTGACTTGGCTTTCCATTGCATCTAACAAACTTCCAGAGAACACCATAAAGAATTAAAACATATTTTCAGGATTGTTCAAGCTTCAAGAACTTAATCTGTACATCTATTATTTATCATTTGAGACTCAACATTTGAAGTTCATTTGAAATGTCTGCAAACACTGGCAATTAATATCCAGCGCCACCGTGGCCTCCATTTCTTCCATAGCAATCTACTTGATGGTTTGAAGTCCTTAAAGTCCTTTGTTGGTTGTCTTCACAGTCGCTGTCTCTTTCATTTACGACTTCCTGAAGTGGCATTTGGTCTACACGTATAACCTATTTTTAGCACTCCTCCATGACAGGAAAAGGAAGCAAAGGACCCAGCAGCAGCAGTTTGGGTTTCAGTATGATGCTTTCATTTCCTACAATGTTCAGGATGAGCCCTGGGTGATGGAGGAACTTTTACCAAACCTGGAAGGCAAACAGGGCTGGAGACTGTCTGCACCACAGAGACTTCCAGCCAGGCAAGTCCATCACCGACAACATAGTTGATGGGCTGTACAATGGCCGCAAGACCATTTGCGTGATTACTCACAACTATTTAAGGAGCAACTTGTGTTCCCAAGAGATTCAGGTAGCTAGATTCCAGCTTTTTAATGAACAGAAAGACGTCTTGATTCTCATTTTTCTGGAGGACATTCCCACTCATCAGATTTCTCCTTATTATCAAATGAAAAAGTTGGTGAAGAAACAAACATATCTTAGCTGGCCTAAAGCGGGAGATGACACCGGAGTATTCTGGCAGAAAGTGAAAATGGCCATGGAGACCAAAGAAACTCCAGATGAAGAGAGACGCGATCTCTCAGGGCATGATAATGGATGACATGATGGAGGAAGAAAAGCAGTACCATGTTAAGATCTTCGCCAACTTCTGTTTTGTCATTTATTTTGCATGAAATGTATAATTAATTCATAGTCTTTGGATTGTGTAAGAAATATAAGGTCATTGTGAACATGCAGTCAGCCCCACAATGAATGCCAAGCTTTGGAAAGGAGGGGTAAAATTAGTTCAATTTCACACTGAAAAATAAGGGGTGAAAATCCAACCTTTAGCTGACGTAATTTTAGTCTTATAAAAAATGCACTGTAGCATCTGGGATATTGTGCAATGAGGAGTCGTCTCAGATTCCTCTCACAATGTTTTAGAATAGGAGTCATTGCTGTAATACTGGTAAATGGAGGTCGCATAAAGTACTAAATGCAGGCATGCTAGTAATTATGATACTGAGTTTTTGCTCATTTTTCACAAAACAAAATACAATTATATGTTAGATTTCTCTCATATTTTTCATTGCCTTTTTTACACATTTTCAACAGGAGTGCCAGTAATTATGTGGCTATGTATGAATTCTATATACAATATGCGAGTTAATGATTTACATCATTTTATATTATCAATATATTATCAATGTTTTCACACTTAATTAATGTGAAAACAATAAATCTGACATTTAAATAAATAATTAATAATTATGACCGTAGGCAAACAGGCAGATACATAACTGAAAAAGTGATTTTTATGTGGGTGGTGACATTTATTTTTCCTATAAAACACCAAAACTAGAATAAATACAAATACAAGTCAGTACTTACAGTTAGAATCCAATACCTAATTTACCTAATCAGTCCTGTATCACATTAAATAAGTTGCTGACATTAATAACCTATTATGTTTTTACTGTTTATTTCTTTGTATTTATTCTAGTGTGCAAAAAAGCCAAGAAATGTATTTTCTTCTAAGCTGCTGTAGGTATTTGAAATGGCATCATGTGATGGATTTTGTGAATGGAACACGCCTCTACTAAAACTAAACTGAAGTTAACTGCTGAAACATTTCGTTAAATAAAAATAATGAATATAGAAACATTTACTTTGTATGTAGCCTTTTTGCCCAATACCATATTCAAAATTATTTTGTAGGTTAGTGCCAACCTAATGATGATGCACCCACACTGGGTTTGATTTTACTTTTGGAAGTTTTTATGCTAGTGATGCTAGTAAAACATGTGTGTGATATAATCTTTCCATTTTGCAGTTTTTTTCATTTTGAGACCTTCAGCAGGTATTCCAATATTAGGCCTGCATCTGAATACAAGTTGAGGAGCTTATTAACCTGTTAGCTCTCTGTTGAGCTGACTGTTAAACAAAACTGTTTCTTTGTAGGATGGGTTTACTTTGGTTTTGGGACAATTACTTCATATCCATGCAATTTGTTCCTGAGAACATGAAATAGTGTTTTTTCTGTGGTGAAACTAAACATAGCCATAGCTTGTATTAATGTACTTATTTTTTTTTATTGTATTGTTGTATATTAACTTACTTTTTATTTTACACTACTCTGGTGTCTTGTGTTTCTCTGTGTCTATGTGATGTGGCAGTCACCACATAAACAATTTCCTCCGGGATAAATAAAATTTTCTGATTCTGATTCAGATGTGTACTCTCAATATGAGATCATGTCTGTCCCACGACACGGTATATAAAGTGAGCACAGCTCAAGCTGATTCCACAGGATTCAACTAATTGCTTCCACAGCAAGAAGTTGTTCATGGCAAATCAATAGTCAATAATGTCAGATATCAGAAGAGTCTCTGCCTCTCAGGTGATGAGTAATGTTGATGACAGCAGATTAGATCACATGAACTCGAACTGCTTGTCTCACCCGCCAGCTTCCACGAAGGATTCATGAGGGCTGAAATGCAAATTTCTGCATCTGTTTAAAGAGTAGTCTCAGATTATTCCAATAAGTATTCAGTGTGATACCTATCAGGTATGCGACACATCTCAATCTTGTATTCAGTGTTTATTTCTCAGCTCCACTCCAAACGGCTCCCTGAAGTGCTTTTGAACTTGTTGCCTTTCAAGAGTGTGCATTGTTGACTACACTCTTCTAAAAACAGATTGCCTTGACAAAAGGTAAACAGAAGTAACGGAGAGGGAAAGAACGCACTTAGTATGCATGAGATAATACAAAACACGTGTAAAATTAATCATAATTAGAGAACCCATTTTATTGTTGTCAGTGTGGTCCACTTTGTTATATTTGTGTGTGTTTATGCACCCTAAACAATTTATGTTTTCCAACTTTTTTCTTTATTTTCTACTTATTGTTTCTTACCTTTAGGCATGTGAATCGCCTCTATTCTGTTTGGTTGCCCTGAATTCCTTCATAGACACTTCTCATAAATTCATGTAAATGGGAGGAGCTAAAGTGCTGTGTAATGAACATGCAGATACATGTAAATCAATTCAACAATTCCTTCAGAACAAGGTGTTTTTACAACTTGGTTTCTATGTAAGACCTGTACAAACTAAGAGTAAATGGTGCATTTCTAATCTTTATCATTGTTATAATTATGTTTTCTCATAATATGGGGCCTGTATGTAAATGAACTTGAAATACTCATTACTTGACTTGAGTTAAGTTACTTAATGTGAAGACATGCTCAGTATACATGGCTCCTTATTATTGACCAATTTCCTATTAGATGTCCTCTCCTTCGCTGCGATTTATGTGGAGCATTTCAACAAGAAAATTATGGTTGGCTCCGACCTTGAGCAGAAGTGGGGTCCAAAACGCATAGATTAACAGGCATAGATCTTCTTTAGTACATGAAGGTTATACCAGAAATATGTCTTGGGAGGGACAGCAGCTCTAAATCAGGAATAACGATCATTTCCAAAGAACATTAGGTAGCCATTGCTATTGGTCTCAAGGGTTCCTGGGGTTTAAATGAGCATCTGGTGATGAAAAGGGTGTGGTGGAAATGATCACCTTGAGTTTTCCTTATAAAGCATTTCAATAGGACACAAACAAAAAGACGTAAACCATTCTTTTCATACTAAACATTTGGGTGCAAAATCTAAACCATCCAGACTCTCGCTGGTTTTCTTGCAATTCAACAGCAAAATGAAAACACCATGGTTTTAATGCCACCTGTATAGATGTGCAACATTGTACTTCTGTAAAACTACTCCATAGTAATATTGCAGTTTTAGTTTTCTTCAAAAACCTAGAATATTTTGGAAAGCCTCCTGTGATTAAACACCACATGAGTAGAGCTTCACACTGCTCCTCTGGTAAAGCTAAGTTTGCCTGTGATACAGCTATCACACAATGACTGGATCCATGACAGATCTGGCTCTTTACGTTCATTTTTTTGCCCTGCCAGTTACATCCTAATGTCTGTATCTCCCCAATAGTGTACTCAAGCAGGCCACCAAGCCTATTCAATGGCAGGGGAAACACAGAGGGTAAAATTAGAAAATGTCATTGACTTTGTTGTTTGTTGTTTTCAAAAAGGCTAAAAGAAAACAGCCCCAAATCATCCACCCACCAATTTTACTATAAAGAAAATCGAGACCGCCATAAAAAGCAACAATCCTTGCGCCCCTACTTTTGCACCACTGCAGTAGTAGACTTCAGCCCAAGTGATACTGGAGATTTGGTGGTAGGCGTTTCCATTATGTCTTATCAAGGTCTTACTTCATAATCCCTCAGCTCTCTGCGGAGGTTCTACCCCTTCTACTGGTGACCTCTGGCCTTTAAAGAAACAGCTGTCTGGGTGGTCTGCCATTGCCCCTGATACTATTGGGTAGGGACCAATATTCTTGGTTGGAGGTCTGAAACTGTGCCACTGTCCTAGCTGCTGGTGGGAAGTTTTGACCCTTCAGGTGGACCCCCCACCACATCTTTTCTCCACTGCTATGCTAACCAGGAAAGGCTGAGGGCTCGAAAAACATGTTGCACTTACAGGCTTGCCCCAACAATTCCTTTCATCTGCAAATATCTTTCAAATACATTACAGTCTTCAAAACTTGCTGATTGATTGTACAGCTGCAGACTGAGACATCTTGTCCTGTCTATCAGTCTAGCACCATGACTGAACAACAGAAAAAGCAATAACATAACAGCTCCCATATAATCTCTCACCAAGAAGTCATAGGAACTCTGGTGAGCAAAGGTAATTTCCTTCCACGAACCAAGCTGTTGACAGCTTTCCATACGACTACATTTGTTTGAATGTACAGCAATGAGACCCTTCTACACTTCTGCACAAAGTGTTCTGTGAGGCATTTTGACCTTTGAGGAGAAGGATGGGGTCACATAAGTCATTTATACATGTAATAAGAAGGAAACGGTTGACATTTAATACACTGACAGAGAGAGAGAGAGAGAGAGAGGGAGAAGGACTCTATTATTGTCTTTAGTTGCTCTTGAGATTGTTACTCGCATTAACCCGTAGTAATTTATAGTTATTCATTTCTTCTCACTATATTAGATTTACACTACATAATTATTCTTATGCTTATATAAATGCATAATTACTAACACATTATGAATAATATTTGCTTTACGTCCTGTAACAAGAGGTTCAAATACACGCCTCAATTTTTTTTTTTTATGACGTCACAGTGCATCAACTAATGGGAAAAAAGATAATAATAATAATAATAATAATAATAAGGCTAAACGGTAATAAAAATGTTCACTTCCCCATCCCATTACTCCCAACTATAACTGTACAAAACAGTAACATCTCAAACACCCTCACTGAGAGTATACTTCATTCTGAAATATGTGATGGTGCGGGACAAAAAAGTTTTACGATTTGCAATTATTGTTGACTTTAAATCAAATGCAAGAGGCAGAATTTCAAGACAGATCCATCTTGAAAGGTGAATGCAGAGTTTTGAGAAGTGCATGTGTATGAAATATCAAATAAAAACCTGTCAAAACCGAAGACAGATTTGGTCTGCCCAAATAACTGACACCTTTCTTGTGTTATGTTTCATGTGCTCAGCTATTGCCTAGTGAGCAGTGAATAAAAAATACAGAAAGCTCAGAACCTCTATCCAACCACTCCCTGGAAAAACACACCACATTTTGTAATCCTTAAAGAACAGACTTCAGTCACCACATTTTTTGCCCACTGGAAAGTGGCAAATGTGTGTAACCCAATGGAAAGTCTTCTTAGTGGAAAATATATCTGATGAAGGATGCAAGATCGTGCAAGTCCTTTTCTTGGTCAGATCTGAGCTTTTAATATGTAAGAGAGTAACAGATCCAAAGACCTGCCTGAAGCAGAACAGTAAATATAGACATACAACTGCACTTTGGACCAAATGCAAGGTCATCTCTCTCTCTCTGCTCTCTCTCTCTCTCTCTCTCTCTCTCTCTCTCTCTCTCTCTCTTTAGTTCTTTATCTCTCTCTCTCTCTCATTTTCTTCTTCTTTCTTATTCTCTCTCTCTGTCCTGTCTCTTTCTTTCACTTTCTTTCTCTGTCTTTCTTTTTTCTTTCTTTTCTCTCTCTCTGTCCTCTTTCTTTTTCTGATTTCTCTCTCTCTCTCTTTCTCTCCTCCTCCCCAAAATAAACAGCACCAATCTCACTAGTCCTCCTTGCTCTCGTTCCACAGCTTTCATGTTAAGCCAATGGCCATGCTGAGCATTATGGGTAATTCTCCAGTCAGCTGTTCGCATTGGGGTGAACCCCCCCCACCCCCCCACCATACACACATTGCTTAAACCCTCACTGTAACCTGGAGTTAGTTCCCTGCACCACAGACACAAGCATGTTATCCAGCCATTCTCAGAGGCTCAGAGGCATTAAAGTTAACTATCAGAACTGAAGCGAAATATATAATATTACCAGTGGAAAAAAAAAGTTAATAATAATGTGCTTCAGGCAAGATCACAAGGTTTTGAATAGCTGTAATACAGCCTAAGCAGTCTCCTTAGTCTTTAGTGACCTGAAGTCAGCTTTTCCTTGTGTGTGTGTGTGTGTGTGTGTGTGTGTGTGTGTGTGTGTGTGTGTGTGTGTTCAGGCACAGAGCACACAAGTATGTGAGGAGAGATTGGATCAAAATGCAGGCCCAAAATCATGCAAACCCCTTTTCTGGACATGTAAGCACAAAACATGAGTGGACTTAAATTAATATAGTCCTTTGGGTGACCTTTCAGAGTGGACTGCAGGTTTTTGGATACTAATTTGTATTTGTGGACCATTCTGAAGTTTGATTAAATGTGTATTACCCACATTAACTGAAAACTCTACATTTATTTGACTACATTAAATAAGAATTTCCTCATAGTCAACTGCTTACGACGTAAAAGGAAATCAAAGCAGTTTGATGTGAAATGCTCTGTTCTATAGAAACTTATCGAGTCAGGACTGTTCACAGTGGTAGTGAATGGAACCAGACGTCTAAGGAGTTTAATGACTCTCAAAGCTCCCACCTCAAAAGTTATTATATGAAACGGTAATAAACATTATTTTAAGATGTATTTGGCCTTGAACATATTTTTAAATCCATTCATCCCAGAGAAACATGTGACATTTCAGTGACTATTTTGCATTGTAAGGCAAAACTTATTTTTTAAGATTTATCTCTGCTCTATCAACTTCAACATAATACTTCAAAGCCCAGGAGACACGTACAGATTTCTTGGTCATGGACAGTAAATAAAAAGGGTATATTTGCATAGTAGACGTTGCAACATCTGGTTCCATTCAAACACACTGTAAAGAAATCTGAGCCTGAAAGTTGCTTTACAATGACCCATTTCACATCAAACCTCTCTGAACGGCTTTATTTATACCGTAATTATTACATTATGCACAAATTTGAACAAATTGGGGGAATTCTCCTTTAAGGGGAATGTTTAATGTTGGGGACAGTGAAAATGGGCCAGACTTGATGAAGAACCCCTTATGAAAAAACTCTTTATAAAGAAACCCATATGAAAACCCCTTTTATACAAAATGCAACAGAAAACTCATGTATCACACACTTTCATAATAGTTTAATACTGCCATAATACTTCCAGCTTGTCTGCATTTGTGTTAATATTCTGCTTTTTTTTATGTGACATTACATCCATAAATTCTGCGTATTAACTTACTTATGCATCTCACAAGGCGTCACCAGATTGACTCCATATGTCTTTCTTTCCCTTTTGGAGCTCCAGTTGCGTCGAAGCTGTTGTCTTTCTCTCTTTAAAACTGATTTTGCAGAGAGTTTAGTGTTACTTGTTTAGTGTTACTTTAGTCACACTTACAGCTCATGTTCACTACCTAGCAATGAAGACTGAAAGAATTTCACTCTTTTCTATTCTCCCCGCACAGTTTTGCCTTCAGAACTCGTGAATACTTCCAAGATTATTTTGCTCTGCTGGTCGTTTTTTGGCTGTTTTAGGAAAGAAACTGTTCTCCTACCTTTAATGCTAATCCCGAGCCCCCCGACGTCCTGCTTGGTGACCCTGACGGTGCGCTTAACGCTGCTGATGTGTTCTGGCACGGCGGCGCAGCTCAGGCTGCTGGGTTCCCCGTTCAGAGGCGCTGCGGCCGGAGCTTTGCTCCTGGCTGGCTCCTCGTTGGCCTCGGCCGGACTCACGGAGAGCGCGTCCCCGCTCAGAGTGCCCAGCACGCGGCTCCAGCGCTCCACCGCCACGCGCAGCTCCAGCAGCCCGCTCTTAGGAGCCTTCAGCGCGGCCGCCATGTTCACCACGCATTCCTGGAATACCACAGCCCGGGCTCGCAGTCCCGTAAAGAGATAGGGGTGGAGAGAGATGCCCAGAGATAGGCTACAACCTCCCCTCCCCTCTCTTTCTCTCTCTCTCTCTTTCTCTTTCGTTTTAATCACTTCAGGGAGAATCCATTACTCCTAACTGAGACTGTTCTGTTGGAAATACGTCCATATGAAACTTTCTCAACTGCACTTTGTACCAGATGCAGGGCCAAATCTCTCTCTCTCTCTCTCTCTTTCCGTTTTCTTTCTTTCCCATTCTCGCTCTCTCTGTCCTGACTCTCTCTCTCTCTCTCTCTCTCTCTCTCTCTCTCTCTCTCTCTCTCTCTCTCTCTCTCTCTCTCTCTCTCT
>JBBJLS010000109.1:22687978-22706027 GCA_037577275.1 Bryconaethiops microstoma
TGTGTGTGTTTGTGTGTGTATGTGTGTGTGTGTGTGTGTGTGTGTGTGTGTGTGTGCGCGCACGCGTGTGCGTATGATGGGGGTGGGCAGGGTGCGTCGGGCTTTACTTAAACTAATGGCTCCCAGGCGTGCAGCATGGCCAGACATACTGGAGCCGAGAGCAGAAAGAAGGAATGCCACTCCAAACCCAGAGAGAGAGGGAAGGGGGGGGAGGGGGGGAGGGGGAGGGAGTGTGGTTGGAAAGAGATTATTTTGGCAGGAACGGTTGAGGTTCTGGATAGGTAAAAATGGAACGTCTGTCTACCTTTTCTGGTTTTCCTGTATTGTGCATGAGTGTGTATTTCATAAATACATACTGAAGGACCCAGCATTCATGCTATAAAAGGGAATTTTCTCCTGCCCTGCTAATAGATAGAGAACGTGTTTATAATTCTTCCAGAATGGAATCCATTGCATATTTTTGTGCTTTCGTTCTACGTCTCAAGTCACAGTCGAGTCTCTGGGACTCCACAGCCGTGGCTGAGCTCATGGAAACCGAGCCGGAGATGGTGTTTCAGTTGTAGAAAGACGTTATTGTTGTTTGTTGAAGTCTTAAATAAAAGCATGGTGTGTTTCAGGACCCAATTACATTTAAACTGGCTAATGTCAACCTCCCCAGTGTCCCTATCAATATCAATAATCAGGCCTGCTGTGCAGATCTAAATGAACTGCAGGCTGAACGATGATCACGGCAACGTCTGCAGAAATAAAGACAGCAGTGTTGGGGGTGGGGGGTGGGGGGTGGCGGTAAGGGGGTTGTGGATTCCTCTGCATGTTTTGCTAGTCCTTTCTAAAGGCCTCCTACCTGTGGCAACCTGAGCTGCCATGAAATGAACAGCTTGTCAGATACTTTTGTCCTTTTTTTTTAATCTGGCACACACATGTTCTTGGATGTGAGCTAGAGATGCCACTGACCTGATACTGGAAATCAGATATTTGAAAAGTTATAATAACAATATTATATAAACAGGGAAAACAATGAGCTGCTAGAAGATGAGGACATTTTAGCCAATTTCCAATAAGTTTGTGACCTTTTTCCTATATAATCATGATTACGTGCTGCCTTTAAACGGTCAGGCCAGGGTTAATCCTCCACTTGAAACCAGCCTCTTGTAAAACCTAGCTTATTTTTAAAAAATCATCCCTTTTTGGTATCAGTGAGAAAGTGTTATCGTTATTGTGTAGCCTCCTTTCCATATGCAAACCAAGCAAACTAACTGACACTCACGCACTCACTCTCTCAGTCCTTTGTCAGAGCTCTTCAGCTTCTAGGCTTTGAGGCCTGTGGCTCTTTATTGGCATGTAAATGAAGTTAGTGGGTGTAAACTCAGATTAACGCATGGCTATGGGCATTGACCCCAATTTAATGAAGAAGAGTGTCGGAGTGGATGCTGTGGCAAAAATGTATCGGGATACTACAGGAGATGATACATGATATGAGAGATGAAAAGCTGGAATAGATTAAAAGCTATCAAAACGGTGTGAATATTTAGATTTGATATAAAATGCACAGCCAAAATCAGATTTTTTGGGGAGTTGTGGGAGTACATAGAACTGTAGGACCACAACGTCTAACACACATGGGGATGTGTGTTGTCCCAGATGTTTGTGGGTCAGTTTCATCATTTCTTGTCTTAGCCTGGGAAGAGAAACACTTCCCATGTGCAGCTGCGTAAAGATTGGCTGCACAGCTGTTTCTACGGAAATTGTGTATGTGTGTGTGCTTCTGAGCTCTGTGTACACAGACACACATATATCCTAACATGGTCATCATAGGAATATAGTGTAATGAACAGAGGATTGTGGTACATTTTCTCTCCTCTCTCTCTCTCTCTCTATTTCTATCTCCATCTCTGTGTGTCTCTCTCTTTTCTCTCTCAAATTTACGTTCACCTTATCTCACCTTTATATATGACTGTGCTATCTCTACCTGTGTGTGTCTCTCTCTTTTCTCTCCCCATCACTCTCTCACTCTCTCTCCTTCGCTACTTCTCTCACTTCCTCTCTCTCTCTATCCCTCTCTGTCTCTCTCTGTGTCTCTTTCTCTCTTCTTTTTCTCTCTCTGCCCCCCCTCTCTTTTGTGTATTATTGTTTATTTTGCTAAAAGTAGATGGGGACAGTGAGGGAGCGTGTGAACTCAAGCAGATGATCAGTCTCTGATAACTCCAGCTTGCATCATTCTCAGCTCTGTGTATGTGTGTGTATGTGTGTGTGTGTGTGTGTCTGTGTCTGTGTCTGTGTCTGTGTCTGCACCTGTTGAAACAGTGCCTTGCACCTGGTGAAACAGAGCAAGGTCTCACACACATACACCCACGTACAGTAGAACATGTCACTGAAGGTGTGTATCTGTCAGAAAGTCATTAAGGAGATCCACAGATGCCGAGTGCTTTCACAGTATTTAGCGGTTAGTTCACACCTCATCAGGAGACATCCAGCACCTCAGGGTCTGCTTCTCTTTGACAAACCCTCTGTGTGTTCATGTGTGTTTCTCTTGGCTTCCAAACCACCAAAATCTACAAAATTCTGAATTATGATATTCATGACGATTGAGCCGATTGCAATGGTCCAGAATCCAGAATAATACAATCTTGCTGCATTACTTACATTGAAAGTTACGATTTTTTTTTCTAAGTTTTTGATCATGTCGCAACGATAACAGTCATATGATGCAAAATGTGAATCACCCATGTCCTTTACAGAAAACACATCACATATTTTTTTTAAAAACCCTTTTGCATAAGCTAAATTCAGCAAGTTTTGTGCATTAAAATAAATTCCCTGTAAATGATGTGCACTTATTTTTACTGTAATTCTACCAGGAGCACCCACACCTTTATATATGACTGTTATTATTATTATTATTATTATTATTATTATTATTATTATTATTATTATTATTATTACCTTACAGACTAACCTTACTAAGTAACAAGAGCATAACATTGTCAATACAAAGAAGAAAAATAAAAATAGCTAATAAAATAATCATAACATATTTAAGAACATATTTATGATTGCAAATTCTGAAAAGCAATAATTGTTGTGACTAGTATAGTGTAGGCCTGCATACAGGTTACTTGCAGTTCAAGGGCTTAACGCATCCAGCAGTAAAAATCAGCACTCTTTCTATTGGACCAGCTCTCATTATTTGTGGTGGCTTTTTCACGTTCCTCTTATCTCCCTCCCCCTTTTCTGCAACTGGCACATACTTTGTTTGACCTTTTAGTGCCAGAACAATTAGTTATGTTAATCACCCAGCCCGCCTCACTAAATACGTTAAATAGATTATCAGCTGATTGGCCGGGAGCCACTAAGTGGGCGTGTCAGTGTCCCAGCAGGATACGCTCTCAGTGAGCACTCTGAACAAGAGGGGAAGAGAGAGTGTGTGTGTGTGTGTTTGTGTGTGAGTGTAATTGTGATTTCTTGTGTGTGAGAAAGCAATCGAGATCGTTCAGACAGGAGGGAAAGGGTGAGATAGGAAGGTGACAGAAGAACGACAGAAAGTGAAGGGATGGAGAGAGCCAGAAGCTGAGGGAAAGAAAAAGAGAGCGGAAAAAAGAAGTCGTGCTGAATCTCCTCACCCATCTGGGCTCCATCTGTGTTTCCCCAGCCATAAGAGGAACTTGGTTCACATATGCGGGGGGCTTATGCACACATGCCCCACATATGAAGGAGAGGAACGAGGGCACGAGAAAAAAGGAACTGTAAAACGACCTGAACGCAAAGGGCTTGCTTGGTTTTTTTGGAATAAGGCAGAGAGCAAAGCTGCCCTACAGAGGAGGTGAGATGTGTGTGTGTGTGTGTGTGTGCGTGTGTGTTTGTGTGTGTGTGTGTTTACTTGTTAATGTGCCTGTGGTTTTTTTGTCATACTAAACTCAGCAACCTACTGTGTTTTTTACAATTTCTCTATAAGCACTGTCAGTAAGAGAGAATTCTGACATTTATGTTGCCTCCGTGGTGCGAAATTATATTGCTTATTATATTGCATCTGTGTTCTGTCTGAACTGCCTGCTTTGAATGAAGGAAGTGTGGGCTTCATGGCGACTAAATGGAAACAGCAGTTTGCTCTGTTCTATAGGGCCTGTTAGAATGTAATATAATGTCGTTTTGTCTGGTGTGATTTTGACCGATGTCGTATTGAGTTTCTTACTGTCCTGTACAGACGTGGTTGATGTTTGCTAGTGTTTGCTAATCCACGTGGCACACGCATGAATCCAGCACTGAAGAATGCCATGCTGGGTAGATTGGGTTGAGAGATCCATCCGTTCCACCGTATCCATCCGTTCCAGCATCATTCCATAACACAGACTGTGGCTCTTCGCTGCTTACCTGGCAACCAATTAAGATCAATGAATCTCAACTCATATTTTTACAAGTTGCAAAGTTTTTCTTTTTTTTTGTCTTGGGTGCAAGTGTACATTGCACTTAATTACAGACTGTAGATTTGTAGAATGGAATGGATTGAAATGGAATGGCATTGAATGGAATTGAAAGTAAATGGAACTGAAACTAGATCAGTTGAAATGAATGGAATGAAGCAGAGTGCAGTTGAAGCGAATGCATGAGAGTTCAATTGAAGCAGAGGTAATTTAGGATGAATGGAATTGAGTGGAGTTGGAGTGAATGGAATGGGATAATGAAATGGTCTTTGGTCCAGAAAAAATACAAACACTGTATACAGCAAAACAGTATGTACAATATGCAATAATATACATATATCATAAAGGAGCAATGAATAACTACATTGTTATTACAATTATAAATGATGATATATTTCACTATGACAGTAACATGAAGATTCCCTGGGGATTCGCTGGGTTTCCCCAGAACTGTGCATTTAGCAACATCAAAATTTCACAGACTTTTGCTGCATTGAGCTGGAAAAGCGCTCAAGGCTGCGTTTGTTGCTGACTGCTTGTCACTGCAGGCCTGCGTAATCTTAGTAAACACAATCTCCAGACAAGCCCTGACAGACATACACCAGAGCACGCTGCATACTGTCAGACTGACAGCCCTGTGTGTGTGTGTGTGTGTGTGTGTGTGTGTGTGTGTGTGTGTGTGTGTGTGTGAGTGTGTATGCGTGCTTGCATGCTTGTGTTATTTTCCCTGCAGACTGGCTGTCTGCTTTGCTGTAAATGTACAGAGGTTTGGGTTGTGTATAATGGACA
Source organism: Bryconaethiops microstoma (assembly GCA_037577275.1). NCBI lineage: Eukaryota > Metazoa > Chordata > Actinopteri > Characiformes > Alestidae > Bryconaethiops > Bryconaethiops microstoma. The sequence goes on from JBBJLS010000109.1 coordinate 22,693,186, forward strand.
GCTACTATTTATCAGCCATCTGAGAGAGAGAGCGAGAGTGAGACTTAAATATTCTTTTCTCACAGAAATATTTTCATCATGATTTTCTCTTGGAGGCACACACACGGACACACACACACACACACACACAAACACACACATGTGGCAGCTGTTGACCAGCATGGCCTGCAGGAAGTACCAGATTAGATGTGCAAGATGGAGCTGCAATAACAGTTTTCATGTCATCAGAACACCTATTGATCCAACCGATTAGCTTTGAAACGGTCGCTTTACGACGCGCGTGTGTGCGCAGCGCTCAATAAGCCCTTTGTCCCTGTCACTCCCTCGACTTACCATCGTGACCTCGGTCCTCTCAGGGTCAGCGAGGTTCAACAGGGCATCAGACATATTCTCTGTGTGACAGGGATGGACATCTGAATTAGCTTTGCTGTGTATCCACACCATTAAATGATTAGCAATTGAATATCACAAAAAGAAAATATTAATTTGAAGTAAAAATGAGTTAACAATTCAAGTCTGTTGAGTTCAGCTAGCATAAGATATGATACCTGATTGTTTGGTTGTATGTGTGAATGAACATACAGACCTACAGACAATAACTGACACTGTTTTACACTGTAAAATTTGCCCTCTTTTTAAACGGATTGAAATATTTCCAGTCGTAGCCTTGATCAGATGTAAGATGTGGCACTTAAGTTTACGTTCTGCAGTTCTACCTCATACGTTCAGTGAAAAATGTATTTAATAGTCACAAAATAATACACATTTTTAAATTCCAAACTGCATGTCTTGTTCGAATACTTAAATATGAAAACAAGTACTGAGGTGATATATCCATATATTCAAAACACCACACCCAGCTGCGCCACCAGTAGCCACAATTGTATGTTCACTGACCCCAAACCACACTATAACCCACGCTGTTCACCGGAGCCTCCTGGGAACACCAGAGACAGGTAATCTTCGCCTGGGCCCCACAATTAGAGCGAGAGGACCACAGCCTGACCGAACGTTCACTAGTGCTCTATGTGTGACTGAGTGTTTGAGGGAGCCAACAAAATCACCCCTCCGTTTTAGGAATGTCTTCAGAAACCCAATCAGAAAACATCCCTGAGGAAATAGCTCATACTTCAACTGCACAAACACACAGAGAAGCAGAGACAACAACAATATAAAAGATGTCTCTCTCTGATGCGCAGTGTTCTGTCCCACTTTATAGCCATAACTGCATCAGGTATCATTTCTTTTTCATGTTTATTAACATAAAATGCTGTAGTTAACTGATTAATCCCACTGGATGTCACTTAATAGCTCGTTAAATATCTAATATTTTTCTGATGGTCCATTTTATAATTATAAATATATTAGATGGCTTTTTATAGGTCAGTAGTCATGATAAGAATATGATGTTTTCTGGCTAATAAAGGTTCTCAAATGTCAATGTTAGCAAAGAATATTGAGTGTATTTTAGTGCATACTAACCAGAATTTCTCATTAATCACTTATACTTGATTGCTGTTATCAGCAGCGACAGGCATTTGGTGTCTTAGAGGAATGGAATTTCAAAGAATACTAAGAATCTTTCTACCAGTTGGAAGATTAATGGGTTGTGTCTCTATACTGGATTTGTCCATGTCAAAGATCGAATAATTGTCCTCAGTGAATGTCACGTTAGAAGATTAACATCACAGAGCCAAAGGCATATTTCACACCTGGTGTTGAATTACTCAGCCACACACACACACACACACACACACACACACACACACACTGCTGTCATGAGTAGTGAACTAAGTACACCTGGTAAACAGACATATCTAGCTATAAAAGGTGACAGAAGAACAGCACATCAGGGAGAGACAACGCCTGCATGCTTTAGTTCAAGCAAGAGATTCAGCCACTTGCATCTTCAAATACACACTGTTGTATTTCACCATGTGTGTAACATTGAAAGCGTTTGTTTTGGTAAATATTACAGACTAAGGCTTCCAGACATTTTGTCTTCGGAGACAACGTGTAGTTTGTGTTGGGGCAAAAGCCAAAAAACATAATAATATAGAATTAAAGACGTTTCAAATTAGGTTTTTGAAAATATATTGCATTACATCACAGAATAAATATAGCATAAAAGTAAAATAGAAAATAAATATAAAACATCCAAAAAGGCCCAAAAGGAGATGGACATGTATGTTCATATGTTGCAGCAGTTGACAAGACACATAATCCTGTGATGTTTACACACTGTGAGAGAGGGACATAGACAAACGGCCTAAAATTTACGATATTTTGATGTTCGTGTTTTCGTATCATGGGGGCCCTCACAAAGAGCTAAATACCAAAACACACACAAGCATGCCTGCCTTCAGCTTAACTGTCAATGAGTCTTCTTCCTCTGTTCTTGCTGTTTATGGGTTTGTGTATGTGTATTTGGATGCTTCTATATGTTTAGCAGCCAGTAACTGACATTTTCAGGATGATTATTGTGTTGAGGTTAATTAATATTATCAAGAATTGGGGTAATCTGTGAATGCCAATGTTATGTTATGGTAAAATAGGCCATCACCATCATGTATTAATTATTAATACAAATAAAGTAATATTAGAAAATTATTTCCCTCAGGGAAATGCAGGCTATTGGGAAAGGCTTTGTAATGTGTGAAATTGAATTTAGATCACGATCATTTTGCAGTTAGCAATCATTTGTATAGATGTACATCACAGTCCAAGCTTCATTTTAGGACCATAAGGAGGTTCTAGGGAATGTCAGTATTTATCAATAAATCGGCCACTGATCACACACTGCTTAGCCCCTGCAGAACACATCGCTCTTGTGATTTGTTATAGAGGAGCTTGTTGAAGGTCTGAGCTCTCACTGGCTATAAATAAAGATCATTACAATAATGTTGGTAAGTGTCGGGTCAAGAGGGGCTGGGCTTCGGTGTAATTAGTAAGGCCAAACTAGTTGTATACAAAGCAGAAAGAAAAAGGCTGCAACCTGTTGAGGAGCGCGCACACACACACACACACACATGCACAGCCACCTACATTGCTGGAGAGGAACAGATGTGTGTGCATTGTCAGTGTATGTGTGGACTGACAGGCACCAGGTGCAGCCTTTGTTTTCCTCGCCTTTGTCTCTGTGTATCTCTCTTTCTCTGCCTCTCTCTCTGCCTCTCTCTCTCTGCCTCTCTCTCCCTCTCTCTCTCTCACTCTGCCCCCTCCCCTTATGCTGGGACACAGGTGACTGTTGGAGGCTCCAGCTGCCAGCATGCTGTCCCATTAGGTCCATATGGTAGAGATGCAGTAGTGGGGGGTGGGGGGCGGGGGTGAAGACACACACACACACACACACACACACACATGCACACCCCTAAAAGTGATAGCTTAACCCTTTTGTATCAGTGGCTCCAGGCTCTGTTTTGAACCCCCCTCCATGTGGAGTTTGTGTGCATGCTGGGCACCCGGAGGCGGTACGAGTCTTTTCACTCTTTTGTCGCGGTGTGTTTAAATGATTTTCCAGTCTGGAAGCGCTCAAGTGCTTTTAATGGAAATTCGTATATCATTTTAAACAAAGGCGGAGTGGGTCTTTTAAATAAACCCTTTGTGCGAGTTGTGCCAATGTTAAGCTCTTTAGCCAGTGTCAGGAGGGAGTAAATATCTATACTTATTCATTCACTTATTCATGCTGATGGACTTGGTTACGCTCAGCAGTGCAGCATGCACACAGGCTTGCGCTTTTATGCCCAATTGAGCTTTGATGATAGCTGGTTTTGGAGACATAGTGCTGAAAAAAGCACCTGCTTTCAGTGAAGGTGTGAACAATTGTGTTTTAGGCACTTTTGTGGAACTTTGGGGGTTCTTTAATGAAACAGTCCTGCAAAAAATTCTACAAAAGCAACAGCATTTCCCACTCATCCCACATATAGATGAGCCAAGATAAGTTTGAAGTCCTAATTTTTGGTTTGATGCATGTCTGGATGTATACATATATAGAGTATATGTATACATATATTAGTGTGTATGTGTAATGAAATGTGTGATTTGTAATTCTGATGTTTTGTAGTCATTGTTAGATTTTTTGATGGTGGATCATACATGTGTGAATGCAAAAATGTGTTTTTTGTGTGTTTTTGAGGATACACAGGCCGTCACATATTACAGACTAAAAGTGAGTGTGGTGTTTAATGGGCACTATAACTTTGCAATTCATGGTCTCATGTGCAGATGTGCTTATGTCCTCCCCCAGAGCTCTGATGGAGCTAAACAAGCAGATTTAAATAACAAAAGACAGGTGAAAGCAGCCCTGCTTGGTTTGCATAACAAAAGTGCACACCTGCGCCCATAAAAGTGTTTCTCCGCGAACCCGAGTGCACTGGCCGTGTCCTCTGCAGCCGGTTAAAGCTTACTAATCTCAAACATTTTCATTTCAACTACACTCTTCTTGTACACACACCCCACACGAAAGCTGCCTTTGTTTTACTGTTATTGCCGAGAGCTGCGAAACGCAAATGACGCTCAAGACGAATGTTTAACTCTCTTCTGAGAATCCAGGCTAAGCCTCAGGTGATCCAGGTGAGTTTCTGGGAGTGTTTTGAAGGCCTTTAAAGATCTGGCCAACATGATTTTAGTCAAAATAATACAAGTTAATCAAAGGCTTGCTGGTGGTTTAGGAATTGGAAGGTAGATCATAGTAGGAATGCCATGCACCATAACAAGAACATGTCGTTTCGCCCATATCATCCACATCTATCTACATTTATTGGATTTAACACAGAAAACTACTTACGTTATTGACCCAATTCATTTATCTAAAGGTAAGATTGACAGTAAGATGACGAACACATTATGGCATTCAGCACATTGTGTTTAAGCAAATACAAATACAAAATTGTTGGTTATTGTTGTACACATTACTGAATACTGTTACTGTGTTAGACATATCTCTTTCCAACCTAATTGAACTAGCAAGTCCAATTTACACAAGTAAACTGTAGATTTCTTAGCTGGAATGTGCAGTACCAAAGAAGACAACTTGATGTACAACGTTTACTTTACATTATGTTCTACAAAACTTACATTTTTTCCTAGTTTTTTTTTTATGATTGAGAGGTTCTTTAGAGAAGTAAAAGTTATTCTTTTAACCCTTTATGGCACCTTTTATTGTTAAGAGTGTAGAAAAAGTAAATGTTGGTATGGTGCTAGCATATTTAAATATAGAACTTATGTATTGATTGCCTCATTGCAGTATTTGAAAAGTTGAAGTATTGAACTTTCTCTACATTGTGCATCTTTATCTGCTCCCTCTCTCTCACTCACACACTAGTAAATATTCTTGAATGCAGCAGAGTAACAGTTGGTGCTCAGGAAAAGCCACAGTTTCTGTGTTTGTTGTTGGTGAATCAATATTGAGCTGATCAGATAAAGCGAGGCTGTGTTAACAGCAGAGTGTTTCTGTCTGTTGTTCAGCACACCTCGCTGCCCTGATGGACCCATAACCCAGCTGCTCGGCGCCTGTACGTTTGTGCGAGTGTGTGTATGTGGATGTGTGTGTGTGTTTAACACAGCGTGCTCATCTCACTGCTGCGGCCTCAGGTGCATAGCCCAGGTGTTTTCTACAAGGCACATTTCAGTATAAAAAAAATAAATCCATGCATCGTATAGACAAGACAGTAGATATTAGGGTGAAACCAAATAACTAAAGGAATGAGTTTGGTAGCAGAATTCATTAAAAGCCATTTACAAAAAGTTGTTGGAAATGAGCTTTACACATATACAAATAAATGAATATACATGCCCCTTATGTTATTTACTTTTTATTATTATTTAAGTTATTTTATACCTTAGCTGAGTGATACACACAGAAATGTAAAAAATGGCAAAAATATAATCTTAAATACACCATTATTCTCTGTTAAAATGTTGTTTGTTTTTTTTTTACTATGTTACAGGTAGGGTTTTTAATTACAAAAATGTGTTATGGAACAAAATATTATTATTTGTAATTTTAGTGTATATGTTTAGTGTGAGTATAAATATGTTCTGTTCTATGCAAAAAGTTTGGCCGCTCCTGATCTAAGTACATGTATGGTGGTGCTGGAGTGATTTCCTGCAGGAGGAGAAGAAAGATAGGTGCATGTGTGTCCCACTGTGGGACATAACCAATCCACTTGGCATCCTCCCTTTCAGTCACTTTCACTCGTTATCTCTCTCTCTCACTCTCCTTCTTCCTCTCTTTCCTTCCTGCCTCCTGGGAAGAAAACAGGTGGACATATGGAAAATTATGCTATTTCAGGCATGAAGATGGACAGCATTAAGAGCTGCAAGACAGTTTGAAGGATTCGAAGCAGGGCTCAGGTGTGAGGCTCTTTGCTAGAGGCTGTGTGTGTGTGTATGTGTGTGTGTGTGCGTGTGTGTGTGTGCGTGAGTGTGTGTTTAAATATGTGTCACACCTGTGACTGTGGTGGTTCAGTTCACTGGGTTAAGATGATTTTATTTGGCTGCGCTCTCTTGTTGGTTACAATGGATTAGTCCCTATTATTCACGCAGCCTCCCTCATCTATTGCATACCATAATTGTCTAAAGAGTTATCTTTGTTCATTTGGTCTGGAGTAAAACATACGGATGAGAAGCTGACAATTGCATTAAAAATCACTTTACTCTGTATTGCTTAGCAGACAGGCCTCTTTTAAAACCATCCTTGCTTGATCCCACTCATAGACGTGCATTCACCCCATTAGTCCCAATGAATAAACATTAAACAAAATGGCCTTTTCACCAAGAGAAAAAGCCCATCAATCTCATAAGAAGCGTTTCATGACCTCTGACAGCTCGATCCGTGCTTGTCTATTAGCCACTATTCTTAAAGTGTTTTTGGTCATCTGATATACTCGGAATGGAGCTGATAGCTCCTCTCACGGCTCTTTCTAGAACAATAGTTCCTCTAATCTACGACTGCTGAGCCTGGTGGTCCATTCAAAGGCAGAAAGTATGCGCCAAGCCCTCAATGGCTTTTGTGAAGGCTAGTTAGCGAGCGTGAAATAGCCTAGCCGCTCTTTTCTTACCAGGGGCTCAATGATGGTCCATTCTTCTCAGGGACAAAGCCTGGTTCATTTGCACCTCAGCTGTGGGGCCTCCACGGTTCTTAAGAAAGAGCAGAAGACATCTGGTGTCCACCAGCTATGGGCAAGGGGTTCCTCAAGGTCCTTGTTTTTTGTTTATGCTATGGTTGTGAGGTATAAAAGTATAGATGAAACTAGACTTCACTTAGTACTATTAACATGAAACAGGTCTAACTTGGGTTCTGGAGCATATTTCACAAGGCACAATTTCTCAGTGAGCTGAGGAGCTTTATTTATGTCCGGATCGATGAGGTGTTTTTCTGCTGCCAGTGCACATTCTGCTGAGCAGGGAAGGGTTTTTGAGTTTACAATGCAATTTTCTAGTTAAAGTCTGAATATATGAAGGAACACATTAAATAATGACTCGTTGTCTTTCTCTTCCTCTTAGACAGTGGAGAGAAGAAGGTTCCTGCCATGCCCGGTTCTCCAGTGGATGTAAAGACTCATTCCAGACCGGCCGTGTCCGCCATGCCCCCTCTGCCCTCAGTCAACCCCAGCGGGCCCCGGCCTGCTGCCTTCTCTTCCACAGCATGTGAGTGTTACAAACACACACACACACACACGCAGCATACTAAAGACCTGGCACACAGCTTTCCCGTTTCGCATCTGTTGTTAAGCACAGACTTTCTCTGGAGTCCACCTGCAGGTCTTCCACAGTTTGTCAGCACACTCGCATCTGCTGGGGTTTAAAGAACTTGTAGAAAGGAAGCCTCTGTAGTTTTGCTATTTAAGAACTTTGTAAAAAAGGTTATAACTTGGAAAAATTAGTAAACTGACTAAATAAATTTAGGTATTATAATCTTATGAGCAATGTTTCAGTGTATTAGTGTATGTCAGTGTTATTTTTGTGTATGTTTTGTATAAAATTTTATAAGACTAAATGATCGTTTTGGTTTCTTTCGCAGTGACCAATGGGATGAACCATTCCCCGCCCACTCTCAACGCTGTCCCCTCTCCACCTCAGCGCTACAGCAACGGACCATCCTCTTCCTCCTCCTCCTCGCTGGCCAATCAGCAGCTTCCGGCCACATGCGGTGCCAGGCAGCTCAGTAAACTGAAGCGGTTCCTCACCACGTTGCAACAGTTCGGCAATGACATCTCACCTGAGATTGGAGAGAGTGTGCGGAGCTTGGTCCTGGCCCTAGTGGTATGTTTGTGTGGGTGTGATCGAGAACATTTTATTCCTTAAACTTTAGGAAAAGTACTTCAGCTGATTGCTCTACCATTTTTCTTCCAACAGAATTCCACAGTCACTATCGAGGAGTTCCATTCCAGACTTCAGGAGGCCACAAATTTCCCCTTGAGGCCATTTGTCATCCCTTTCTTAAAGGTAAAGGTCTACCGGTGCATCGTTTTAAGTCATTTCCCTCCCTGCTCATATTTGTTCTGTAATTTGGTTCCTTTTGTATGCATTCACTTTTTTGAATGCATTTGTACTCTACGTCTTCATGCTCCTTTTCTCACACTCTATAATTTGAACGCCGCAGTCTTGCCAGCCATAACTCTGGAGTGCAGCCTGTTGACAGTGGAAAAGCGTGCAGCATCCACGTCCAAATCTGAATAATATTGTTTGAAGCCATCTGTCTCCACTCTGCTTGGTGTCCTCCATATCTCAGCATGACTACAGATAAAACCTTGTGAAAACTGTCAGCAGTGGCCCTGAGTGAGTCCTTGAGAACAAATGCTCAATTCTATGGATGAAAACGAAACTCGAGGAGCCACCGAAGCTTTTGTAGCATTTGAAGTCATGCGACATTTTTAATCAGCAGGATGAAACTAGACAACTGGGAGTGATTTGAGAATAGTGACTTTTCCCCAAGGGAAAATCAAAGGGGACTTTGATCCAGAACTGTACTTAACGCTTCCTCAAATGGAATGGTTTTGTTTGGACGTTGTGCCCGCACCCAATTTCATTTCATGTCTGGCTTGGTTATGGTTACAGATTGAGTTCCAGCCTAAGGTGAAGTTCCTGGTGAAGTTCTATTGGTCTGAGAAAGACAGAGAGGGAAAGAGATCTCATCTTATGTTTTTTATTTATACTCATGTGTTCCAGAAACTCCTGTCCTCCCCCAACATGTTACTCAAAGACATATCCAGAGCATTCGGAAGTGTGAAACACAGCTATAAAGCGTTCCAGCTCCGTTTATGAGGCCTGTGTGACATATGGACTCCAGCTTAGATTAACACAGGCATCCAGAGCACTGGCCCGCCCTGGAAAAAATCCCGTTTAAATGACAGGCAGCATGTGTAGTGGCAGGAGAGCAAGGGAGAGGAAGTGGAGGGTGATTATGCACAGTACGTTCATAATTAAAGGCAAAACAGTAGCAAGAAAATTCATCTAGTAAGTTTAACTGACTTAAGGCTTGTTTGCAAGGCTGGGTTAAGGTCAGGTCAGGTTTAAATCCACCTTAAACTACAACCCCTAAATGTCTAGTTATCGCTGTTGTTTCGAATGTAATCACATAATTTATTTCCTAGTTAATGAATTACATTTATATGTAAAAAAAAAAAAAGGTTCACGTATACAGCAAAGTACAACATGTATAGTGTTCACTCTGACATCAAAGCAAGTGTACAATCTGCTTTGTGTTGAGCGAGTTGGACTCTGCAGCCGCCATGAATTGTTAAAATTGTAGTGTTGACTGGAACCGACCAATTAATGGAACCAAAAACAAGTGACGTCGTGCATGCAGAGTTTACACAGTGACACTGAAGAAAAATGTTGTAAGGAATTGAAGCATTTTAGAAATCAGCTTTAGCGTCTTTGGTCACATTGACTAGTCACGGCAGCCTTACTACATTTTTTTATCCATTCTTAGTGTAGAGATACATGCAATGAATTGTAAGACAAAAGAGAATACAGATGTTTTTTTGTATAGAAAAATTCAGAAGACACGTGTAAGTTCATTTTGGACAGTAAATTAAACTTTGAACATTTTGACCTCTGGTTCCTATCACCACCACTGTAAAAAATAAATCTGAGCTTGTAAATTTCTCGACAATGCACTATTTCACCTCAAACCACTCCAAATGACATCTTAATGATTGTTATGCAGAAATTTGGAAAATCTCCTTTTAATGCCAACTTACACCACACTTTTTAAATTGCTGCTGAGAACTGTAACTTGTAAGGGTTATTTGTTAGGTTAACTGGTAGAGGTTGAACCTGGATTAACTTGGATTAATTCTTATGAATGTACAGTAGTTTCTGTTTTTTCTTATCAAAAAGACACATCAGTGCTGACAGAAACCAGCTCCTCAGCAATCAGCAGGTCTGTTCTCATAACTTGGTCCACATACCACTCCAGCGCAAAGAATGTTTGGGTCTGTTTCGTCTCATCCTGACAACTTTGGGATGCTTTTCTCCTCCCCTCCTCTCTGGCGTTTTCACGTGGCAGATTTATTGTGTATTTTGTCTGGAGCCGTCAGTGCCAACAGCAGTCTGTAGGGGAGTGTAATGCGAGTGGAGCGTTTTGTAACGCTCAACAGACCCCCCATCAATCAAAGGCTGCGTCCAGACGCCACAGGCCCAGACACGGAGGCTACTTTGAGGTTTTCGCAGAGCAGAGATTGATCTCGAGTCCTGATTCAAGACCAGCGTGTGTTTGTGTGTGTGTTTGTGTTTAGAGTGACTAATCCGAACCATCATGAGGAGGGGAAAGGACAAAACTGACTGCAGATCCAGAGAAACTTCAGCCAAGTCTGAAAACTCTGAAACCCTTAAACAAGTGACTCTATTTGGGCATCTGAAAGAGTCAAAAACTGGAAGCTGTATAAAGACAATTCAGAAGCACCTTTGTTTGACGTTTTCAAAGTGATAGTTTAGTGAAAATCACATTTTCAGATTTGCTTCCTGACCCAAAACTGTTGATCAGCCAAGTGTGGTATGAAGTATGGTGCCTTAGTTTTGCATTAGTTAATAAGTAATGCAACACCCAACAAAGAACATTTCTCAAATTGCATACCTTGATCGTCACACAATTGCCTGAAACGGCATTTCAGTTAGGCTTCATGATCTTATTCAGGTTTTCTGTGTTTTGTGTTCCAGGCGAATTTGCCTTTGCTTCAGAGGGAGCTGTTACACTGCGCGCGAGCGGCTAAGCAGACTCCAGCACAGTATCTGTCCCAACACGAGCACCTGCTGCTCAGTACAGCTGCCCCCTCACCTGCAGACTCCACCGAGCTGCTGCTGGAGCCCAGCGACAATGGCAAAAGGCACAGCCCTAACAGGTAAACAAGGCTTATTGTCCTCAACAGAGCTTTAGGGTGGTTATTCAGAACTGAGAAATTCACAATATGTAACATATCTGAACTTGCAAGGTGTGGTACAGTCCAGATGACTAATTTCACCCAAGGCTGATATAGGGCAGCCAATCAGACAGGAGACAATTTTCAAATTAGTCTGAAAGGCTGAGTAATAGTGTGATTAATTCTACTAGAGCAAGAGAGGTTGGATAATGACCATTACTGTTTTGAGACATCAAAAAACACTTTATTTCACAACAGTGTTGCACTTGTTTATCTCTGTATGTGATCTTGAATCTTAAATCCTTAAGTGGATATCACATTACTTTAAATACGTTAAAGTTTAGTATAAGGGCTCTTCCTTTAGACTTTCTGAAATACAGCTTCTTTGTGGTTCACAGGTTGACATGGACCTTCTGAACAGATATTACTGTTACTGTTACATTTGTACGCTTCCGATATTGCTTACACTTATTTGTCACTTTTCATGTGATGGTGTACTTGTATAAAAGTATATGTGACAAATAAAGAGTCTTGAATCAAATAGAAAAAGTGTGTATAGGCTGGGAACTTACCTGACAGTGCTTGTGTAGGATCATCATTCCCCTTCATTGTTTCTTTTCTCCAATCAGAGGCAAAGAAAATGGCTTTCATGAGCGACCTCCTGCCCCACTGGAGCCTCCAGCCAAGCGGATCTGCACCATCAGCCCGGCCCCCAGGCACAGCCCGGCCCACCCCCTGCCTCTTCCGGCCCAGCTTCACCCAACACCACCCCCTCTGCAGCACTACGCCCTGGATGACATCAGCACGCCTCACCTTTACCGAGAGCCGCATCGCATACTGGAGCTGCGAGAACTGAAGGATAGACCACGGCTGCCAGGTAAACACTGTGGTCACTGGCATTCAGTTAATAGCAGCAGCCCCGTGACCAACCTGAGACAAGCTATTCCCTGAAGTTTAGAAATGCAGTGAGATGAAGTAGGTAGTTATTGTGACTTGACTGGCCAAATGGATGAATGGAAGGAATGAATTTGGCTTACTGTTCATGATGGATAGTGGAGTTTACAGAGTAAACCCCCCTCATTCAAAGTAACTCCAGAGGCAGTGAGGAGAGTAAAACGGTGGGTTGTTTAAGTGGGGTGACACAGGCGAGAGCTAAATCATGCCTTTATACGTTCAGTGCTGAGTGCTGAGCTCCAGCCAGTTCCATCTGCACTGCACTCGACCTTCACTAGAGTCATCTGAGAGCTTTTGAACTCTAATAGGACTAGAAACATCCCAGCGCTGATGGTGGCCTGTGTGTGTGTGTATGTGTACACGTGCATGTGTGTTGTTAGAGCCTTATATCCAAGCCTCACTTTGTTTAGAAGTGGCCTACTCTGCTCAGCCAGAGCGGCTCCCTGAAAGAATGTGTGTGTGTGTGTGTGTGTGTGTGTGTGTGTGTGTGTGTGTGTGTGTGTGTGTGTGTGTGTGTGTGTG
>JBBJLS010000109.1:22713936-22726524 GCA_037577275.1 Bryconaethiops microstoma
ACACACACACACACACACACACACACACACACACACACACACACACACACACACACACACACACACACAAAAGGAGACAAACTCTTCAAAGCTATTGGACTCATCAGCAGGAGGTGGAATTTGATGTCTCATCCCACGCAAGATGTGAATGAACTGGCAAGGAAATGCACAGGAGCCTCAGTACATAAATGCTGTCTGAGTGAGATGAAAAGGCTCTGCCACAAAAACAACTGGGATCGTCAAACACATTTTCCTTTGTGAGAATGAAAAAGACTTTGTTTGTATTTCTCTGTTAATTAATAGTATTTTGTTTTCTCCAGTCGAAGAACAGAGAGAAGCTTATAATGAGACTTCGTCTAGTGGCAACCGTGTGTCGTTTTTTCTAGTGTACTGGTGTCACTCCTCCACACACACACATACACACACACACACGCACACGCACACACACACACACACACACACATATATCGTCAGTCATTTTTCATGAGTGTGCGAATGTGTGTGTGTGTGTGTACACATAGGCGTATGTTTCCGCTGCATGTGTTTAGGATCTATTCAGCGTCTGTACATTGTCAGAGCAATATAGAGGAGCAGAGAATGCCATGTGTCACCAAAGTTACGATCCAGAAGTTGTGTTTGTATATTTTGATTCGCTATCCAAGAAATGCAGAATGAGGGTCTAATTTTGCTGTCTTGCAAACAAAACAGGACAATGGCACGACAACGAACTTTGCATGGACTTGTTTTTTCTCCGTGTTGAGCATGGCCACCAGTACTAGATGGACCGGTCTACATCCGGGGGTTTGCCTGTCTAGAACAGCGTATAAACTCCAAACAAAGCAATGTGAATACAGAACTGGTACAAAAACGTCACAGGGTCATTCCCTGCTCAGTCCCTGGGGTTTAATACCACAAACACCTGATCTTGGAGCCTCTGCATTGGAAGATTACAAAGTCAGGTCAAGGATTTGGTAGATTTTATATGGGGAATATACCCCGGTTACAAAAGAAAAAAGCCAAACAAATTTGTTAAACACTCTTAAAATCAAGGTTCCATAATGGTCCTTGGCTCATATGCATGGTTTTATGAAAAATACTTTAATTGGTATCGGGACTTGTGGCTTTTACATTATGTGGATGTTTGTGAAACATTGAAAAGGTTTCTTGTTCCGGACCAAGGAACCTTTGACCTTTATTTTAGGAGTGAAGGACATTTTCATTACTGTACCTCCAGATTTGGAAAATTTGAACATGTAACATTAAAATGTCAAGAAATCAACAGAAGAATTCCTGTTTCATTATCAGAATTGACCAGTTTTTATATAATTAAGCCTGTGCCCAGTGTCTATTAACCAAGTGTGCTTTTGTAGCAGGTAGATATCATGCATGTATGGTTTAGGACATATTAGGACAGTGTTAGGTTTCAGACATCTGATAACACCAGTTCAGCTCTCGAACAGCCTCAGACAAATAGCAACAGGTTGTGCAGCCACTGATGTCATAGTCTTTGAACGGCAATGTTTATATGAACTTTCACAAAACTGACTGGTGTTTAGGCTAAAATATAGATGACAATGCCCTGCAAACACAACTTTCCTGTCCTGCACTACTGTTGTGTCTATTTGACAAAGATTAAGCTTCAATTCACACTATCATTGTGGAACCCAGAGAATACCAGTAGGAATAGATCAATACAAATACATTGATTTATTTGTCAAATATGAGGATTCTGAGGGTTCCATAAAATTTATAACTCTCAAAGTGACTTGGTGTATCATGCCTAAACTTGAACTACTCAGCATTCTGAATGGAGACACAGTCCAGGACTGGGCTTTTTCACTGTCTGAGAACTGACCTATACTTTTAGTTGAATATTAAAATAGTAGCTTTTATTCTATTATAAAAGCTTATTAACATTACTAGAATCAGGTTTGACCTAAATCTGTTAAGAATCTCAAACTTAGGCTACAGAAAACACAAAAATTATCAATGTATATTTAAATTTGCTGGTATTTTCTTATGCAGTGGCTCCAAGATAATTGGAATGGGTGTCAGAATTTTTCCTCAGGTGATTTGACTTGGTGCAAATACAAAATAAAAAATGCATAGTATCATAGATTCTACATAAAGAAGAGGATGTAAAATGTACTCAGTGCCAGGTTTAGGTATGGCTCTGTGAAATAACGTTCCGTTTTTTGGTATTGCCTGTAGGTGTCGCAACTCAAAGTATCTAAATCTCAGGAGCATATTGTATGTATATAGGTTTATTTCCTCGTCACATTTAGAGAGGTTAAAGTTTAAACTTTTTTTTTCACGTTTATATCTCTCATCAACTACCTTCTTTTCACGTGATATGTACCAGAATGAATTCCATTATTTTTTCATTATGAAATGACATATCTGTAAAAAAATATGATTATGAGCAAAAGAAATCTGTATTTTGTGAGCCACACTTCATTTTGTTTTCTCACGAGACACAAAGATAATCATGGTATGTAGGCAACATGAAATAAAGAAATAAACCCACTTGATTTTGATTGAATTTCCTATCATTTAGGAGGAAGAAGGAAAAAAGGACAAAATCTTAACATTTAATGTACTTAACATTTAAGTACTTTTGGATAACTTCTATTGGTCCTTTCAGTATGAAATAATCACACAATGTAAAAGGCAGCTATCCATTTTCAGATAGTTAACCAAATAGGGAACAGTAGGGCCCATGCGAAAAGTATTAATCCCGCGTCTCTATCTGTCTGTCTGATGGATTAATTTCATTTTAGAGAATGTTAACTAACCAGTAGTTTGGTGGAGGAGGGATAGCTGTCTGGGTCTGTTTTTTGGGGGTTGGGCTTGGTCCCCTTAATTCCATGTTAATATTAATGCTAAAAACATACAAAGACATTTTGGACAATTACATGTATTTAACTTTGTGGCAATAACTCAGGGAAGGCCCTTTCTGTCATGGAGAACACACAAATGACTGGTAGTTTGCCCAGTTGTAGCGTGGAGGAAGAGCCCAGTCGCGGAGGAACACAATAGAGCCGGTAAGACATGCGCTTTGCTCTGAGGACACTCTGAGTACAGAGTAAAGATTCCCTCCGGGAACCAACGTTCTCACATGCACACAGAAAGGTATATAAGAGAGAGTACTTACAATACCGAGTGACACTTTCCTGTTCTAGCAACACTATGCTGTATTTGCAAAGGTCCAGCAAATAGCATCAGACCATGCAGCCATAGACGTCACAGCCTTTACAGTAGACAGTAAAGTTCATAAGAATTTTACTGAACTACACCACTATTGTGTCTATTTGCAAAATACGGTGGATTCTGGGGCTTTTGTAAAATTCTTCACCCTCAAATTAAAATGACTTGGTGTTTTTTCTCCAAACATGTATCAAGTCTAAACCTGAACAACACAGCAATCTGAATGGTGACTGGAAGAAAAATACAGTCCAGGATTGGGCTGAGTCACTGTCTGGGTTACCAAGCTATTGTTATAGTTAAATAAAAACACAGTAGCTTTTAAATGTTTAAAAAAAAACCTGACCTCAAACCAGTTGGACATCTTTCTAGTCCAGACATTCTAGTCCAATATCAGTGCCTGACCTCACAAATGCTCTAACAGGACGGGCTTAAATTCTCCCAGACACTCCAAAATCTTTTAGAAAGCCTTCCCAGAAGAGCATAGGCTGTCATTGCCACAAAATGGGTGGGAAACTCCATATTAATGTCCATGGTTTTGGAATGGGATGTCCAAGATTGTGTACTGATCAGGTGTACATATACTCTTACAAAAACAAAAAGGTATTCATCAAAACAAACAGGATTAATTAAAGGAGGCTGTATCAATTGTGGCAAATTTACAAGAACAAAAATCCGCGTGATAATTTAATATGTGATAATACTTATGTCCATCTGTTTTCTGAGCCGCGTTTCCTAAACCAGGTTGTAGGAGGTGCTGGAGTCTATCCCAGCACTCATAAGGTGAAAGATGGAGAAACACCCTGGACAGGTTGCCAGTCCATCGCAGGGCAGACACACACACACACACACACACACACACACACACACACACACACACACACACACACACACACACATCCTTCTTGGGGGATACGGACTATGGACAGTTGGAGCTTGCATTCGTTGTGACACTGTTTTAAAAAGGGTAAAAAGTCACTTTTATCCTCAAAATACAGAAAACACCAAAGACAGTCTTCGCTCTTGAATCATTCAAAAGCTGTTCTACAAAAGATACTTTTGCCTCTAAATTCTACAAAACTCCTTTAAACGAAATGCCAAATGAATGGTATAATTCATAACTCAAGCTCTCTCATACAAACCACAGTAAATACCCACAGGGCTCTGAACGTGGTGAGAGGCTGCAGGTGCAGCTGGTGATAAGCACTACAAAGTGGGATGAACATTTAATACCAACTTTGACCACCAGATGGCAGCAAAGCTCTTTACTGATATGTGGTCACTGAGCACACTCTGCCCTTTAATCTGACCTTCTCCTTCAGGGTGGAGGTGGGAGGACGGATCTAAACCTATAGCTGCCCTTTTATCTGACCTTTTTCTTTAGGGTGGAGGTGGGTAGAGGGGTCTAAAGCTATAGCTGCTCTTAATCTGACCTTCTCCTTCAGGGTGGAAGTGGGGAGAGGGGTCTAAACCTATAGCTGCCCTTTAATCTTACTTTCTCCTTCAGGGTGGAGGTGGGGAGAGGGGTCTAAACCTATAGCTGCCCTTTAATCTTACCTTCTCCTTCAGGGTGTAAGTTGGGAAGGGGGTCTAAACCTATGGTGAAGCAAGGTATTGTTATTTTTATGAGATGATGACTCAAGAAAAAGTAAATGTACAAAAGAAGCAGCTCTTAAGTGCTTGCTAGAGTTCACTAGAACTGCAGTAGCACTTCTTAAGGGTGGGTTTGAATTCCAGGAGTGCTAGTGGCACCACTGAGGTGCCCTTGACACCGTGTGCTGTGGTGTGTTCACATATGACAAATGGACACTTACACACTTGTATTCAGCTCCTAACAGCAGGAAATCAGTCACAAAAACTAGTACAAGACATTCCATGTTGTATCTGTACATTTTAAGAGACATATATCTTACCATGTATGTTGCACTTCCAGAGTGAGTCCTTCAGTAAAGTGTCCAGGCAAAGGTTTCCTGGTTAGTCTTGGATAGAACCCACTGGTGAGACCACTGCTTGTATTCGGTCAGTGATGTGGGGTGACTGGTAGAAATGGACTAGTAGGGATAAACCTCACCTCATTTCAAAGACTGTAAGGTATTAAAAAAAGGTTTAAGTGTCGCTAATTATTCACCAGCCCCTGCCATAGTCCCTCTACTTTTAAAAAGACTGTCTCACCCCTGCAAAGCCCTTAGACATTCAAGGATTGTTTTTGCTTATTATACAGAGTCTTTTAGTAAAGTGAGGGGCCTTTCAAATGTGGTGCGTCTGTGCATGAGCTACTGATGTAATTTTTAGTCCTCCCAACCAATATCATGAACAGCCATCTTGGCAGTGATGTATATAGAACTTCCTGACGGTGATGGAGATGATTTTACTCCCTTAATTGGCCTAGTTGATTCCACTGTCACTTCCGCGTCATACCAATTGTTCATTTCACATGTTGGGACTTCAATTAAGCGTCTGAAGGTCTGACAATAATAATTATATTAGGCTTTTTAAAAAAAATTTTATAGAGCATACTATAAATGTATTTGTTAGCAAAGCAAATTGAGTGTATTCTTAGTAAATATTGAGATTTTACATGCAAATGTAGAAAACCTCAATGTGTGCGAAAACCTTTGACTAGTAGTGAATAACTACTCAGAAAAAAAATCTGATTGGATTAATATTTGTTGCGCATTTTTAACCTTATTTATTTATTTATTTATTTTATTTAACCCTGATGTCTCCAACTGAAACTCTCCCAAAGGTAAACCCTGTGCTCTAACTGATCAAACAAGACCACCAACACTGATGGGATAACATGCATTGCCAGAATATGCTTCTCATAGTCATTTTAAATCAGCCATTCTTTTCAAACTGCTGTGGACACAGTGTCATTAGACAGCTCAACACACTTGGAGGAGAATGCTAATCACCAGGTCCTATGCTGGCTAGCACTCTGCTAAATGATGGGACGCGAAAAAGACCATTCTTCCCACCCAGAGAGAGCAAAGCCTGTTCTGCTCTCTCCGTCACACATGACTGCGGCACCACTAGTGATCGAACTTTTGAACTCCCAATATCTGGGCCAACACTCGAGACTCTTGAGAGCCTATTCCAACCAAAACTTAATTATGAAATAAGAGTGCTTCTAAAGTTCTTGCAGAGTAAATTCATAATTCTATAAAATAAAAATGAACTAACCAAGATAGGCATTTATTAGACTCCCCTAGAAGTCCCTAAGGGTTCCCCTCAGGTAATTGAAACAATATCATCCGCACTGTTGCACTGTACTCACAAACTTTCTGCAGACATGTGCAGTAAAAACATCAGAGAAGAACAGAAATTTCTGGTCCTAAATGTCTGGTAAAAATAGTTCATTCTCTTTTGGTGTGTGGTGAAAAATTCAAGGGCTCGGTGCTCTTTATTTGAGAGGTAAGACTGCTCTGTCATATCGCTGATCAAAGAGAATCATCAACCACCTAATAATGCAGCAGATCAAATGAAAAAACATGGGCTTCACTCTATATCCGAGGGGTTTTAGGCTGTAAGACCTCTCTGGTGGTTAAACAAAAGTGGCAGACTGCTTCAGGAGCAACTTCTGACTTCGTGCAATCCGTTTCATAACATTTGCGTCATAACAGGTACAGGTGGCTAAGTCGGACAGTTAAAAGCTGATTTGATTGCAGAGCTTCATGAACATATGGCAGGTTTAAAAAATGGAATCAAGACTCTGTTATTGACCTGCATGGCTGATCTTAATTCTCGTTCAGTTAGAGCACATGACTCATCATTCTGTACTGTTGCATAATTACTCTGCAAGGCTGCCTCCCACAGTTAATGTAACAGTGGGCTGAAGAGAAAGACTCGGCTTTAATGCAGGTCACGCCAGCAGTGTTAGCTTAGCTTAGCGTGGCTCAGCTCTTTTTGTTCTTGAATCCCATCACCTCTGTAGGAGTTTGTTTCCTGCATATGTAACCCCATCACCTCCATCACCCCACGGTGACTATCACTCAGACCAGCGATACTCAAAAAGTGCTTTAACAATGGTTTGTGTATTGTGTAATACCGACGGAACACAACAGCATAGCATCCTAAAGTACAGAAATACTCTTTGTAGAAAAAGAACATTTTCTGAATCTTCAAGGGTATTGTTGGCCAGAACTAAGAGGCTCAAGAGGAGCATCTATACTCAGGCCATGGTACTCCTTAACCGAGAAATGACACCACAACTTTAAACCCTTCATTGTAACACTAACTCTACTCTTTACCTCACTGTATCTAACCTGCCATCTGTTATATATGTCTATATTCATCAACAGCTACTAGCACAATGCACTTTACCGCAAACGTTCTATTCTGTTACATTTGCACACTTCAGAATCCTTTATTGATCCCTGAAGAAATTGCTTATGCTACAACCGCACAGTCACACAGTGACAAAGAGACAAGAACAATACAAAATACTCTATAACCCAAAATAAAGCTGTCCAGAAATGTACTTGTAAATGTTTGTTTACTCTTGTTTACATTTTTAATGGGTTTTTTAATTTTTTTTTCTCAACATGCTTTTTGTTACTAAGTCCTAGCCTTTAATTTTCTCACCAACCACCTAATAATGGAGCAGATCTTCTGAAAAAAGGGCTTTATGCTATATTGTCTCACAGAGGTTTCAGGGTTACGTTACACTGCACTGCACATTTCACTTGTATGATTGTGTATGTGGCCAATAAAGGACTTTAAATCTTGAATCTTGAGACTTCCAGTGTACATTTTGCGAATACTCCATATATGATCACTTATCAGATATGATTAGGCCTGAAATAGACCAGAAGGGCATGAATACTATTGCAAAATCCACCTCTAACTGCTCCAGTATCTGTCAGATGCTGTTTGGTTTCCACTCCAATAATAAGTCTCATGCGATTCAGCGTGTAACATACTTGCTGTTCGTGACGCACCAAAAGTCAAAGCCTCAATTTTTTTTTTGTTTGTAGGTGCATTCAAGGCAGCTCACACACACAGAGTGCATTTGGAGTTTTTAAACATCGTCCATTCATTGTCCACTCTGTTAGACACATCTAACCTCAAGATGATTTGATGATAGCTGACCATCACCACCCATCAGGTTCCGTCTCTCACACATCCACACAATTAATCTGTGCAATGGATTATTTTTTGCACAGAAACCTGCTGCTACTCACACGTGCGATTTCTTATTGGGTGCTTAATCATTTCATTATGTGCAATATCTTATTATTTTGTGCAACAGGTGTACAATGTGCAGTATCACTGCTTATGTCTACTGATCTCTTTTACGTGCAATAACTGGGTATAGAGAAGAATCCCAACCACAATTTGTGTCACTAATAAATTTTTTAGCACTAAGTTATTTATCTATAGTATTAATACCTCAACATTTGGATAGTAAGTATTTTTACTTTTTATTTGATTTTTATTTTAGACTTTATATATATTTTGTATTGTTTTCATCTCTGTGTCACTGTGTAGTCATAGAAATAAGCAATTTCCTCCAGGATCAATAAAGTTTTCTGATTCTGATTGATTCTGATTCTGACCTGATGCTGCAGTTTTTCATCAGTGGTCAGTTTCTAGCTACAAGATGCCATTGGCTGGATATTTCTGGTTACTGGCCTGAAAGAGACTAGGGGAGCATGTCTGCTACTGCTTAGTCTACCTCCATGCTCAGGAAGCCACTCAAAGCTAGGCTACATTGTCTGGTCCTTTCCTGGCACAGCTGAGGGTTTAGTGATCAAGCAGGAGCAGATGTGAGTTCTCTGGCTCTGTAGAGGCGCCATCATTAACCTGAAAATCTGATTTGGGAATGCAGAAAGCTGACTCAAAAAAGAACCATTAAAGCAGATTCTTTTCAGGCTCTGAAAACTAATCATACATTTGAGCAATTACTCATTTGAACATTTTCTTGATTGCTAAAATGTATCACACATTATTTTCAGATCAGGTCAAATTAAACTGACGCCGAATTAAACCGTCTGATCCCAATTACAGCATAACTGTAACACGGTTCAAAGAAAAAGCATGTATGAAGAGTTAGATTTTTCTATATCATTGGAATGCAGCTGCTGCCCTTTTCCTGGTGTCATTGTGTGAAACATACTTAAAAAAATAACGTCTCTTTAAGAAACGCTTTAAAACTACCTGGAGTGAAAATACTCCACGGTAACATATCAGAAGTAAAGAATAATTTGTCTTCTCCTGTGTAGGTGCCATTTTTGAGATTATTGTTTGTTTGCTTGTTTGGACAGCAACAACACACTTTTTTTCTACATGACGGGAATCAATGGCACACTTATGGTTCACAGATCAAGCAGAGGCAGATATTCTCTGACACTGGAACCAATTGTCCTTTGAGCAATGCTAAAGACCAGGAATGCCCAGTTCTGGTTCTCGAGGGCCAGTTTGGTGACTTCCTGCTCAAACACACCTAGTTCAACTTATCTGGTTTAGAATATGAAGAGAAGGAAACTGTGCCAGACAACCTGGCTACAAAAGAACCATTTTTGGTTTTCCAAAAGAACCATGTTTAAAAAGGGACTTGGGAGAGGAACATTTTAAAGTGAAGTGGCCCCTTATAGTCACTACACCACAGCACACAGTGTGAAAAATGTAAAATCTTTTTTTGCATTTAACCCATTCATCAAGTGAAGCAGGGGGCTGCCACAATGGTGCCACTAGCAGTCTTCGGATTCAAACCCACAACCTTCTGATTGCAGGGGTAACTCCCTAATCACTGGCCCAAAGCTTCCTGTAGTTGGCAGGATTTAAAAAAGTTTAATGTATCTCCAGATAAATCAAAACATCAAATTGAACATTCTTCCTATTGAACCAGTTGTATCAGGACTGCTGTTCTGGGAGGGCACACCAAGTTCTTGCGTTGGCTGGATTCAATTTTCATTCTTGCAGGCTGGGGAATTAGCTGCATATCCTCTAAGCATCCTCTATGACACACCAGCCTACTGCTCAAGCAGAGTTAATAAACCTGAGCTTATAATTGAAAAAACTCATCTCCTGGATTGAACACTTCAATATCTTTTGATCTCTAACACTTACGTCTTCAGTGTTTGTGAGCTGATTGATAATTGTGTCACGCTCAGATTCCAATAACCGTTCTTACTGTTTTTATCTAATTCTACGGTTTATGGTGGTCTCGGCTACGCTATTGTTTACAAGCTTCTGATCCTTAAATCAACGCGATGATCCTCCGCACATTTATCATTTATCTAAACTAACCATGCAAAGGCAACACTCCATAAACTCAAATACAAAAACTTGTTAGAAGCACCAAGATTCAGCTCTGAAAACTGTAGCTGGGTGTCTGAGGAAGTGTTGGTAGTTCAGGAGGCAGCAACACTTAGCAAATACATCATGCTGTCATCCCGAGTTGTCATTCCGTGCCTCATAGCAGAACTGAGACATTCAGCACAGAAAAAGTTGGGAAAATTGAACTTCCACTGCGGATGTTTTTGATATGTCAGTGCCAGCTGTAGAATTTTCAGAAGCATGTATCAGTTTATTCAATCATGAGATTTTAATACTGTAAGTAAGTAAACTTATCAAGTCATTCTGAAGGAGTGGGAGGGCCACGGTCCACCACTGCCTATGATTCTTGTATAAAATTTCTTCTTCTATGGGATCATACAAAAATATTTCCTGCACACTTATTCTTATGCCACCCTGTATTTCACCCATGAGCTCATGAAATAATGGGAATTTTAAGACACATTCCAATGACTGGATCTGCTTTTAGCTACAGCGAGCAGGAATTTACTGCAGGACACTCTAAAGCTCAGCTCGATAAAGCCTCTCGACCATTTTAAACTCTTAATTTCTAAACCTCTTTACGCAGCCTGCAAATGTTTTATATAGTTTCTTAATGATTTTTATTTTCATTATGTTATTCAACCATTGTATTTGGCTGTCGGATTTTAGCAACTTGCTTATTAATTACAATTTGCTTATTTCATATATCATCATTTCATTACTTCATGTCATAGTTTTACTGTTATATTTGTTTATTTCTATTTTTATTTTTAATGAGTTTTCTTATCTATAAATGACCAGACGTTCGGAAGGGCTAAACAGGAAAGAAGCAAAAACATTGCGCTGCAGAAGCTAAATATACGAGGTTATGGCTTTTTGCCTTTTTTTATGATTATTGCTGCTGTCCTGGCTCAGCAGGTTCTGAGGAGATGAGTGGTCCTTCAATAAAAAAGACTTTACCTTGATTTCCTCCCACTCCCATTTAGTCACATTTGTTTGTCACGCTCTGCCGGATGAAGCAACAGATCATTCCCCTCCTTTCAATCACACCGTCCCTGCGACTGACACCAGCCGTTGGGTTTTGAGGAAACTCTTATCTTTGCCCACACATTCGTCCCTTCCTCCAGTCACATCCTTCATGTGTGTTTCAGCGCAGAAAATGTACTCAACACTTGAAGAGCGTCTGACACGACACAGAAAGAGGTGATTAATTCCAGAAATTTAGGAAGTGGCGTGTTTTGTCAGACTGATGCCAAAAGCACAAAACATGGAGCTGGATATACAGAGAGCTCAGCTTGAGTCAGCCTCTTTGACATTTCCGCCTGTGTCGATCTTGCCAAAGCCTTCAGATGTAACTGTCACAGAAAATCCTATTTAGCCTTTAATCAAGCAAACACACTCTCTCTATTCCCCAGAGGATGGGAAGGCTGGAATTAGACCAGTGTGTGTGTGTGTGTGTGTGTGTGTGCATGTGTGCGTGTGTGTTCTGGTATTTAGGCCTTTGTGAAGACCAAATGTCCTCATAATGATAGGAAAACATGGGATATACGAGTAGAAGTAAGGGCATAGTGCTGAAACACTCTTTTCATGACATGCACCTGTTTTTTTAAAAAAAGGTTGCCTTTTGGTTACGGGGTGAAGGTAAAATAATCTTAAAGGTCAGTAATGTGCTCAAAAGTTGAGAGTGGACGAATTACACATAATAGATTTGATGTCAAACTCCGTGTTGGTGGCTTTTGTGTCATTGTGTCTTTTAAATATGTATTTCTGTTTTTTCCTGATGTTGAAAAATGAATAACTTTGAGAATTTTGACTGGACATTAAATTGTGACACAATACTTTTGAACGACACTGCACACAAGTCAGTCCTTGTTGACTGAGTGTAAGGTCAAGGTTGAGTTTAGGATTAGGTTTACAAAATACATATTACATATAGATTACATAAACTGTATTAGGTCAGGTGATCAGCAGACCTTAGGGACCGAGAGGGAACATAAGGCTGAACCAGATCAGAAAGGTAAGGTGTGGCGAGTCCATTCACACATTTAAAAACCAGGAGAAGAATTTTAAAATTGATTCTATAGCGCACAGGGAGCCAGTGAA
>JBBJLS010000109.1:22729421-22745117 GCA_037577275.1 Bryconaethiops microstoma
AAATCCTTCACCTCCCAAGATGTCCTTTTGCGCCTGTGCCTCCTTTGCTACCCTCCTCACCGGCAAGCCCGTGACAGCAGCTAATATTAGCACCCCCCACCCCCGAAACCACGCCACGACCGAGACACAGACCTCTGCTCGCAACCCCCAACCACAACCACCCCCCAGAGTATCATTACAATATCATCTCATCTCACTAAGTACATGTACATCGCTGAGATGACAATAATGTCTACTTTAACTACTTTTCTTACTTTGATTCCATCATTTTATCATTGCAAATTTTGGTTCGCTAATTTATAATCTTGTTTTCACTATTATGAAATGTGGAAAATAGTAAAATGTGGAACATTTTCGTGAGCTGGTCTGACGACTGGTAGTACTAGACCAGGAAGACATGAAAAAGGGGGCTGTTTATTTGGACTGTCATGGATTTCTGTAATACAGTGGAGCATTTACTAGCTGAGCTTTCTCGAGGGCTCCAATTAGCCTTTTTGACATGAAGCTAAAGATCTACGACACCTAATTACCGTTGTTTCTATGCCTGAGAAACCACTATTGCCGACTCATAGAGGGATTTATGTGCTACTATAAAGCCCTAATGAGACTGCTGATGGTGAAGAGCCTTGGTAAAAGTGCTTCACACGGACAAATGAGCTGGATCATTTCTGTCAAGTGTTGCTAGGCTTTCTTGTACAACTCACAAAGATCTAACTTTCATACTCCTGCCGGCTGAATATCTCCTCTCTCGTCAATGCCACAGACTTATTAGAGCTCTCTTTTTGTTGCAGACTTTGTGGTGTATAAAACAAGAGAACACTGCAAAGGCTTCCTCCAGCTGAATCTTTCATGCGATGCAGAATTCTCCAAAACACAAAGAAAAAGACAAGAAAAAGACAAGAACCAGGTGGTACGCAAACGATATTCTGACTTTTATTTCTTCTTATATGCTTAAATACAATAGGTGTAAACCCCAAATAAATACAGAAATAAATCTGAGCATAGATCTTTAGGTCAAGCAATCTGAACACAACATTTACAGACATCCATCTTCTGAAAACGATGAGAAAAAGGAAAAACCGATTCAGAGAATCAGCATACTTAGCTTAAATGAAATCCTTGAGACTCTGGAACATCAAGGTATTGACTGAGGAACCACAAGGCAGAACAGCTAAGTTCCACATAAGGACTATTCTATCCATAGAATCACACAGTTCAATCTTATCTTTAGAAATAGTCTCCTTGAGTAAGCAAGGACGATGGCTTAAGTCAGCTATGTCTGAAACTAAAGTTCTAATGAGCATGCAGTCTTAAACAGCTAGTCTTGCTATTTTTCGTAAATGGTACCCCGAGACATAAACAGCGAGTCTGAAGACGTCGAAGCGAGTATTCTTTTCTTCCCACGTGTGTTTTATTACGATTTTTAGCGAAGTTCTTCGGTTTTCCAATCCGTGAGCAGTTGCCACATCAAAGCCGTGTTAGCTTCAAAAGCTTCGCCACCGGCTTGTGCATGGAGCAAAAAAAAAGTTCACTTTAATTGTCTATTCATGCTAGAGAGGTTAGAACCATGCCTGGTTACTGTTTTCTTTTTTTCATACAGATGGAATGCTGAAGGAACACAAAAACGAAGCCATGAGGTACAGTCACGTGAGGAGGAGATTAGTATGCGGTTGCCTAGCTGGGATAGAGGCGAACACACGCAGGATCGTTTTCAGATTCCGCTTCTTTTGTTTTGTTTTTTTGAGTGGAGGGTTGTTTACTTTCTGGAGTTAATTGTTTGACATGATCCACCAGGATGCTGAGAAAGAGAGAGACAGACAGAGAGAGAAAGAGAGAGGGAGGGGGAGAGAGAGATAAAGAGAGTGGGAGAGAGAGAGAGAGATAAAGAGAGAGGGAGGGAGAGAGAGATAAAGAGAGAGGGAGGGAGAGAGAGAGAGAGAAAGACAGAGGGAGAGAGAGAGAGACAGAGAGAGGGAGGGAGAGAGAGAGAGAAAGACAGAGGGAGAGAGAGAGAGAAAGAGAGGGGGAGGGAGAGAGAGAGAGAGAGGGAGGGAGAGAGAGAGACAGAGAGAAACAGAAAGAGAGAGGGAGGGAGAGAGAGAGAAAAAGAGAGAGACAGCGAGAAACAGAGAGAGAGAGAGAGAGAGAGCGAGAGAGAGAGAGAAACAGAGAGAGGGAGGGAGAGAGAGAGACAGAAAGATAGAAAGGGTGAGAAAGAGTGAGAGAGAGATAGAGAGAAAGTAAGAGAATAGGGAAGAGAGAGAAAAATAAAGCAAAGAGAGAGACATAGACAGAGTGCGAGAGAGAAGAAGAGAGAAAAAGAGAGAGAGAGAAAGAGGGACAGAAGAAAAAGAGAGAGAGGAGGAGAGAAAGAGAGATAAGCGACAAAGAAAATGGGAGCGAGAGAGAGAGACGGAGAAACCGAAGAAGAGATGACACATAGGGAAAGGACAGTTTGGATACTGTCACTGCTGGACACTCAAAAAGTGTGAAAGGATGTAAGTCACTTTTGAAAGTTTCTATTGGTCTATTAACCTTGAAATTTTGATAAACCACAGCCCGGATTCTCAAATGATGTATTGAAGTTAAAAAGGTTTTGTTCCAACAGTGAAGATATTGAAATATAAAGCAGTGATTCATTTCCATTTTTGATTTAAATCCTAATATAATAGCTGTAAATGTAACCGTGTTCCCCCTGAGCCGAGATAATTGATTTCAAAAGTGCTTTTTTACTGAACAGGTCTGAAAACAGCATGTGTGCACACACGTACCAGGCATGAGCATGGTAGAGATGAGTTCAGGGTCCTCCAGCATGTCTATGATACAGCGCTGGAAAGTCTTACTGGCTTCAGACTGCAGGTAACTGAAACACAGAGACAGAATCATCTTACACCAGCAAACACTACTGACTTATTCATTAGTGCTCTAGAAACATTACTTTCCACAACTAATCACAAGCCGAGGGCTTGAGTGAGAAAACAGGTCTGTGTGTGTGGGAGGGGGACGGTATCTCCTAGGAGATGTGCCATCTGCTCTTCAGCAAAGTGTCTCTCTTAAGACTACTGAATCTGGCAGGGTACATAAAATCACAGGGGATCACATACACACACACACAATCAAACACACTCGCACACACTCATGCACACTCACACTGACCTGCTTTCATTCAAAGACTTACAGACATGATCAAGATAGACCTTTGAATATCCATGTGAAGTTCATGATGTTTCTTTAATAGGTCAAGACTTAAATAATTAAGTGGAAGGTACGTTTGACTGACATCTTATACAATCAACCACAGGCTGTCGCATGATGTAGAGCTGGCATGTAAATCGCGGAATTGAAGCTTTCTGTATGCCTTCGTGTTTATAATTATATAAAAGATGCAGATTGTTTTCTTTTTTGTTGGTTGGGCAGAGATTTTGCAGTGGGGATCATTGAGTTCTTATTTAATCAGGGTAATGATAAAATGTGACTGGAGTGGGAAGTCCATTCATATTCATGCATTTTCTTGTTCTAAAAGATAATCCGTGACACACAAAAAATCTACAAATTGTCATATTTGCCAGATGACACATTCTTCCTATATCACATACATGAAATAACTGTCATGTTTGTGTCATCTTACTTTCTGTCATCTTAAGTTTTTTGACTCTTATGAACAATCCGCAGCACGCTGAAAAATGGAGTGGAAATGATATAGGTATAGTATAGTATTGTCACATCTGGTGCGGCGGTGGCACGCCCACAAAGAAGCGCGTCACCCGAGTATTAGGGGCACATGGCTCTGAGCACGGAGGACTACATCATGGGTGCTGTGTGTTTGGTCGTTAGGTGATGACAGGTCCACCTGTCTTGTATAAGCTGTGAGGTGTGTCTTAAGTGTCCTTGTCGTGTGATTGGTGGTGTGTGTGTGTGTGTGTGTGTGTAGGTTTATATGCCAGCCGTGCCTTGGAATCTTTGTGTGGTCACCCTAGGTCACAGGGGAAGTGTCAAGTACAGGCTCATCTTTGAAACCTCATCGCCGCTCCTGTTCATCTGATGGTTGAGAAACGGAGGAAAGGACTGTGGGCATGAAAGACGGAATCTGTCTCACGCACTCTGGACTCAGAGAACCAAGGAACTGTGGTTACCTTTCTCCCTTTGTATCTCTTCCTATCTCTCGGTACAGGTCTGATTGCTGTGAACTGGAAGGGTTCGATGTGAACAGCGTTCGGGAGTCGGAAGCAGAGAACTCCAGTCTTTGTGTTGTGTTGCACTCAGAGTGAAAGGTCCTCTGAGCTTTGTTTTGTTTGTTTCGAAATTGAATATTAAAAACTTTATCTACTTGCGAGACGCTTCCCGTGAGTCTACCCCTGCCAACGTGACAGGTATATACTTTTAACCTTAATCTTTTAAAATGCAATGGCAAATTTCACACACATCCATATTTTGTTTTTTGTTTTGAGTCTGCTTTGTTTTCAAAAGTCTGCTGAGAAACCATGATTCACACACACACACACACACACACACACAAACACACACATATATATATATATATATATATATATATATATATGGATGTGTGTGAATTAGAATTTTGCTATTGCATTTTAAGTGTGTGTGTGTGTGTGTGTGTATGAAATTTACGAGCTTAAAAGGTTCATGTTAAAAGCAACCTATTTTGGGGATCAACAGAGGCTTATTATTCTGATATATCCCTTCACCTTTAATAAGAACCAATAAAACTGGACGTCCAACTGCAATTTACACTGTGCTTTACACAGTGGGAGGTGAGAGACTATTGTATTTCCATTCTGACTCATACAGACTAACCTTTGCTGTGGTTTGCACTGTTCGTATCTTGCATTATCTGCTCTTAGTAGTAGGATACATGGAAAGAGTTAATGACAAAACAGCCAGTATACCAGGTGAACCGGTACAACCTGTTCATCTGTTTGAATAAAAGGGTTTAAAATAAACCATGTCTGTTTATTTCACAGTTCATACAATCTCTCTACAAGGATTGACTTGAATAAGGCACAGAATAGGACAGCCAATAAAAGCAGAGGTAATTTACACATGCGAGTCATAAAGGCACAGTAATACATCTGTTTAATTCTAAGAGATGTACACATAAAACATACATACAAGGTTTTCAATGATAAAAACATACAAAGGTCAAATATGGGCCCTCTTATGCTGATTCTCGCTTGCTATATAACTACTAGCTTACATAACTTCAATTCACTTGTACCAACAAAACTAAAATTGTGACATTTCAAAGCCAGTCAGTACTGAAGTGAGAAATATGGGTTTTGTGTGAAGCAAAGAGATTTCTCCAGCATATACAGTCAATGGAGAGGGTAACATTAGAGCTAATAACATAGGATGAGGCCTGTTGGATGTTTCCAAAGGGTAAGTCATGCGTGAAACATAATATTTTTCTCATATACCTTCAGCAGACGTGAGAAGATCTTGTTTATTAGCCAGTAATTGCCCCCACAGTTCATGAATGTATATCAAGCATGAGATGCCATTAAGTCCACAGACTCTCTCCAGTTAAAGTTTCTCAGCAGACTCTTAAAAACAAATTACTGAGACTGTTTACACCCTTCTGAGAATGACACATCAAACAGCCAAAGGGCGAAGCCTTCAGATACTTGAAGAAAACTGCTTGTTAATGTGCAAAAGGCATCAGAAGGTCTGTGGGAGGGCCTAACTGAGGCATGCCAGCATTATGCACCATCTAAATACACACATACCTCATCCAGGAGATGCGATCTTGCCAGAACTCATATATAATGTAGCAGCTCTTCTCAGGCAGCTTCTGGATGGACACACTGTAAGAAAGGAGGGATGGGAATGACGAGTTTCTAATCAATGTCAAGTGGCTGCACCAAACGCCAAAACAACATTTTTTCTTCCATTTCTTCTTCTTGTTTTGACAGGTTTCATTTGTTTCAAGTTTTTTGTGCTTGGTGATGCAATTCTTCAGTTGATAATCTCAGCTTGTAGCATTTCCCGCCAGGGACGAAAGCCCATTAGTTAAACAGCCATTACAACTACATTTCCACTGGAAATGTGCAACTTGAATTTGTCAAAGGTTTTCAATATTCACAACTTTCAGCATGACTTATAAGTGGTGGGTAGGTTGTAAAGGAACAGTATAGTGGAAAAAAGATTTCCTTGGCATCAAATCTAGTCAATCAGTCAGAGCAACTGCTTCTTGGCAATATTGCACAAGTTGATTGTAGGTAACTAACATAAGGCTAATTTAGCACTGAACAATTTACATCCCTAAATCAACACACACTTGCCATTAATCTTTGATTAAAAACTGGAATAGATAACAGTCCACCACAAAGTGTCACAAAACACATAAGCATTTACTTAAGAACTCATTGTGGTTTAAGAGAAGTGTACGATGATTTAAGAAGGCAGATGGCTAATCAGCTTCCTTTACTTGTTATCCACATATGTCCAGCGCAAAAATAAAGGATGGAATTTCATCTTGACTGTGTGATTACATTTGATTTAGAGGAAAATTGTGTAAATTGTAAATTCTAGGTCTTTTTTTAAGCTGAAGTGTATTTTTTCAGGTACATTTGATTAATGTGTCCACTGTGGCTTGGGTTTGCAGGTGCTTGTTTGTCTGTTTTGTCGGTCACCTGGCTTATGACACTTCATGCAAGACCTTGAGGTAATCTCTTGCAAGTGTGTGCAGCTGTGTACAAAGACTTACTGAAGATTGTCACTCTGGCTGGTGGTGGAATCAGCATAGCTTTTTAGGGCCTTCTGGAACTCCTCGAGATTCTCCTCTGTCACTGTCATCTGCCTCTGCACCAACAGAATGTTCTAGATGGCACACAGACAGAGAGAGGAAGGACACACACACACACACACACACACACAAGCACAGAAAAACAGTGTGAGGTAGTTATAGAAAAGAGACAGATTGTGTGTGAAGGAGAGCTGAGAGAAGATAAATACATCTTAGGAACAAAGCTGGACTTTCTCAAAGCTTATCGATTGGAAAAAACCTGCACTCACAGCTCTCTTATCTATTCGGCATAGACAGTGGGTTTGGCCAGAATCTAAGAGAATCAAAGAGCTATAAGAGCTACTTGAGAATATGTGATGTTGCAGTTTCTGTGGAAGAGATGGAAAGCCTCACTGATTTATATGTGCTGGCCAGGGGGTCTTCTTTCAGAGGCTCCAGCTTTGGACTCTGGAAAGGAACAGCAAGGAACAAATTTAATAAGAGAAAGCATAATAAGAGGCCACAGTCCTTCTGATGGTCTAAAAAGACTCCCATTTATGGCAAAACACTGCTGGGCTATTGAATGAACGGCTGCTTTGATTAATTATCGTATACTAAGGTGTGAGATGGGTAGATGGATCTTATAATGGACAGTTTGATTTGTCGGTGGATGCAAGATGGACGGATGGATAGATAGATAGATAGATAGATAGATAGATAGATAGATAGATAGATAGATAGATAGATAGATAGATAGATAGATAGGTGGATGGATGGATGGATGGATGGATGGATAGATGGATAGATAGACGGATAGATAGACAGATAGATAGATAGGTGGATAGATAGATGGATAGATAGGGAGAGAGAGAGAGATAACGCAGCCTAGTTTTGAAAGTCAAAAGCTGCTTTTGACTTTTCACAGGTAAAGAACCCGTTTTACCTTAGAGGTTTCTCTAAAGCAAGGTGATGTTGGCACTTTGTCACTCACAGAGCTCTTCCTGTGCATGTTTCTGAGTGTAGTGTGGGAGTGAGCTCGGCATCAACAGCAGAGTCCTTGCCTCTGCCCACAGTGCGGCTGAGATCAAGGATTTCCTCTGGGACCCGAAGAGTGGACCAAAGAGTGTATATTTCTTCTTTGTCTGCGTCACAGTCTGAGGCAAGGAGTAGCCCTTGCGACATTATTTTGAATTTGAGCCACTGGCCACCTTAGTTTTGCATTGCAAGGCAATGTGCTAATGGTAACACTTTATTTTCCAACAAAAATAAAAAAGAAATTGTAAAAATCAGTTAACATAGTTTGAAAGCAGAAGGAGACACACAGGGCGTATTCATCTGAAATAAAAAAAAATACATGTTTAAATTTTTTGTTTCTCTACAAATACCTTTTAAACCTTTTTCTGCTTGGTGTCTTGGTAATACAGCCAAGAGGTTGGTTAGGACTTTAGGAGCGCGACTGAAGGTCATAAACATTATTCTATTATTCCAGCATAATTAAGAAGTGATGATGATGTTTTAATAAATCAAGAAAGTTGTCACTTCAAGCCTTCTAGAAGTGCATACCATGTAACTGATCCTGAATATGGGCCACAAATAAACCAGATTTCAGATATTTTTTTAGAAATGGAAAACAGAGGTGACAGTTCTATTCCATGGCTCTTTACTTAACCCCCTGGGGGACTTTTTGGACTGTTCCAAAACAATCATCTAAAGCTTTGTGAGTTTTTGTCCTAGAAACATATTTTAAAATAAAATCTATCGATGGCGATTTGTAAATAGAATAAAAAGAAATCTTGAGATTTTCTGTGGCTTAGCCAGCAGCCGCCTGTTAATGACACACCCCTCAGCTATTCAGATGGAAAACACCAATTTGAATAGTTGAATAGCAATGGTGTGACTGGCTCATTGTGTAGCAGGGGGTGGTGAGAACACGCCCCATAAACAAAGGCACATGGTCTGGTCTTTTTGCACACATGGGAATACTTTGAGCAAGGATGTCCAGCAAAGGGAAGATGTCGCCTGCCAAAGCCTCGCTACTGATCCAGGAACAATTCGCTTTGGAGAGTGAGTCAGGCGACGCAAAGTCTGATTTATCCAGTGATGACAGCAATCATGAACAGATGCACTTTGAGCTTCGCCTTGATCCCGTCGAAGATAATTCAGATGAGTAAGTAGCTTAATATCTGTTTTACTAGCTGTTGTTGGTGCTTTTTCGGTTAGCTTATAGGGAGAATGAAGCTGTATCTAGTGTCTTGTTGGTCAGATGATCTGTTGTATTTGATCATTAGTATGCATGTTTTTGTTAAGGTAGGTGTGAACCAAAACTGGAAAGGTTTAAATTATCGTGACAGATAAGGTATGAATGGTAGATAGCCTGCTCTTTGTGTCAGATAGGCTATATTTGCAAATTTATGTCAGGTGTTGCTAGAAAGATATGCAGATAGAAACTGAAAAGGTGTAAATTATCGAAACAGATTAGGTGTGAATGATAGATAGCCTGCTCTTTGTGTAAAGAGATAGGCAGATTCGTGTCGTTATGTCCTGTCTCGTAATGGTGAATTCAATATTTTAAAAAGATAATGAAACAGCTACTTCTAAATATTTTCTATTCAATTTTACAGTGATGTGGAGAACATCCCACCTTTTCAGAGGATGCTGCGGAAACCCTATGACACAACACCAACAAGCAAACTGCCAGGAGCATCGCTGGAGGTGCAAAGTACAGATGAGTAGATGTTGGAGTTTCTGAATTCTACAGATTCATTGGACTGGTATTCATTTATACTACCATGTGTTGCACAGTCTTTTGCCAGAAAAAGCATTTCACCGTATGTTGTGCCAGCTATAACGGCATGTGACAAATAAATCTCTTGAACTCTAATTTGAGTATTTGTAAAAGGTTTAGAAGAAATCACAAGATTTTAGAATATTTTTTATTATTTTAAGATTTTAATTTGATTTTCTTTTTGGGGGCTTCTTTTCTTTGCAGTAGCTTGTAGAGTTTTGGGGGCAGTGGCAGGCACACAATGACAGCCATTGACACATGGCCACTGACAGGGGGAGGGGGGAGTTACAGGTGTGATACACCCATTTAATCAATATGCATGGGAAAGAGCCACTGGCTTCAGAGAAAACTTAGGTAGTCTGACTTTTTTACAATTTGTATTGAAACTACGTAACATTTCTGATTGCCCTTCTTACTTTTTTGCAGCCAAAACATATGTTTACAAGGTTCAAACTTTGAAAGTCTTGCTCAGATATATTTATAGTGTGTTTTTTTATGATGTTTGAAGACCTCTGAAAATAGGTTTTTGTCATGTCATGTTTACGCAAAATTTTAATAAAAACTAATTTGATTACATTCACATACTATAATTGCTGAGGTTTTCCAGCATATAACCATATGTATCACTTTTGCATAGATGTTTTTAGTTAGATGAAATACTTAAAAATGTAAGGGTGTAGCAAACTGCCTCAAACTGCCTCAGAGGGTAAAGAAGTCACTGTAAAAATGCAGCATATGAGGTAAACTCTATATAAATGTGTATTATAAGCATCACATTAAATATACAGTATATTACCTTAGCACTAACATGCTTCTAGAAACCTATGTGGAGCCAGAGCAAATTACCGTTAACATAGTGCTACCTAGTGCGCTGTACTTGTGGTTGATCCTGAGATGCTCCCAAGATGAAGTAATTAAATGGATGAATCTTCATTAATAACTTCACACCATTACGTTATGTTTGCTAGCTGCACCAGTGTTTCTCTACCCCTGTCCTGGAGACCCCCACTCCTTCACCGAATTACTCATTTCAACCCAGGGAAAGGTTTGTTAATTAGTTAATTAGTAAGATAAGGTGTGTTGGGAGCATGGAAAACACTAGAATGTGCAGATCAGTGGATGCAACCAGGACCAGGTTTGGGAAACACTAAGCAAGAAAAAGCGAGTATTTACATTAATTAATGTAATCAATGTTAACTTATTTATCAGGCAACCAATTTAGGTGTATCAAGAAAATTATGTGATAGATGCAAAAAGCAATATTTTTTGCTTGTGTAAAAAACATCACCACAACTGACTGAGACCACACTGATCCGTGCATATATGATGTATTTTGCTATCACTGTGTGTACGTTGTGTGGACCTTGCACTGGTGTCAATGTTGCACTTATGTGGGTGGTCCAGTGTGTGTACATATCGGTGTGGGCATGCCATGCTGCATAACTGGTGTGGTAGGTGGTAACCAATGCTAAACAGTGCAGTGTGGACAGGTAGCTCATTGTGTGGATAAACTGGTCTGACTTATGGTTGGAGTCCAATATGTGGCCCCAGGGACTAAAGAGCTGCATCAGTGTTGGCAGAAGCAGCCTGCAGCTTTGGGGAGAAGCCCAGGGGCATCCCAGGCTGTGGAGGCCAGGCTTCAGCAACCCTCGTC
Source organism: Bryconaethiops microstoma (assembly GCA_037577275.1). Taxonomy (NCBI): domain Eukaryota; kingdom Metazoa; phylum Chordata; class Actinopteri; order Characiformes; family Alestidae; genus Bryconaethiops; species Bryconaethiops microstoma. The sequence continues at coordinate 22,740,603 of JBBJLS010000109.1, forward strand.
CCAGCACTGACAGAGTCATTAGCATTCTATTCCCAACTGCCTGCTCCTTTCATTGCTTATTAGCCATACAATCCATTACAGGCAGGCCATGCTCGCGGCCTCCTCCCCGACCAGCCCACCAAATTACACATGGGGGGAAATATTCCATCAGCATGGGTAGGCGCACTCTTCAGATCCAACATCATTATGAAGTGGAACTCTTGAAGAAAAGCAACAGGAGATGAAAAGGCCAATGACCAAAGAACCATCGAGTCACAGAGGGCACTTAGCTATGAAAGGAGCGGTGTGATGTTGATGGCATCTCGCTGCAGGAATCCCCATAGCAACTTGTATTCACACATACAGATGCAGTGGTTTCAAATCTGCCATAAGGGAGGCACTCCATATGAAACAACGTGACTATTAAAGGCATCATTCTGAAACACTGCCTATGAAACATGAAGCATATTCAACACTCCATATGCATTCTGTGTCTTTCAGGCCATCGCAGAACTAATCAAACAGCGTTTTTTTTTCCATAGGAACCATTTGGAGTTCAATTTCAGATTCCATTTCACAGAACTGCGGGATAAGCAGCAGTATCCTGGACCTGTCGTTTCGACGTGATTACAATTGCAGAGCTGGAAACTCACATCTTCACCCCTCTCCCCGACAGAGACCACTGATTTGTGCTGCTGAAAAGAGAGCGAGAGAGAGAAAGAGCGATAGCTCTCTCGCACGGTAGAGTGGAACCTCCACACAGCCCACCTGAGCGAACAACACTGAGATTATCTGCAGCCGGCCTACACTTTACACTCTCTGCTCTGTTGCGCTGTAGGCTTGAGTGACATAGGCAGCTGGTCACAGCCGAAGACCAAGGCGGTGAATGGAATACACAGAAAACTTTCTGTCTTGATAAGGACGGGAGAAAAAGATTGTAAAGAAAAAATGAAAGCCACACAATATACCCTTACAATCAAGGTCAAAGAAAGTGTCTTTATCGGGCGTGTAACATTCTCCCAGTCTTTTTCCCTGTTTCCACGTCTATGTCTTTATTCACCCTCTGCCATGTGTCTGTGTTTCCAAAAGAGTTTGTTGTTTTGGTCATAGCCCTGCCTTAGCCCTGCCTTAGCCCTGCCCCTTGTTTCTGTCTCCGCCCCGTCCACGTGGTCTCGTTTCACTACTTAGTATATATACCCCCTTTTTCGGTCTGTGTTTGTGTTTTGGCCTCAGTGTTAGTTTGTTTTTGCTCTGTGTTTGCTCAGGTTTCTGTGTTTTTGCCCCAGTGCTCTGTGACTCATATTGTGTTTTCGCTCTCTGTATCTCCGTTTAACGCTTTTAATCTCTGTTCTGTTCTAGGTCTGCTATTGTCTTGTTCGTTTTTCCTTAGTTAATTCCACTCTTAGTTCCGTGTTCTGTTTGGTTCTTTTTTAACCTCTTGTATTCTGTTTCTTGTAAATAAATTCTGGGTTTGTCTACATCTACTATGTTACAGGGTGACGCTACAGAACACTCCTGCCCTGCGCACTCCTGGAAATCCACCACCCTGGAGAGTTCAGATCTATCTCACCTGGCACTAATATTCAGACAGCCCTGAAGGTCTTCTTTACTACACATTACCAAGTGTGTTAGATTAGAATTGGAGCAGGGTGGTAGATCTCCAGGACTGGCACTGAGCATCACTGTTCTATGGCTTCATCCCGAATAACCTTTTCTACGACTTTGACTATAAGAAGACATCTTTTGGCTTTCATTTTTTTCTGTCACATTTCTTTTTTTGTCCTTTTCAAAACAGTGCCTCCCAAGTACTACACACCCCTGCCATAGAAGAAATACTTTTGGTTTCTTTTTGTACAAGCTTTCAATGGACAGTGAACTCAAAGAAGCCACTTGAGGTGTCTTCAGGGAACTAAAAGAGGTTTTTTCATGTCACTGCTCCTCAGATTGCTTTCTGGCACCTTTATTTAAAAGAGTGAGACTGAAAAACGACTGGTAAAGAGAAAGACACTCAGGATGGTGACTAAAACATTTGGAGTGAAGGGGCTAGACTTCACTGTGTCACTAAAAAATCCCACTCCATACAAAGCCAGCCTGCTTCTTGCAAAGCACAGCCTCTATCTGCTGACCCTAAAGCCCCCTCCATATGGTCTGAACATACCCAGTCCAGCAAAAAAACACCTCACCAGTGCACGAAATTACATTTTACACGAGCTGGAGAATGCCTGTCTCAGGAATGTCTGTCTTGGAATTAAGTTATTGATTTGTTTCTATGCCATTGTCTTTGAGGGCAACGACAATGGCATAGAAACAAATCAACTCTTTCTTTCTTATCTACATCAGCTAGCCCACAGCATAGAAACTTCAAATGGCTACGGTACAAAAACAGCATTTGATAGACTACAGTAAATCCACGATGAGCTAAATTTTCCATTCCGAAAATAACAATGACTCACATAATTATCAGCATACTAAGGCTGAAACCAATAAAAATGATAAAGCCTTCATGTTAACCAATGTGAATTCAGAACCACTTCTATCAATGACACTCTGCCACATGCCTTTTGATTGTGCCCAGTCAAAACACCTAGCATGTTTGCTCTTCCCTCTTATGAATGCAGCTCAGCAAAAAGTTCAAGTGCTAATGGCATGCTAATAGGGACTGCTAATGGAGTTTATTTTTGGGCGTCTCCTTTTTGCCTCTATCGACTAGCATCCAGGAGGGATATAAGGGCATGCTATTCTTTACAACTTCTCATCTCGATCGCCTTCAGCTTGTAAGCTAATATATTTTGAGCTTCACTGATCTATTGATCCTCTTCGCTGCTCAAAAAAAGGGTCTTTTTAAGTGAAGGAAAATGAGATGGAGGGGGAAATGCCATGGCCTTTCAAGGAGAGAGGATATTAGCATTTTGATGGTTTGAGGAGAGGATTAGGCTGTGTTTAAGGAGAAAACAGATAGGTGGAGACTTGGCGACACGATTTCTTGTATGAAGATCAGGCACTGTTTTATTACTGGCTGTTGTTGGTTACAGATCCACCATGTCATAAGCTTAAGTCATTCATTAGTGGAAACAAAATGATTCCCCAAAGTATTTCGGCAAGACAGCTCAAGCTAATATGTACCGCTCTTGCAGGTACACCATGTAATGGCCTTGGGTTGTTTATCCCTCTGCTGGTGACGCTCTCACCCATCTTAACTGCTACTGACATGTGGTAATGCACATTTGACTGGCTCTCTCTCTCCTTCCCCTGCTTGCGGATGGCCTGTAATAAACACTCCACGTAGGGCTTGTCTGCCACTGTCATGCTGAGCAGAATCAGCAGCGAGTGCATTAGCTGCTCTATCGGAGAGCGTATCGATCTGCTCTGAACATGGTTTACAGCTACAGAAAAAAGCTGGGGAGAGCCGGCCTACAGGAGAGAGAGCATACATTTTATTCCACCACCTGGCTTCCAGCCAGTGTTTCATAGCTACATTACATAATTACAAATTCTTCTTAGTGGATACGGATACCAGAGGCCTAATAGATATCAGTATGAAAAGAACGAAAATGAAATGAAAAAGCAGAAGAATAGATGCTTGGTGTCGTTTTTGTGCTGTCGTTGCTCAATCAACGGAACCAAATGGACCTCATTAGACACTAATATTTTACCACCCAATATTCTTGAGGGTTTACTGTTTTTACACTAAATGAAAATCAATAGCTAATCAAATGTTGCTTGAACCCTAGAATAAAAGGAAAATGGCAGTAGATGACCGGCAAGGGAGCCTTAGACCACTGGGGGCTTTTAGAGATGATTTATGTGAACTAAAGGAATACTGGTTATATATTTTCAACAGAATCATGTGCATGAATGTCTGCACACATAACTCTCCATTGCTACAGTACAGTATCTGTACTAATGCTGTATTCATTCAAACTGGCACGATAGTTGTCAACTGGAGTAATGAGTCAAGTGGAGTAATGCTACTTACCTATAGTGTTTAAAGTTTTTACCCCCCACCATTTGTGTACGTAGCACAGTATATTTCATATTGAGTATTTTCTGCAGAGTTTTTATTGGATCTATTTAGATGTTATATTTTATATTGTTCATGTCTCTGTGTGTCTGTGCAGTCATAAGATAAGCAATTTCCTCCAGGATCAATAAAGTTTTCTGAGTCTGTTTAAATGTTGTCTTGTCACGTTGTTTTGCTGCTCTTGTGCTTTTGTTGTACTCTATCCTGTTCTCTTTGTCCTGTCTGCACTGGAAGAACGCTGTTTCGTTTCACTGTGTACTGTGTGTGGTTGAAATGACAATAAACCTACTTTACTACTTGATTAATATTTAAGAAGCTTGTTTACTTGCTTAAAATTGATCTCCAGTGGTGCTGCAGCTATCCATGGTTGGGAGTCCAAAAGAGCACAATGTCGCTTTGTCTTGGTGAGTAAGATGGTCTTCATCTATCCCTCTATTACCATTCCCTAACTACAGGGGGCAGTCTCCCTGGAGCAACTTGGGGTTAAGGGTCTTGCTCAGGAACCCAGTGGTGGT
>JBBJLS010000109.1:22745217-22770886 GCA_037577275.1 Bryconaethiops microstoma
AGAGAGAGAGAGAGACAGAAAGAGAGAGAGAGAGAGAGAGAGAAAGAGAGAGAGAGAGAGAGAAATAAGCATACTGTAAACATGATAAAACAAATTCCTCATTGTTACCCCAACCATGCATGTCACTCCCCCGACCATAGATGAGTTACTGAAAATGTCACACTAGCTACGTAACTGTAATGGTGATGGGAATCTACAGTCAGTAAGCAGGGGTCCCAATTTGATTGTCTGGTATCCCAGCACATCGGATTTGAATCGAAACAATGCACATAAGGAAAATAAGAACGAAGTGCAGAATGTCTGTTTTAATTTAAATTTATATTGGCCTGCTGTCATCAGTAGTTCATACAAAAGAGATAGATTCTAGTTTTATTACAGAGCTAGTTTGCATAATTTCAGAATCCTTTGCTGTTGTCTCGGAGAGGACATAAGGTAAGAAACAGTGGAATACATCATTACCTCTCTTCATATAAGAATATGTCTAAGATCACCATAAGGAGAAGAACTCACCAGAAGGCCCATCAGAGGATTGACCACAAGACCCAAACCACATCTCATGGACAGAAAAGGCAGGTTACGATTAAAATAGCTGCTGAAACTTTTTACACAGATTGTGTATTGTGATGGAGTGAAAAAAGTGTGGACAAAATAAGGAACCGCTAATGATTCAAAGCAAACAAACTAATCTGTGACTCATGATGGAACAGGCAAGTATGGTTGCTACGGAGATAATTCAGTTGACTTAATAGATGATGTGATCGCCCAAGGCAATGGCAGGATGAATTCTGAAGTGAACAGAAACCCCAACTTAATTATTTTGACACAACCAAATCTCTCAAAAACATCTTTACCTTTCAGCATAACACTGACTTCATACTTCAAAAGGTAACTGTGGAGCACAGAGGATAAAAGAGGAGCATTCTTGATGGGCCACAAATATTCTTGACATCACCCAATCTGAACTCCGCTGAGAGAGCACTTCACATGCTGAAGACAACAGCCAATTCAAAAAGCCCAAGCTGTAACAACTATAAAGATCTATAAACAACTATAAAATGCTCTACGAGGGACATCCATCACTCAGAGATTAGGGAGGTCTATTGATGGCGCTAATGGCAAATGAGGAATTTCTTAAGATTACAATTTTGTTAAATGGACATTTGAAGCTTCAGTTTGCTGCTCCTCCAGTAAAACCCAACTGAAAATTATTGGAGGAGCCTGTTAACCTTATAGCTCTCTCTGCCTAGCAGTTAAGTCAAGGCCTGTATAATTGAAACCTTTTACTCTACATACACTTTTACTTCATATACATTCAAAAATCTGTGCATTTTTGATATGCTGCTGGAGTGGGTTTCCTCTTTTTCAGTGATGACCACCAAAACTATTTAAGTGATAAAAGACCCCCTTTTGTGATGAAACTTCAGCCAGCAAACACAGCTGCACTATAAACAGTATATTCCCTGTTTACCATTGAAACTGCAAACAAAAACTAAGCATATACACTGAGAACATACATTGAAATCATCACCTTTGTTTTTACGCCAACCCATGAATTGTACTCGATTAGTCATGGCATCCCCAATGTTTTTATGTCCTTATTTTGCTGGGAAGTAAAACTGGATCTTATCTGGTCACTCTGGGGTTGCATTTTTGTGAACACAATCCACATTAATTCAAGGTATAAGCAACAAATACCAGAACAAATACTGTGTTATTGTTAATCATTTATGCACCAAACCTTCAGTGCTATCCGTGGATGAAGAGGTTTGGCGTGGCAGTGAGCAGGCGATTGTCAGTTCGTTTAGTCAATCACGAGGTCAGGGGAGTGGGACTGGTGTGATGTGCGATTTCGATTAATTGATGGAGTGGATGTGGCGCTTTGGGGTGTTACTAGCTACTTCATTTTAAGAGAAAACAAAGAACATTCTAAAATAATTCAGTTCATCCTCTGCATAAAAGCTAACTGAAAATACTTATTTTCCTTCCTCTGTCCACATTATGACCATTTCCAGCAACAACTTCTCGCTTTTTTGTAGCACGGCAGTGTTGTGGGTGGAGCAGACACAAATGTCATGTTGCAACACCCCTGGAGCCATATGGGATTAAAAGCTTAATACTAACAAGAACTTCTTTCTATGCAATTCTAGCCTGCTCTGTTAAAATATATAGGTCGACTAATAAATGATACAATCGCCCTCCCTTGCTGCACTTTCAGGACGCTATCTTGCTGAGGAAAATCTTATAATGAAGTCTCATTTAGTCCTTCAGCGTCTATCGGGCGCACAACCTCAGCATGACAAATGAGGCTGAGCAAGTTTCTTGATCAGTCTGTACTGAAGTTCAGTGCTGTACCGCTCTGTTGTTAGATCACCATCTGAGGTGACATTGTTAGTGCGTGTTTGCGTGTGTGCTGCAAAGAGGAAACTTACTGAGAAATGTAATTTTCTTTAAAAAAATTTTTTTTTTCTAGAGTTATATGAGTTTACATATTAATGGTTTTGATGTTAACAGAGGAAATACATTTCTACTGGGTCACGAATATATTAAAGTGTAGATATTTTAGCACAGTGTCACATTTACCCTCTCTCTCCTGGCACTGGAGACAGGCGCATTCATGGACTTCCATTTCAGAAACTTTATTTTTAACACTCAAACAAAAGAAACAGGCAAGAGGGCCTAACAGAACACAAAGCCAGGACTTCAAGATACCGGAACAATAACCACACGAGTATGACGGTGGACCGACACTGAGGTCCTCCACAAAACGAACTTAAATACAAAACACAAAACACCATTACCCAATAAACTCAAACTCCCCATTATCTGAGCACACGGTCAGCTGGAATACATTATCTAAACAAAACTAAGACCGGCGTGCTCAGCACCATAATATAAGTCCCGACAATAAACCAAAATAAAACAGAAAAGGTCGGCCTCTAGCGGCCACCAACCGTCACACACACAGTAGCCACAGGAGTAGTAACTTCTTAAGGAATTACCTTCTGAAACTGCTATGATTTTCATACCATTGTAAATCCCTACTATTTTATACACTCTCAAAAATGAGTGTTGATCAGTTGATAAGGTATACTGGGAACCTGAGCTGTCGCGGGATTTAGAAACACTGGTTTAGGAAGCTTTATTTTAGAGAGTGAAGGTTTATTATGGCTGCTGGGTTGGTTTCTTGCACATGGATATGGATTAAAGTTGTTTGTATCAGTTTATTATAGAACAGTTATGATTCACCCAGTCTTCAATAAAGTAAAGTATCATGTGAACACACCACAGCACAGCGTGAACAGTGTGAAAGTCTTTCTCTGCATTTAACTTATTCACCAAGCGAAGCAGGTCGCTGCCACTAACGAGGGGCGCCCAGGGAGCAGTGTGTGGGGACAGTACCTTGCTCAAGGGTACCTCAGTGGTGTCACTAGCAGTCCTGGGATTAAAACCCACAACCTTCTGGTTGCTGGGGCAACCCTGACCACTAGGCCACAGCTGCCCCAAACATAAATTTACGTGAGAGATTCACATGAATAGAGATTTATTTTTGTCTTTTGTGTGAATTGACCTTTCGCCACTAAGGGCGTACTCATACTAGGCCTGGTTGCCTTGTACTGTGTTCAGGCAAGATTGTGCCCATTCCTCACACCCCTGCTGGCCTTCCATCACGCTTTATGCTCTGATCCTGAGCATGTTCATGTTATCACATCACTCACTGCTTCATCCTTTTTGTCCAGTGAGCTGCCAGAGTGCATCCCATACCTTCAGATACCGAACCTGGAGTTTTTCCAGCTTGTCATGGCTTTGTTCAGTGGTTCTTTCGGTATAATATTTCTGACATTTTTGGTTATATATAAGATAAGATAAGATAAACCTTTATTAGTCCCACAAGTGGGAAATTTGATTGGTAACGGCAGAAAGTGGACAGTACAAAGTTCAGAGCAGCAGAATTGAGACCACAATAGAATAGAATAAAATAGAATAGATGGTACAGAACACTGACTTGTTTCAAATAGAAATCTGTTAGTAAACAGTAAGTGATAAAACTGATGTGACTTATTTTCTTACAAATAACCACATCCAACACTCAATATCAAGAGCAAAAACAGAACTGAACAACACATACACCACCACATCCTGTGACTGGTGACTGGTCAAATTTTAAATGGACCTTTAACCTCAACATTGACGAGGCAAACTTTGCAACATATGTTGTTTTGCTCCAAGTTAGTCTTTTTAAACCTTAAACCACTTCTAACAGAAATATGAAGCTTCTCTCTTCGGCATAAATCCTTCCTCATCATCAGCTTTCTCCCCGTCCGCTCTGTTTTATTCCTGACTCACTTTTGTGAGTGCTTTTCTGCAAGATAACTCTCACTAGTGGCTGTGAGCGTGTGTGTGCTAGCCTATTGTCACGAGCAACACATCACAGCTAATTATATGAGCTGTTTATGATGTGTCCAAACATTGTGGTCTCAGGGAATTTCTGTAATCGGTGGTACAATGGTATTAAAGTTAATATGAAAGTCACACTTTAGGGAAAAAAATCTCTATAGTATACTGGATAAACCAGTAATACGATTCACTACTAGTATCCACGACCGTGAAGATAACTGCGAATTTTACCAATATCTAGGAGTTCTTGCGTGTTGTAAATGCAGAGAACAATTTCACACTGTTCACAGTGTGTGCTGTGGGGTGTTCACACAGGACAAATTGCCACTTTATACTTACACAATCTCCTTTTCTGACAGAAAGTTACAGCAGAGCCGTTTCTCAGCATCTTTGGGCAACCATGCTACCCGAAACACCCACTATTGCTATATAGGGATGTGTGTGGTCTGCAACAATCTTTAGGTAGGTGGTACGGGTCAAAGGAACATCCACATGAATGCAATGACCCAAGTTTCCTTAGCAGAACATTACCAGGAGCATCACAAATCCTTTGCAGGCTTGCCTTCTTAACACATCCCCAGTTAAGCAATGCACACCCATCTAGTCGCCCACATGATATAAAAGAGAATGTTATTAGCGCAAGACACTTTCTTTCACTGCTCAGGTGGTACAGTTCTGATGCCCACGTTCCTACTGTAGGTGCTTTCAGCACTCTGTCTGGTCTGTGGTTACACAGTCCCAAACACAGCCAGCTGTGATACACTGTGTGTTCTGACATCCGTCTATCACAGCCAGCATTAACATTTTCAGCAATTTGTCCTATGGAAGCTTTTCAGTGGGACTGTACCAGAAGGGCCAGGCTTTACTTTTACTGAATGAGCTTTGGGTAGCCATGACCATGTTGATAGTTTAACAGTTGTCGTTCACTAAAAGACGTTTGGGGGGACTGATCACTGCACACCAGGATCATCCCACAAGATCTGTCATTATGGAGACGCTGACTCAGTCGTCTAGCCATCACGATTCAAAGCTTCCCTCAGATCCTTATCCTTGCTTGTTTTTCCTGCTTAAAACACACTGACGTCAAGATCTGACTGTTCACTTGCTGCCTAAAATACACCACCAATTGACAAGTACCATTTTAGCAAGATAATCAATGTTATTCACTTCACCTGTCAGTGGTTTTAATGCTGTGGCTGATTGACGCATTTGCTTTGCTCCTTTGGTTTTCAGGTTTCAGCAAATGTGACAGTTAAAAACGAATATGGACAACCTTAACAGGATATCCCATGTTGTGTATAAGATGTATTTTTACAGGCCTTATCAATTATATATAGGAAAGAACCTTTTCTATATATAATTGATAAGGCTTGTAAAAATATAACCACTGCATACCAGGAGCATCTTCTACCGAAAGATCCTTGTCTAATCCCTTCATTAATTCTGGTCAGACAATGTCTCAGCTACCAAGCAGTCATTTGCTAATTGTGCCCTTTTCATTTTGTTTCTCTGCCAGATTCTAGCCGTGTAAAAGCATTCTGTTGCAGGAAGAAAGAAAAAATACAGCAGTTCAAATGGATATCAGCGTAATTTGTTTTCCTGCAGAAATCTGCCCGTGCATGGTTTTAACGTAAACGTGTGTAATTACGCGTAATTTCAAATCAGTCTCTGCTGGGTCACCTGCTGCACGCCAACTGAATACTTGCAAGTGCCACATTAGGTCTGAACATTATGGGTAAAATGTAACATTTTTAAAGTAATTTTTAAACATTTCAATTAATAATCATGCATTTAACTTATTCTGTCTGACTAAGAGGAGTACTGGATCTTCAGTGAGGCATTTCTCTTAAAGTAAAACATTAGCTGTCAAAACAGCAATCAGTACACTCAGTGCACACCAGGATCTGCCAGCAAAGCTTCAAAACAGATGAAAAGCAGAAAAATGTGCAATAAATCACCGATATGCTTCTTGTTGAGGTAGCGAAAAGTTGGACGGATGGATGAATGGATGGATGGAGGAGGACCTGGAATGCGTGGATGGATGGATGGATGGATTGATGGATGGATGGATGGATGGATGAATGGATGGATGGATGGAGTGAGTGGATGAAGGAAAATATGGATAGTAAAGTGGGTAAATCAGTGGATGGATGGATGAAAGGGTGGAAGGGAAGGATGGATGGACAGATGGATGGAAGGATGGACAAATGGATGGAAGGATGGATGGATGGAGGATGACCTGGAATGCGTGGATGGATGGATGGATGGAGTGAGTGAGTGGATGAAGGAAAATATGGATAGTAGAGTGGGTAAATCAGTGGATGGATGGATGAAAGGGTGGAAGGGATGGATGGAAGGATAGACAGATGGACAAATGAGTGAGTGGATAAAGGGATATAAGGATGGCAGAGTGGGTATATCAATGGTTGCATAGATGGGGGAGTAGTTGTGAGTGGATGGATGGTGTGGCATCTGGAAGGTTAAGTCTATGACAGTGCTCATGTCTTTGAGACTGATTAAGGCCAATGAAAGTTCTTGAACTCTCAGTGCTTTGTTGTCAGTTCCCATCTGAGGGTCTTGCTTAAATATCCTGTGTAGATAAGCATTTTGGGGAAATGATTGTTTTAATGGCTATCACTTTATCTATAAGAAAACATGCTTCACGTGTTTTGACCAATTACCTATCATTCCTTGTCCTCAATAACCAGTAGGAGACCCATGTCAAACCCTTATAAGTTTATGTTTGAAGTATATGTCCTGTTAGTGGCCGCTAGGGGCCGTCCTTGTTTTGGGTTTTGTTTTGTGTTGAACTTGTATTATGGAATTCTGAGCAGTGCCGGCCGTGAGTTTGTTTATTATGAGTTTCAGCTGGTGACATCACAAAAACTGTGCTCAGAGAAATGAGATTTGTGTTTGTATTAGTTTAGAGTTTTGAGTAAAATGTATTTAAGTTCTCTTATGGTGGACCTTAGCTGTCAGTCCATCGTCATTCTGAGTGGCTGTGTTTACGTTCCCTTATCTCCTTTTGTCTTGGATTCTGGCCCTCGTGCCTTTTTGTTTTGTGTTTTTTGAAAATAAAACAGATCAAGAATGGAAGTCTGCGAATGCGCCTGCCTTTATGTGGGAGTCTTAAGGAATCGTGACAGTATCTCCTTTGAATATATTTTAAACTTTAATAAATGAGTCCAAAACTTCACTCAGTTCATGTGTTGTTTGATCAAGACTAAACTAAAACACAATTAAAGTGATGAGGTAAACGCATATATAAAGTTTTGGATGAATGGATGAATGGATGGGTGTGAGGGTGAATGGATTGATGGGTGGATTCATGGGAGAGTGGGTTAAAGGATAAGTTAACTGATGAGTGCTTTCAAGAATCTTATTTTCTAAGAGCTTAGGTATAAGTGAGCTCTACATTTACAAATGCAAACAACGCCTGTTTTTCTTCCAATCATTCTCCATTGAACAGAAGAATATTTCAGTACAGCACAATCCCAAGTGCATTCCAGTCTCACCAGACATGCTGTTTGATCAGGAGTTTGTCTAGACTGACAACAAACTCAGTGAATGTAAACAGTTCTACAATTCCAGTCACACACAACATGGGTTTGTCTTCCAGAGGCCCACCCTAATGTGCTGACAAAGTGCTACAGATGCACAACAGCACCGCTGCACCTAGAGCAATGTTCTGCTCCTCCACAGCAACCCAATCCAGGTCCCTGCCACACATGAGCATTTTACCATAGGCAGGCTTGAATCTACACAGAGCAATATTTACTACTTAAAACAGCCGTTATATTCAGCAAAGAAGTTTCCATCTGTGGAATCGTCCTTCACAACAGAATCACAACTCACTGGGTTTGTGACTGTGGCTGCATATTTTTGCACTGCACTGCAATGATGCTCCAAGCACCATTGTGAAGTTCATTTACACAAATTCGTCTTTGTTTTCATACATTTTGTTAAGACTGTATGCTGTAAAAAGAAATACCCTGGGCTTTTAAAGGGTTACTCTTTCATCTGGATGAAGGGAAAGCTGACATGTCAGGTTCTTAGGGCTCTGTGACGTTTTCTATCGTTATCTTACCTCTTTAGTTTTGTCCATTGCTTTCAGGATGGCAACATTGAGCTTCTCTAGGGCCGAAAGAACGTTCAAATACTCTCCGAGATGCTGAGAAAAGTAATCTGTGAGGAAGGGAAAGAAAGAGAGACAGAGAACAAGAGACATAACTGAATGCAATGGACACATCTGCACAGAAAAGGCACTGTTTTCACACTGAGGAAGAGAAGAAGGGAATATTACATACAACGTTGGTGCTATATGAGATATTTTATTACAAATAAATGTGTCCTTCTATCTACCTTCTATCTATCGTTTCTACACATCTCCCTTTCTCTCACAGACACACTCCTGTAGGTAAATGTGGCCAAGATTAAGAGATTAACTGGAGACAGAAATGAAACTATTGCTCTCCTGCTTGTCAATATTGACACAAGGCTCAATGAATTGAATGCAATTTACTTTTAGACAAAAAGGGAGGTTTCTTTTCCCCAAGCCATGGCATGCGGTCATATTCCACATCAGAAATATGCTACGTTCATTAAGTGGTCATCGTTACCTCTTCTATCATGTTCAAGGAATTGACACTTTAATATTTGAATCGCAAATTATTATGAGAAACATTCTACTGTGTTAGTTAAATGGTTTACAATGTAAACAGATGGAAATTATTCATGCTCACCTGATAGCTTGTCTGTATCGAGGTTGCTGGAAGAGAAAAGGGAATCAGAAAACGAAAGGGAAAAAAAAGGTAATTGAATTTGAGGCTTGATGATCATAAAAAGGAGCTGTTATTGCTGAAGAGTCTGAAGCTTCTCTAAAATGCTGCCTGAATCTTAAATATACATGTTCAAAGCAGCCTTTATTCGTGTTACAATTCTGGCTGGGTGGCTGGAAGGAGGGCAATAATTATGTCCCTCATAACCAACCAAGATAATTATGTTTTAATAGTCCACCATTTCTTTTTCTATAATAAAGATAACTATAAGAACTAAAGGGACTATATGGTCTAGTCTAGGGGAGTCTGGTCTAATCTGGGCCTCTCAGCACTTTTTATTCATTTATTCATTAATATAAATGGACTCCAGGTCAAAAAGCTAATAACACAAATGCATTTAGTTTTTTAAATAATTCCCTGATGCAATCTAAAATGTGCCCACTCCCTCCTAATGTGTGCAAACTGTCATATCAAACCGCAGCTGAAAGCAAAATGCATCTGGAACACTGGAGTTTAAGTAATTGCTCGGACTTGCCTTGAGGCATTGATGAACTTTTAATAGACGTAAACCTCAGAGGGCAAAATTAAAAGCAGAAATGGATCTGGTTAATGATTCAAGTAATTGAAGAGAGCGCATACAAGCTGTGTCCAAACAGATGAGGTGTCACATTTCCAATCTTGCAAAATAAAATTTGGTTTGACCTTGCCTCGGCGAAGTCGACTTTGATTTGTCACAGCCTGCAAGACCCCTGCTTTATGCTTCTCTATCCATGATGTATAACACCTGGATGTGGGGTGTTAGGGTCACATCATTCACTCTTTACTGTGTCAGAGCTGAATTAGAGGTTATAACTGTTTGAACTACACGACTGTGTCAAGAGACTGAGATCAACCAAAGCAGCAGCCCTGCTAATCGCTAAATCAGTAGGGATTTAGTAAACCATTAAAATGACTTGCTTAGTCATTCAGTTACTGGGTGAGGTCATTTATGAAGATGAATTCTTATTTTCGTTTCTGTTCAATATCATAATCGTCATATCATAATTTAAGTGTCACATCTACCTCTTTCATTAAAAAACAAGTCAAATTAAACTGCATATTTCTCCAACTGCACTGAACTACACCAGCCCAAACCACTGATTAGCGCAGTTTCAAGCTGTTTAAAATCGGGACTGGTCACAGTCGGGCCTTAATGTAAAGGCAGGGATCGAAATCAAACATTTCTATTTCAGGAAGCATGGAAGCATTAAGCTGTTCTGGGCGGAACATTAACCAGCCTGAATAATGCACCAGCCTCTGCACATCTACGGGCTGGATTAATGTTTTAATGAGTCTGGGGGAGTTATGCTGCTGTTGTGGAGAGATTCAGACGCATGCTGTGCACGGGACAGGTCTAGGACGATGAAACTCTAATTCACTGTAGACTTTTGAATGCAGTAATTAGTAAGAGATCAGTCTCCCTGATTGCAGATTGTGCTTCCTTTTAGAAAGAGCCCATGAAGTGTTTTGAGACGTGCAGTGATCATTTGAATATTCACAACTGATTCTGTACATCAATACAGCCCAGCAGTGCATCTCTTTTGAGAAGCTTAAAACAAAGCCACTCCTTTATTCTGTCAATATCCTCCAGCTAAAGAAATTTCCCTTCCTTGAGTCACACATCTCATCTCTGCCTTTGCTTTAATCTTATATTCCATGTTCTCTTTCAGCTGTTTATTTCTTTCTGTCTCTTTTTGCAAATGTCTCAAAAGGCAAGTCGTTGTGAACAGCTATTCAGAGGAACCAGGATAGTGCCTCCAAAAGCCTAGACACCGAAGCTTTTACAGAGAGCATTGAGATGTAAAATCAATGGGGGAGGACACATACTTTGCCTGCCGGCCATCAATGGAGTAGAACAGCTCCTGGAGCTCTTCGGTCGTGAGAATCCCATCAGCAAAGTATGCCTTGAACTCTTCAAAAGAGAGCTTGCCATCATCTACAAAATAAGAGAAAAGAAAGTTTGATACTGCCCCCAGATTTGAAAGGTGAAACATCCTACTTTTAAGTGGTCCACTTTAAAACCAAAGAGCAGCCAGGATTGATCAGAGACTCTTTATAATTTACTATAGGTGGATATATGTACCCACATTAGCTATTACAACAGCACAAAAAATTATGTTTTTTAAGGTGTGAATGAATCTGATTTTTACAACTTTCCACTCATTCCAGATATAAATGTAGATGTAAGTGTAAAGTCCACATTTTCCTTCTTCAGTTTAACATTGCTCAACCTGCCCAAACCAATCCAACTCTTCATTCAGGTGATGCAGACGTGGCCATGATTTACAACACTTTATGACTGTGATCGATAAACAATTAAACAAAAAAAACAATAATCTTCAGAGCTACAGGCAGCCGTTTCAGGTAACACCAGAGCTTGTATTCACAAAGCAGCCATGGGGAGGACTGATTTTGGATCAGATTCCTTATTTATCTTATTTATCATGGTCACCTGGCACAAAACCTCCTAATCCTAATGCAATTTGTGAAAAAAGACCCTGTTTTCCAAAGTGACTTCCTGCAGAGTTTAGATACACGGTGAGGTTGTTGTCAGGCCTGGAGGCAGAGACAGCGGCCACCCTCGTTGAAGTGATTTTTGTATTCGAGTTTCTTGTCTTTTATATTGTCATCCTGAGCACATCCTGACAGTTGTGTTAATTTTTATAACTCATACTCCGACCTAAACCACGTCCACGAGTCTATACCATCTCACACCATGAAGAACATGGTGTGGTTTGAGTAGGTTGAGAGGTTTCTGGATATACAGAAAAGATTTGTGTGGCTGTAGATTTCTAGTGTTTGTTAGCGATGTTAGCCATATAGCTCCACTGATAAACTAAAGAAGACACAAAATGTCATGTATCTTCCAATCTATTTGTTTAAATATTCTTCACAGTATCCATAAAAATGAAACTGAAATCTGTTTTGGAAGCAGCTCAGAGTAACCTTGGAAGATATTTCCATTTTAATTGCAATTGAAAGTAGAATATTTCCTATGATTAAAGTCCATTTCCATTCTGTCTGTGGAATGAGCACTAAGAGGCCTGCAGAAAGGGTTAACAATGTTAACATACTACATACTTGGCCATCTAAGAATAGCAGCACCGAGGTGTTCGTATCATTCGTCAGGTATATTTCACTGCTGACTGGTAATTCACTGCACAAAGTGAATACTGATTACTCAATGTACTGTCCTAGGCATAAACTGGCAAACAGAACAAACTCCATACAAAACAATTCGTGACTTGAATACCAGAAGGCAGTTTTAGTTATTACACAGATCATCAATGTTGATATACTCCTAGTACCAAGACTCACCATTTTAGGTGATGACTCCTAGAAACGTAAGGAAGTGATCTTACATTTATTTAAAACGCAATTACTGTATTACTGTATTATTGTAAAACGCAATTACTGTATTACTGTATTACTGTTTCTGGTGCACTATAGCTTTTTTTGTCAATACATGCTGCTACCAAATGTACAATCCAATATGTACCTGTATGTATATCCACAGCGTTTTTATTCTGTACATATATCCATACATATACTCAATATGTATATATATATTTTCAATACACAAGTCTATATTTATATTTTTGTACCATTTGTATTGTATAGTGTACTTTTTATACTGTACTGTTGTATAGTTTTTATTCGATTGTTTTTGCTGCACTTTGTTTCTGTCCACTTTCTGTCATAGCAATGCAAATTTCCCACTTGCCAGACTAAAAAAGGTTTATCTTATCTTATATTATCTTATATTATATTATCTTAACACCACCCCAAAGCTAAATGTAGTAAATGTATTACTACTGTATAGAGATCATCTGAAACCCCTAGCCTTTCTGTGTGGATGAAAAAAGGATCCTCCTACACTCATCCTGAGATAATACAGTTTAATTCAAAGAAAAAGAACAGAACCCTGATTCAGAAATACTAGAGAGGTTCAGTGTGTTCTAGGCAGAAGATCTAGAAGTCATGTCACACAATCACTGCACAAGATTGAATATGAGTACGCATTAAAATAATTTTTATTTTCCAGTTAAACGAGTTGAGTGAATTTTGTGCACTCGTTAATAGGCCATTATCCACCATCATTAGAACTAGAAGAATGTTTATGTTTTGTGTTAATGAGGAATTATTACTGCATATGTGTCATTCTTTAATGTGTTTTTATAATAAAGCTTTTCATTTGTAGTCAAGATTAATCTGTGTCATCTAAACAAATGCGTGTACAGCAAAGAACAGGCTGTGATGCAAACAGGCTGTGACGCAGGGAATTAGTCTCAACAGTCTTGAGACAAAGCAGGACATGAAACTTCAGAAAAGTGATGTGAAAAAAAAGCACATATAGTGGCTGCATCATAGTTTCTTACAGCACAGTACTAATGTTAAAGAAGCATTCAAAGCATTCATTTTGGAGATGCTATACCTGCTTCTACAAGGTGTTTTTCCATGCACTTGACGCACAAACTGTGCATTTTGGCTCATGCACCAGTTTCATACATAACACACAGGTGGAAAGCATTCAGTTCGCACCTGAAACTTCTCCCTTTGTGGATTTGTTTTTAATCTTATCGCATAAGTGCAAAATAATCAAAGAAGTTCTCTCTTGAATGATCTGAATTGATGAGCAAAAAACATCTCTGCATTTTCCCTGCTGCAAAATAAACACTCACTCACACACACACACACACACACACACACACACAGACACACAGACACAGACGCTAACAAGAAGGATGCTTTAGCTCAGTTTGGAGGAGGTAAAAATGTAGGACGTCATAGCTGTGGCCACAAATTGGTCACATTTTTCTTGTATATGAAATAAAAGATCCGACAACTGAAGAAAAAATATCCTTGTATAATGAACAGCACAAAAACAAGAGGCTAGCAGACTAATTCAGTAATGTTTGCGTTATACCCAGAATGGAGGCTATATTCAAATTCAATTAAAGTAACACTACTATTTAAATGACAAATACAGATGAAAAAAGACATATTGTATCAAATCAAATCATGAGGTCGCTAGAGATTCCCACCCCTAATAAGCACTGCCTGGGGTGGATGGATCGCAGTGGCTTCATGTAGTGTCTACACTGTCTGTACATATTGATTTAAATAATAAGATTACATGAAAAGAAAACTTATTACGTTATGAATTCTGACTCAACCCAAACCTTGTTTCAACCTGCTCATACCAGTTATAATCTTACTGTAACATTTGCACACATGCAGGCGCATATGGATTACAGCAAAAACTCATATTAAATTCATGCTCTGGTTAAACAAAGCAAAATAAATCTGGTTTGAAGAGCACTTCATACATTTCAAATGACTTCATAGGTTTCAAAAGACTTGCTGGCGGTCTGCTCTGCCAGCAAGTCAATTTTCACTCTAGAGAGCAAATTAGTGCAAGCTACCGTGGGACAAAAAGCTAGATGATCATGTAAGCACTCATCTCTGATGATGAGTATCATAGATCACTTCTGATACATGATGTACCATCTGGCTTCGGTGTCCTCGGATCTCTGATTGTGCGGGGGTTAGAACTCGTCATCAATCACCCATCCAGGGAGCCTAGCGGAGAGCGGACAGGGGAGGAAGTCGAGTATCACATCACCAGCCTGAATCCTCTGTACCCAAACTGATGGTGACACATGACCTAAATCACAGCAGCCCCGAGCATCATTGAGCATCTCGCTCCCCAGACACTTCCAGGCTCTCTTGAAGATGCCCCTTGATCTCCTGGAGAGCCTTATTTGGTCCTCCAATCATCATTTCCAGCCATTGAGACCCAACTTGAAGGACTTGAGCTTGATTCCATTTGCTAATCCACATGAAATGGATTTTCAATGCTGAGTCACAGCTTTAGCATCAGGAGAACCAGAGGAGAGGCTCGCTCTGGGGTAACAATCAATTGCAGTTCAGACGTCAAGGGAAGAGGTGCTTGTGGGCCAAAACCTGAGCTACCTCATCGGTGGTGAAATATGAAGTGGCCTGCCAGCCTTCCCCCTGTTAACCACTTTATTTGAGCTGAGAAAAGTTTCAGCCATAAATCAGGCCCAGGCTGCTGAAGGATAGACTGCAGAGGGTGATGGAGATTGAGTCAGAGATACAGCGAGCAGAACCACATTAGAGGCAATCCGATTTATCTCAGCAAAGTCTGCCTGTGTGACCCCACTCTAAAAATGAGTTGGATGGTGTACAAAAAAAAAAAACAGCAGCCAAACATGAATGAAGGATGAATGTCAATGTAAGAACGGCGCTTATTAGAAGACAGAGAATGTCTGCAGGGAGGGCAAATATTTTACCAACTTTGCACATAACTAATCTGAAGTAATGCACACTGTTCCTGTGTTTTCACAATGAGCTTACAAAAGGTTAGAAATACCGTAATGTTCTCTCATTTGGTTTGCAAGTCAAAAATAATTCGCTCACCTCCGGCCAAATGGTGTACGATCATTTTAAAAGGAAAAGTAATTGAATGCTCAGAATGCTAACCAACATAACATCATCTTATGAATCCATAGAGCATCGCAGTTTCTGTGTCTGGTACCATTTCTGGTCCTGTGGTGAAATTGCTCTGCATGGGTTTCCAACTCACAAGATTTAAGTCATCACTATGAATGCATTCTTAAAATGAATAGTGCCAAAAAGGTTCTTTGCAGACATATCACAAAAGAACCCTTATGGTTCCTTAAAGTACTTTTCAGTGGATAGTTGTTTAAAGACCTAAATGAAAAGGGCAATTGTCCAGAACCTTTGTTTCAAGAATCACTTAGGAACCTTTCTCACACTAATTTATGCAGAGCAATGCTACTTCAGGAACAATTGTATTAAGGAATATTCACATTCATTACATTTTAAAAGTATATTTTAAGACGCTTATAGATAGTATTTGTCATTTAATAATAATCCGAGATATTCAAAAACACAAATATTGAACAAATATTGAATAAAACATCCCAAAACACATTTTGGTGTCAAGCTCATAGGATTCTTATGTACACTGCATCAGTTATTATTAAATTCTAAGTGTGATTTTAAAAAATTACAGAAAAAATATTAAAAGAAACATGAATAACAGCTATTCTAAACTTTTGAATGACAGTGTTTATAGGCAGATACAGTACATAAGCAGTCCCCTCAAACGACAAGGTCTAACTAAGCAATGATTCTGCATTTTTGATCTAAAAAGCCTGGATAAAATACAAAGGTGTACCTTGGGAGAGCATCCATGAGACAAAAACACTGCCCAAATGATCAGAGCCATAATTAGCCAGGAGGGTGACAAGGGACATATTGCAGCATGTCAGGACAACATCCAAAAGTCTGCCTCTCTTCAGCTGTTTCAAGGGCAATTTTGGCAGTCATCTGGTCCTGAGCAGCATTGATGCAGAACACACCACTGATCAGAATCTTTAATTGGCCTCCTCTCAGACTCGGATACTTCTATTAAAAGTTCCACACTCCATCGGCCCCTATCTGTAAGAAGATTAACCAGAAAACCAGCCAATTTACACTTAAGGGGGAAAAGGAATACGACAAGCCTCTAATACGTCTCGGTGCTAAATCCGCTTATCTGGAATACAAAATAACAGAAGTTTCTAGGATCGTTTTTCTCCTCCAGGGTGTTTCTATTATCGCTGAGGCATTTAGAAAACTAGAAATTGAAGGGGCATACACTGATACCAAGTATTTAAAAGCTTTCTGCAGTGTGTGGTCTTGGCCATGCTAGGGGATGTTTGTGTCTAAAAATGATTTCCAAAATAGTTGATTAATCAAGACATTTCTGGCATCCAGTTTGGTTTTTTTCTGTTATGGAAAGTCCAATTAACATCTTACAAGATGCACCTGCTTCAGAACCAAGGGAATTTCATCCTAACACTAGACTATACAGTAAACCCACACTTTAACGCGGATCAGCAGTCACGGTTTCAGTCCATCGCGGATTTTTTCTGAGAACCCAACTAATAATTATTCACTGAAAAACCCGCACTAACACAGAAACTGCAGATATCCTCTGAATTCTATTGCTTTTGTGACATCCGGGCCTTGTCCGCCACACACCCTTGTCCTTGTGCCAGGTTACTAAGCACCGCGTCCAAACATAAACAACCCAGCACGAGGACGAGGGGACGTGACGGACGAGGCCTGGATGACACAACCTTTTTCATGGCAATATATATTTTTTCATGAATTTTAATGCAAAATTATTAAGAAAAATATCACTTACAAATTTGGTAACAAATATTAACGTAAACTCAGCTACATATCTATATAAAAAATAACTATGAATTTTTTGGTACTGTGGGGTGAAACACAAAGAAAGCACGTCCTGGGACGGTGAAATATCACTATACTCAGGAGCGGGAGGTTTGAAAGTAGCCAATCCGAGAACGCTATTTATTTCTCCTGCTGATTGGCTGCTGCAGTCCAGAATTTCCCCTGTGGAGATTCTCAAGTGTTTTGTTATTCTTAAAGATCTGTATTTTTATTATTGTAAATTAAATTAATTTCTTTAAAATGGAATTAAAGTGTTTTGGGAGCATATTTGGGGGCATATTTAGGGTTTATAAAAATAGGAATTTCAGGCATTTTTTTTACCACCTCACAACAACGTAGTTTTTCACTACATGCGGGTGCTCTTGGAACGTAACCCCTGCGATAAGCGGGGTGTTACTATATTATGTCATTTGTTGTGTGAATAATCTTCTGTAACACAGCATTATAGCCCTCCATAACTGTAATTCTGAGATGTTTAAAAATTCAAGATTCAATCTTCAAACATTCAGACGTTGGTATATACTTCACAGAAATGTGACAATATACATTGTGGGCATGGGACAATGCAACATTAAGCATAAGCAGTTTATTAATTATTGTATTTGATTTATCTGCGTTGCTAGTAATGTTAAACCAATGAACAACCACGTAGAGAACATTCATGTCCTACATTTCCCCAACTCACCTTCCAGCTCTTGCTTCATTAGTAAATTATGCCAAAACTGAATACAAACATGACTTTTCTTCATTCAAATTTCCGTGAATCTTGAATTTCAGCCTTACTTTCTTGTATATACCATGAGTGTATTGAACCATGAGCCCAGAATCATCTGTCAAACTGAGTTGTGGGTTGAGTGTATTGTTACACCCCTAATCTGGGTAATAAGAAGCCAACTTGAGCCTCAGTCATGATGCAAAGTAGATTTTTCTTTCTTCTTTTTCAACTGAAGACACATTTTGACCAATTCCTGTGGAGTGCAGTACACATAGGTGTGAAAACAATAAGGAGGCAAGCACTAAAGCCAGTGTGATTGAATAGCATGCCAGAGCGACCTTCATAATAATAGCTTTTAGCTTGTTGTCCTCCTCGTCTGAGGAGTCATTTCAAACAGACTTACTGAGTGGTCACTGACTCTGTATTACTGCACAACAGCTCAATGCAGTTACAGCCAGTGTGAGATGATTTAGGTATTCAGCATAGCACAATGCTAATTGGTGGGACATAGGTATCCATTACTTGTTTAGCCTTAACTAACTTTAGCCTAAGGGAGCAAATTTCAGACATCAAATGTGTTGCTACTGATTGGCTGATTGACTGCCACTGACTACAGAATTTTGGGGAGATTTGTGCAAATCTTTTCAAGTTCCTTCAAGGTCCTTCTTCATTCCTTTGACAGTTCTAGGTCAGAATCCTGCACTAAAGGTGCAGAAAACAGGACAAAGGTAAGTACACAAACACTGAAATGCTCACCCACGAGGACGTAGCCTCACGCATTATTGCTGCAAGGTCCCCATAGTGGAGGCATGCTGCCAAGAGAAAATTCTGGCGTTTGCATAAGAGCTCCCTTCTGTACTCTGCTGTCTTAGAGATAGTGTTTGATGGAGACCTTGAGAGTACATTTAATTCCCCAGACACTGGCGCTACTCTGCTGCCGTGTCTTACTGAGTCTGAGCTTTACGTGCTATTCTGTCTCATGGTCAGCCTCACCACAAGGCAACTGAACAGCGTTCCACTGTGACGCCGCTGCTTCTGATCAGTGTGTTATTTAACAACTAGTGGTCCTTCTATTGCTCTTTGTTTGATCTTTTTCAGAAAAGAAAATTACTCATAAAGAGACAGAAAAGTATTGGATGATTCACAGTTTTCTAAATGGTGCCCTTTTGTCACTGTAACTGGCTTGTTAAGCATGATAAGGAGGGCATAAAAACACTGGGAAGGTTTCAGGCTGGCCGAATGCCCTTTGCTAATGCCTGATCAGAATGTGTATCCCACCAGCACACATTGGGTACACAATACAAAGTCTGCTAATAATTAGCTATATTGCTATTACAGAAGCCTGCATTATGTGAATTAAGGATAGGCATGCAAGTCAACAAACAAAATATTTCAGAAAAAAAAAACCTTGAGCACTCCTCCCCTCAAAAAGAGTTGTTTTGTTCACAGTTAAATGTATCTTTTGGGAGAAGAGTAATGCCAACTCATCAGGCAGAAAACAAGGAGCATCCAGAAATTTGAAAGAATTGTTTTGAATGAAGATACACAATCACATATCACATCAACATGCACTAACACTCAATGACTTTCAGCATCGCTCAATGTCTCTGAACACCACTCTCTCTATACTGCTTTAATTAAATCCTAAACTAAACCACAGAAAAAGCCACTGTAAATTTACATTAAGAAAGGTAGTCAGCTGCAAGTCTTTAAGGTAAAAGGACAAATTCTAATCGTCTGTAGCCTCAGCTAACATTATTTGCCATAACTGTAATCTCCTAATTTCTGTTAAGACACTAGGTGGGGGCATGTGTGTGTGGTTGTTTTCTCTCTTGACTGTCTTTATAATAGGAACAGAATATGAAGTATCCTGATTGGTTGCAGCAGGAGCCACGCCAACTATTTAAAGACTGGGACATCATCGAGGGATCAGGGGCTGCTTTAATAATTTCACCTGAAGTACTGTAATTCAAACCCTTAGATTTATGGGGCTGTATAATTTTTAGCATGAAAACACTGGATTTGTGAAGAGTTTGTTAGATGATACCAGCAGTTTAAATTCACCAAATGCTTTTATTTCAATTAATTTAAGTGAGTCGACTGTTTAATTTTAGTTTACTTGAGCTTTTCTGCATCACTCCCTATGTGTCATCACCAGGAATGCCACTACAGATTTTGGACTATTCAAGAATTTAATTTTGGACAACCAATACTAAACTGGGCTTTTCAAGGGCTAACAGTAAAAAAAGAAAAGTACTACCTCTGTTTATTAGGGTAATCAGAATCGCCCCAGATGTTTTGACATTTTAAACTAACGTGTTCCATAAGTGACAGCTTTATCACAGTAATTAACCAATTCTTGTATCTCTGCTTGTCTTTATAAAACCAAATCCTTAAGGGAAAACTCACTGAGCAGCAGAAACAAAGCATTAAATATTCACATGTGGCTTTTATGTACTCAAGATTATGGAGACTTGAATCTCACATCTGATCAAATCTGGGCTTTCCACCCCTCCCATCTGCTCATGGCTGGGTTTAGTTCGCACTGCCTGTTTCTCGCTGCTGTGCCTTCATGACATCCACCCATCTATCTTCATTTCTACCTCTCCTACCCTCTCTCAATCTTCATCAGTCTTAACTCAGGCCTCGTCTTTTTGCCTGATTTTTCCTTTCTAAGCCTCAGTTTACCAAGGAGTCTGTCTAAACTTGCCCATTAGCACTGTCAGATAAAGTCAGCAGACACCATCTGAGCACTGAGACTCTCAAAGCTTCTTCAGAATCTGCCCGTCGGCCTCAGAGAGAGAGAGGGAAGAAGGGAGAAGAAGGGAGAAAAAACATGCACAGGCACACAAGCAAGCTGAAGCAGACACGAGCAGACAGAAAGAACATTGGCAAAGGGAGGGAGAAAGCAGACAAAAGAACAGAGGGAGAAATGAAAGATCCGTAGGGAGACGGTCACACCATGATTTCATCTGCTTATGTTTCATTTTCTCGAAGGACTACACCAGTATTTTTCAGCACAATCCTTTCATTTTGCCGGTGCGGTTCAATAATTTGGACGCTTGACAGTATTTAGTGAAACAATAATAGAACTACTGACTTATTAAATATTTACAATAGAAGTTAAAGGGCTGGTGCTGATAAGACACTGACTTGTGTCAACAGGTCGCCTGTTCTTTGCCAAGTAAGAAAAAAATAACTGTCTGAGGTAATCAATCATATACTGCAGCTGCAGCAGACAGAGATTAGGTCAAAAAACACTGGAGTATCCCTTTAATTCCCGCTCAGTGAATCCCTTTGGAACACACCATCACTCTGGATCTCTCTCTCTCTTTCTCTCTCTCTCGCCTGTGTTCTAAAAGCTCCAGTATTTTTGGCTCTGGCCCCTTGAGCAGAAGCAGAGGATGACATCCACAGGGCGCTGTCGAACGTGCTTGACGCACTGTTTGTCATTTGATTGGCCAGCGGTGCCAAGCTGAGGCTGAAGCTGACCTTCTTTCAGGCAGAACGGATCAGTTATATAACTAAAGAAACCATGGGGTGACACAGAACATCTCCAACAGGAGAAAGGGACTCGCTTCACCGGCGCTCCTGTAGCTAGATGTTAGAGTGATAATTCCGTGTAGAATTCGAATTTACACATGTAGGAGCCCAAAGAGCTTTATGTTGATTCCAATCTTTCTTTGTATATTGTATATTACTGTGCGTGTGTGTGCGCGCGCGCGTGTGTGTGTGTGTGTGTGTGTGTGTGTGTGTGTGTGTGTGTGTGTGAGTGAGTGTGTGATTGAGTAAGTGATCATATATGGCCATAGGTGTATCTACCCTCACCTAGAGGAAAACTGGGAGACTAAAGGTGGAGCCCTTTAGCATCTGAGAGTGGCTGAGATGGCAAACAGTCCTTTGACCGTGCTGCTCTGTGTTGTGTGGAAAGGCCATATGTTTCCAGGTTGAGTTGATGGTATTTTTCCATATGAAATGTTTACAGAATGAGTTGTATTTTAAGCTCTAACTCTGTGAACCAGAAGAGGTGCACAAGATGACCACAGTATGTGTTTGCGCATGGAGAAGTGGGTGTAGGATCTAATAAATATCTTTTTTTGGGAGTTGCCAGCCACATGATCTGGTTTGGAAAAGTGTTTTGACTTCATTGTTTAATAGTTTCATTTCTTTTGTGTCGTAATGGCTGAAATGGCACCTGTTATAAAGTGTTCAATGGAATTCTTCAAGACGCTGAAACAATCTGCTCCTCCAAAAAGCCTCTAGCTGAGAAAGATCCTTATAAAAAGAATGGGGTGGCATGGATGTCAACCAGGGCCAGTATATGTAGAGGGGGTGAGACTATTTTGCACAAGATTAAGACTGTGTTCTTAGCAGACTTGATTTCACAAATCATGCTAATCACAATGAAAACAAACCAAAGTCAACAATACGATAACTATGCTATGTTACTTGCTTGATGTCGAACCCTACATTAATTTTCCACAAGATTGATGAGTTCCAGACTATCTTGACTAAAAAATAAAAACAGGTAGCTGCAATATTCAGAAACTTGGCTTTGATTGACAGCTACACCATGTTTTCTAAGTGCCAAGACACTCTCCATGGGGATGTTGCCTTCAAGCCTGGAAAATCTTGTGTCCTGGCAAAAGTCTACAGAAATAAAGGTCCAAAACAAGCAAAAAGAATCAATTTTACAATGCAAAGTGGAAGTGGAAGAATTAATTTGCTGTGCAAAACTACAAGAAAGGTGGAACAAATTAACAGGCCTGGAATCGATCCCCAGGACCTTCTGACAATTGCTAATGCAATCAACACAATGCCTGTCAAAGTGTCCCCACTTTGTTCAGCTCCCCCTCCTTTCCCGCCATCCCTCCCACTACCTACTACCCCAGGTTGTGATGTGTATAAAAGACTGGCCCCCACCTCAACTGTCACAAATCCCCAGGCTCAAACATGATTCTGCAAAGAATACTGAAGTCGTATGCATGCTAGTTAAACATTCTTCTCTGTGATATTATTGACAGCTCATTCGGTGAAGAGGCCATACCTAGTCAATGAAAAGAGGCTACTGTTGTCCCCATACCAAAATCCTCCCCACCAAATATTGATGAACTGAGGTCGATCTCATTAACAGCTCAGCTCTCTAAATTATGCAAGCAGTTTGCTGCGCCTTGGATCCTGAATGACATTATGCCAAATCCAGATCTTTTGCAGTTTGGCAGCCAGCAAAATCGTTCAACAACACACTATCAAGTCAGTTTGATGGACTCTGTGCATAAAGTCTATGATTTCCCAGCCTCAGCACTCTAATTACAACTGATTTGCTGTAGCTCACACAATGGCAGTACAGTGGCCCCATGACCTTGGAGTGTGCCATGGATGACCACTGTCAGAAAGCGCCCTACCAGGGCCATCTCTCTGACTGGGAACAACCAAAGTGTGGAGTTGCACTGGGATTCATACTATCCTTCCGTGCACAGATTAACAGAGCCCTCCATGACAGGAAATTTATTGATGACAGGCCTCTGGCCCAGATGTGGATGCTTCAACTACTCTGTACTTCCCAATGAACCTTGAACATAAAACATGAAATGAAATTTGACCTGAAGACATGCAATCTTTAACACATTGCCCACATGAGGCATCTAGCATCTACTCACTCTCCTGATTGAGCAGAACATCTTGGAAATTTGTAACAAAATCCTGGGGGTCACCACCCAAGGTAACTCGTGATGAAACAGTCAGATGGACCCCACATTGGCCTCAACCAGCAGGAAGCTTTTTGCTTTGTGTGCCTGAAGAAATTTGATGTTCGAGACCCAGAAATGGTTTTCTATCTACACAGACTAGGAACTCCCAGGGCTGGAATATGTCATCTCCATCTAGCACTATTACCTGAATAAGGATCAGGTTAAAAGGCAGGAAAGCTCACAGAAACTCAGGGTCCCCAGAGGCTCTCTGCACTGTCAGATTTTGCAGTAAGAGTGCATTATGTCTTGACTTTGCCAGAAATCTGCTAAAGTCCAAATTCAGAGATGGGCTACCTCCTTTCAGGGAGGAGCTCTCAAGTCGATAGACAAGGAATTGAAACAAACTGGTCACTCCAAGATGCCAAACTGCAATCATTATTCCCCTGTATGTGCAGACTCCTAAATAACAGCAGGGTAATGAGGTATGACATATTAGATTACAGCAACTGCAATATTTTTTTTTCTCTATTTAGTTGATGTTTTATTGTAACAGGAAAATCATCAACGAACCTGTAATAATGCTGAAAGGTTAATAAACTAAACTATGCTAATAAGCAGGAGAGGATAAATTAGAAGCAGCTGTTTTTCTTCCTAAACGTTTAGCCCCAGTTGTTCTTTTGCTTTTGTACATGCTCATATAGAAACAATCTATAGTCTTCTTCAGGTTAAGACAAATAAAAAGACATTAACTTAAAAAAAAAAGAACAACCAAAATATTCTTAATGTCAACCCAAAAACCTCTAAAAATGGGAGCTGAGCGAACATGAAGCACATTTGACACCACTTCAATTCAAGTGAATTAGGACAGATTTTAAATGCAATCGATTCCTTTTGGTGACTTTTTCCAGTTCCCAATTTTATCATGTCTTTTAATAAACTTGTCCCACGTCAGTCATGCATACAGCTCTCAGAGGAGTGGACTAGAACTCAACTAAAGCCTAGACCTAGTCTCAGGAGGAGGACGCAAGCCAAACCCTCTCGTATTTCACCCTCTCTTTTTGCACTCAATGTTCTACTTAGCAACCATGCTCTAGTTAGACTTGAGAGTGCATGTGTGTCAGCCATGTTGCCCAGACACTAACTGATCTGCAACTTAATCTCGTTATTTTGTTTTTTTTCCCACAGCCACTGAAAGGTGTTAAGGTTCAAATGATCAAGTAAATAGTATTTAGATTTCCTCTCTGTCCTGCACTCTACCATACACTCACACCCTCTGTCTCTCTGTCTCAGCACTCCTCCGTCCACTGCTGTGCTGGTGGGATGACTGAAGTGGGGAGATAACTGTTGTTTTTGGTGTGGTTATGACCTCAGCAAAGACGCAGTCGCCCTGGTGACAGCCAATCGTTTATGATTTGTTTGGACAGCGGACTGTTCTCTTCCCCTCTCGCTCTTTCTCTCTCTCTCTCTCTCTCTCCCCTCTACATTTAACACCCTGAACTTCCCTAAACACAGACACAAAAACATGTTTGGCCACCAGCTAAAAGGTGGCCAAACATATAAGACATATTCCAGAATGTGTTCAGAATGATTAACAGAGCTGTTGATAATTCCCTAATAACTGAACCAACAGTGCAGTACTATATATATATATATATATATATATATATATATATATATATATATGAACACACACACACACACACACACACACACACACACACACACACACACACATACACACACACACACACACACGCATA
>JBBJLS010000109.1:22797795-22815508 GCA_037577275.1 Bryconaethiops microstoma
CATATCTTCTAAACATTTAGAGCTCAACATTTAGAGCTCAAAAATTCCACATTTAGAGTCGCTGTTTGTAAAAGTGCAAGATTTAAATCCCACATTTAGAGTGCAACATTTAGACTTAAGATTTAACATTTAGATATAGATGTAACATTTAGATATATATTTAATATTTAGATTTAAGATTTAACATTTAGATATTTATTTAACATTTAGATATAGATTTAACCTTTAGACATATATTTAACATTTAGATTTAAGATTGAACATTTAGATATATATTTAACATTTAATTTTACCATTTAACATTTATGCAGCAAGAAAATGTACCAAAATATAACACTGTTTTTTTGTGTGACAATTGCGCTAAATGATGTGACAATTGCTCTAAATGATGAAAAAATGACACCTCTAAATTTGTTAAGCTGTTTTTACAAACGGCACCCATAGATAAGCGCCTCTGCACCAACATTGTACTGAACTTGTGTTGACCACCCACCAGTACCTCCATATGACAGAATTGCACCGGACTCCCAGCAGATTTGCAGAAAGAAAGTGCCCTGAGTTTTATTTTGTACAACGGAACCTGTCGGATAGGTGCAGAGCTGATCCGGCACAGCACCGCAAACCAGACGCGCCACAACTCTCAACGGATCATTTACACTACTCACACTGCAGTAGCACAGCAGAGAATACATCGGTATAGGTCCCCAGCCAACACGTTCAAGAGGGGCTCACATGGGCTTTACTTGGGTTAGATGGGCTACAAGTGGGCATGGGCTTTTAAGAGGGCTGGTTTTGGGGCCCATGTGGGCTATATAATGTTAATATAAGTGGGCTACAATTGGGTAAACCACACAGACAGAGAACATGGGCATTACATGGGCCCCAAGTGGGCTAAATTTTTCATAGAAAAAAAACCCCAGTGGTGGTGTGCTGGAGATAGGATTTGAACCCAAGTGGCAAGTACCCTACCACTAGGCCACCACCACCCCATTTTTTTACTGTGTGCTACGTAGCCTTACGAGAGCTATATCGTGGCATGTTCAAAGCAAGCTAGTCTTGACTCTTTCTTTGGAAAGCGCCCATTTACTCATAATTACGAGGCTATGAAGCCATACGCCGGTGTTCTGTGGGAGTTTCCCCTAACCCTAACCGCATGCGCAGTAGCCTTTGGTAGGACGTTGCTATGGGTAGGATGAATTTTCAAAACTCCCCGCATTTCAAAACAAAACATTCGCAGCTCAAGGATAAATTGGAGGATTTAAAAAAAACATGATGAATTGGCCAACCAAATAATAATAATAATAATAGTCAAATTATTAGGGTTACATATCTGTACATTTATGGAATTTGACAATAATACTAAAATCAAAGTACTCCTGTTTATTTAGCCAAAATATTATGATGGTATAAGCCTACTACTAATAAGTACTGATAATAATAATAATAATAATAATAATAATAATAATAATAATAAGCAACTGTCTATCTGTCTATGGGGGTGCACATTTGCAGTGGGTTCTGAGGGCGCGCTGAGGCGAAGGCCTATGCAGGGCTTTGCAGCACTAAGGCCTAACATCACCAGGCCCCAGAGCAAAGAAGTTTGAGAAACCCTGCTTTAGAAGAAAACACGCGTTTTCGCCTTGTAACCGGGACACCGGGATGGTGTAGTGTGATGGGGGGAGGCATCTGAGGGGTGGGAATTAGATACGACTAAATTAAGGAGAAAAAGTGGGGGAAATCATAAAAAAGAAGATAAAATAATTGTAAAAAATTACTTGTCCACATCCAGCCAGTCCAAAAGAGGTGAATGTGAACCGGCCCCTTGGGAATCCTCCCAAAATCCAGAATCTCCTGATTAGTCACACCGGTTTTGGGTGGGAGTTAATAAAATGTGGATTGATAAATCCGTTTAGAAAGTAGTTTAGTTATCTATAAATACAACAATCAGCCTTTCATATGGACAGCTGATTAACTGATAGATGCATTACTTATTTTATGTATTTCATGTTTGCTCATTAAAATATCATATTATATATACAGACCTGCCAACCTTTACGCATTTTGCGTAGCAGATACACATTTAGACATCAAACTATGCTGCTACGATTTTTTAACTTCAAAATATGTGTTTGTAAATATGTATTCACAACCCCAATTCCAATGAAGTTGGGATGTTGTGTAAAATGTAAATAAAAACAGAATACAATGATTTGCAAATCCTTTTCAACCTATATTCAATTGAATACACTACAAAAACAAGATATCTAATGTTCAAACTGATCAACTGTATTGGTTTTTTGCAAATCTTCACTCATTTGGAATTTGATGCCTGCAACACGTTCTAAAAAAGCTTTTAACTTTACTTTTAACAACACTCAATAATCGGAACTCAGGACGCTAATTGTTGAAGGAACGAGAGAATAGTTTCATGTCATATTGGTTTGGAAAATCCCCACATTTTATTATCCATTGGTCTTGTACACCTTGTAACTACAGAAGAGTCAGGTTTTAAATAGGAAAAATACCATAATGGCTAATGGCAACCAAAGGATTCAGTGATATGTGCCAACCTGATGTTATTGCAAAAAAAGGATAAAAACCAGTTACTGTGTGGTGGAAATTAGAGAAACAAATCACCATGTTTGAGTGTCTTGCAGTCGTGACCAAAGTCCCCCCTTTGAAGTAGTTCAGTGTTATGGCCACCAAGGTCCTTCTGGCCTGTATGTATCATTTCTTTTTACTACTTTTTTTTTACTGCTACTATCACCACTCATTCACTCACTTATTTACTTAACATCACTTTCATCACCTATGTACAGTTAAAGTATAAAGTATGTGAATCTTTCACATTTTTTTCTTTTCTGCATTCATTCGTCATTAAATGTGATCTGATTTTCCTTTAACTCACCAGTATGACTAAACACAATGTTCTGAAGCTAATACCCCTTCAGAACTCATTGTATTTCATGGCATTACTGAAAACATCTATGAAATGTCAAAAGTTCTGTGGGTAAAAGTAAGTGAGCCCTTCAGGTCAATCACATGTTGACCTTCCTGTTTTAGTGCATTCTTCTTTCAGTTCAGCCATATTCTTAGGATGTCCTGTGTGAATGGTTTTCTATGCATTTCTATGGGTAGTGGTCATTTCCCTGTTGGAAGGATGGTAAACTCAAAACAGCCACAAATGATTTGTGTCTGTTTTGGTGTCTCAGGTACTGGACAGCTTGTCATTACTATGAGAAAATATAAGCCCCAAATTGATCAACCATTCACACCAGAAATCCTAAGAGTATAGCTGAGCTGAAGAATGGATTAAAATACCTCCTAAACCTCCTCCCAGGGTTATGCAGATTCATAGATGTCAGGAACCCTGGCTTGAGTTTATTCCTGCAAAAGGAAGGTCAACAAGTGAACATGTGAAGGTTAATATGTGATTGATCTTGACATTTCATGGAGATTTTCAAAACTTCCATGAAATACAATGATTTCTTTTGTTGTATTAGCTTCAGCACACTGTGTTTAGTCATACTGGTGAGTTACAAGAAGATCAGATAACATTTAGTGACCAATTAATGCAGAAAAACAAAAAATATGAAGAGAGTTCTACTTTGTATTATTTATTTGCAAATTATTGATTATTGTGTGCTTTTCTTTTGCATGTCTTGTAGCGGCTGACCCCCGGGGGGGTGGCCGCCTTGCCTGTTTGCGACCATTGGCACCACCAATTGCACCTTAAAGCAACATGCAAGCTTTGTGTTTCAGTGTTTCAATTTTTTGGATCAGCTCATCAGTTTTTATAATTCAAATAAAGTGCTCTTTAGTGTTCCGAAATGTAATTCTTAAAAAAAAAAAAAAAAAAGAAAGGGTAAAAAAAAGAAATTTTGAATGGACTTTATTAATGTTCCTGTTTTTTTACTTTAAACAGGTCTGAATATGGTATATACATACTGGTGTTGTATTTTGTTGTTGTTTATTTATTTATTTATCACATTCACATTTATAGTCCAGGGCCAGATGAGCCCCAGATGTCAAATATGGCTCATGGATCTGGGCCAGACCACATGTCATGGCATTAACAACTGTACTGGGCCAGTGCTGGCCAACATCTGTTCATGATCCGTAATCCAAATCCATTCCGGTATTGGGCCGTTGTGAAGCTCTACTCCGATGCGGACCCATTTAGCAGATCTGTGCCAAATGCTTCTGAATATTCGGCCCCCATCTGGCCCAGTTAACTTTTGCTTTCTGGGTCACTACCTTCTGGGATGCATCGTGCCAACAGTAAAGTTTGGTGGGGAGGGATAATGGCCTGGGGTTGTTTTTCAGTCCTTCATTAATAAATGTTAATGCTACAGCATACAAAGATGTACGCAGTGATATGCTTCCAGTTTTGTGGTAACAGTTTCGAGAAGTAATTTTCCTGTTCCAGCATGACTGAATGGCCGTAACTTTCTGTAGACACATTTAAAAATCTTGTGGAAGTTGTAGTTCCAGGGAAGTTTTAAATTAATGCCAGAGCATATAAACACAGTGTAGGCAATTAGATACGTCACAATGCACTTTAATATTCCACTTGCACATTGTACATATGTTAATCTGACAGATTGTTGCTTCACTTATAACTTAAAATACTCTAACTTAGCTTCCATAGTTGTTTTACTCTTATTTAGATTTTCCTAATTTAAAATGTGTGCATATTTTAAAATATTGCACAGTCAAAAAAGGAGCGGCTCAGAATACATTTCACTGTGTGTTGTACTTGTATGCACGTAAGTAAAGAATCTTGAATCTAGATGCTTCAAACATAGTGTTTTTTTGCTCCTACATGTGTGCCCCTGTGCACAGATAGACATGGTTTGACAAGTTTGGTGTTGGAGGAACTCCATTTTCCTACAAAGAGATCTGGCCTCAACCCGACTGGACGCCTTTGGGATAGACTAGAACACTGACTGCGAGCAAGGCCTTCTCATCCAACATCAGTGCCTGACCTCACAAATGCTATTGACTGAATGGGCACAGAAACACTCTAAAATCTTATGGAAAGCCTACCAAGAAGAGCCGAGGCTGTTTAAGCTGCAAAGAGGGAACCGACTTCATACTGATGTCCATGGTTTTGCAATAGCATCTTTAAAAACCTCTAATTGGTATAATGGTCAGGTGTCCACATACTTTTGGCCATATAGTATACCTTGAAGAAGCAATTATAAAAGTAGGCAAAATTATTTGATTGCTCCCGAGTGGCGCATCCGTTTAAGCTTTGGCCATATCATCAAGAGATAGCAGGAAAAAAGTATTAGATCCAATTTTCCTTTTTAAAATGTGGGTTAAATCTGTTCGTTTTTGCTTAATGCTTCCATTTATAAACATATCTTCAAAAAAGATGAAATGTATATAATTTATATGCATATAATTTATAATTGTAAAGTCTCCGGTTGTATAGTGTGTGTGACTGTTGTTTCCGGCGGACACGCTGCGGGGCGGACTCTGTTCCTGTGGGCTGGGATAAAGAAGAGGCCGGTCGGAGAGGAGTTCTTCGCGGTTTAATTTTTACAGTTGTTTAGAGGAATCCGGTTTAAATCGGAGCCATCCGAACAGCAACCATGGTAAGAATTGGTT
Organism: Bryconaethiops microstoma; assembly: GCA_037577275.1. Lineage (NCBI taxonomy): Eukaryota > Metazoa > Chordata > Actinopteri > Characiformes > Alestidae > Bryconaethiops > Bryconaethiops microstoma. The sequence continues at coordinate 22,803,412 of JBBJLS010000109.1, forward strand.
AACTATGTATTTTTCATCTTTCTGTGTGTACAAGTTCAATATGGAATGGAGTTGTATTTATAAAAAGAAGTAAAAAGCTTCATGGCTGCTTCTGTCTCTATATTGAGGTTTCGTCCAGATAATGGCGAACTATCTGAAGCTCGGGAAGGCGTCTAAATCGCTCCGATTATATTTGTGAAACTCTAACAACTTTATAACTATCTCTAAATGCACGTTTTATCAGTATGTGTACAGTGTGTGGCGTGAAAGACTGGTGTCGGTTCATTTCAGACAATGAATGAGAACCAGGAACAGTAGCGATGCTAATGTTGCTACTCACAGCTCCTGGTGGCTTTACTTTATGGTTTTCTAACGTTTCCCCACTGCTAATTTACTTTTATAGATTTAAATGCAATCTGTTTATTAACGTCGTTAAGTTTCTGCGAAGGTGAATCATCCTCTTGGTGAAATACGAGCAGTTGAAGGCAGTGTTTACATCCAGCTACACTGTATGGACAAAAGTATTGGGGCACCTCTTTTTTATTGAATTCAGGAGGCCTCTTACTTCCAGTGAAGGGCAGCCATAGTGATTTAGCATACCAAGACTTTTTGGACAACGCCGTGCTTCCAACTTTAAGGTCACAATTTGGGGAAGAACCTTTTCTTTTCCAGCATGACTGTACCTCAGTGCGCAAAGCAAGGTCCATAAAGACATGATTGGATGAGTTTCGTGTGGAAGAACTTGACTGGCCCAACACCTTTGGGATGAACTGGAACAGAGATCGGGAGCCAGGCCTTCTCTCTAACATCAGTGCCTGCCCTCATAAATGCTCATACAGAAATAATGGGCACACATTCCCATTATTCCCAGAAACGCCAAAATCTTGTAAAAAGCCTTCCAAAAAGAGTGGAAGCTGTTATAGCTGTTGAAAGGGGGACAATCTCCATGTTCGTCTGTGGACTTGAATGCACGGTCACTAAAATCTCTGGTGTAATGCCCAGGGGTTTCAATACTTGTGTCCATGTAGTGTAGTTTAGCATTAAAGATGCAGCAGTGTAAAGCATAGGCAAGTAACCAGCTTTCCATGTTCATGAATCGTCCATAAAAGTTTACTGTGGTCATGAATCGACAATTTCTTTTCTACCTGTAACACTTTTCTAAATTGTACTAAATGTGCCCGTTTCTTTTCCAGACGGTCGGAAAGAGCAGTAAGATGCTTCAGCACATCGACTATCGGATGCGCTGTATTTTGCAAGATGGTCGGATATTCATTGGGACATTCAAGGCGTTTGACAAACACATGAACCTCATTTTGTGTGACTGTGACGAGTTCAGGAAGATCAAGTAAGGCACTACCGAGTAATAAGGGGATATTCGGGTGTTTGGGACACTTTTCAGATTGCAGTTGGTAGTTAACTCTAGGGCCTAGGACATGTTAAAAATTCTGAAGGAAGACTCTTCTGAATTGTACTATTCAAAAACACACAAGCATGCTTCATTCTGTCATTTGCTCAATCTCTCGTGAAATTTGACTTAATTGCTCAGGCCCAAAAATTCCAAGCAGCCAGAGAGAGAAGAGAAGAGGGTGTTGGGATTGGTGTTGCTGAGAGGGGAAAATCTGGTCTCTATGACCGTAGAAGGACCTCCACCCAAAGATGTAAGTTACAGAGAACATGCAGACAATTCTGGATTCACTGTTTGGTTTTCCTGACTGATTTTGTGTTCTGTTACAGACAGGAATTGCCCGCGTGCCTCTGGCCGGAGTTGCTGGAGGCCCCGGTGTGGGCAGAGCGGCAGGCAGAGGTGTACCTGCTGGAGCTCCCATGGCTCAGGCTCCTGCTGGTCTTGCAGGACCAGTAAGAGGAGTTGGAGGCCCATCACAACAGGTTAGAAGCCGATCCTAAGCTTTGTGGTACTCGTGACTGTTATAGCAGTTGCTTGTACGTTTCTCTGGGAATCTTCCATCCATCTTTATGGATATTTAAAAAATTCTGGATTGTGTAAAAATCTAATCCAGCTATTCTGAAATTTGAGATTTCATGGTGCATTGAATGAAATTGTATTGGTCAGAAACTCTCAGCCCTCCTAATTAATTTTTATTAAGCAGGAATGTATGCATTGCATTTCTTGCATGGGTTGACAATGCTTGCAGTGGTGTTTTCTAACTTTGATCTTAGAGACATTATGCTATGTACCATTAGGTGTTTTCCCTGCTCCCAACACACCTGATACAGCTAACCAGATTGATAACTGAATTAGAGGTTGGGTTAAAGTATGGAAAGCAGAAAAATGTGCCAGGCAAGAGGGCGCCAGGTCTTAAGTTGGAAAATGCTCATCTATAGATATTGTAGGCCTTCAATAGGCCTGTTGTCCTATGCATGAAATTGGAGGTACATCTTCATCCAAATTGGTGTAGTTTCCATCTAAATCACTGCTCTGTGATTCATATGCTGTTCATTTCCCCCCAGGTAATGACTCCTCAGGGCAGAGGCACAGTAGCTGCTGCAGCAGCTGGAGCCAGCATCGCTGGGGCCCCTACGCAGTATCCTCCAGGCAGAGGTGGACCTCCCCCACCTATGGGCAGAGGAGCACCACCTCCAGGTAATCTAAGCTTTTTTACCTGCAAAACAACATACTGCTCATCAGTTTAAAGGGGTACATTGCACCTACCACCTGCCACCCCCTGTTCAGTTTGCAGAGTGCAGTGGCTGTGCAGATTCTGTGGCCATGATGAAGACTTGTGCAAACTGAGACTGATGACGAGGCGTTTTTGAAGCAGGATTACTCTGAGCTCAGAATCACAACTTTGCTTGTGGGCTGTCTTTCAGTGGTTGTGTTGGACTAAAGCCTCTCATCTCACATTCTCCTTAGGTATGATGGGCCCTCCCCCTGGCATGCGGCCACCCATGGGCCCTCCGATGGGTATGCCTCCAGGCCGTGGTGCCCCGATGGGCATGCCTCCTCCAGGCATGAGACCTCCACCTCCAGGAATGAGAGGTAAGACCTGTGTTTGTGTGTTTTTTATTTATTTAAACTTGTTGACATTAAATAACTGTCCTTTTGTCTCCACCAGGACCACCTCCACCAGGCATGCGTCCTCCCAGACCTTGATTTTCAACCTTGGACATAAATGTTTTCTTTTCATAATGTTGGAAACGTTGGTCATGGGCTGTTGTATAGTTTTGGTTGGTTGTTTTTTTTTTTTTTGTTTTGTTTTGTTTTTTTGTTTTTTTTTTTAAATAAAATGTCTATTGAATGATCTTTTGTTTTTATAAAAGACTTGTTTATACATACACTGCTTCTCTTTTGTGCACTGGAAGAAAATGAGAGGACCAATGTTTTTGATCAGTGTGCTTTCAAATGTTTAAGGTATAAAGAAAAGTGTTCATGAGGGAAGTGACTGACTGTTGTGCTTTTTGGTTACCTAGTAACATGAGTCACTGTCCCATGGGGGCAAAATCTTCAAGCAGGTAATACAGGTGGGAAGCACACAACGGGTTTTGAGGGCTTTCAGAGGCCATTTTTCTACCACTTGGTTTGCCGTGTTGGTTTAAGAAAGAATTAGTGTGATGTACCTTTCTATTAAGTAAACAGTGCTGTAATGTGAATGCAATAATAGATCCTTTTGACAAGAGTTTGAGATTTATGTGCAATGGTTTTGTAATCGATCAGATTATTACAAATTGCTTGAGGTTGTCCTGAAGCATTGGCTAAACAGATTACTAAAGTAGAAATCTTGCACCATATACTGTTATTCAGCTCAAATTTAGTTTAAATGGGGAAAAGAACATGCAATATGAATTCTAATAGTTTAGATGTATAATTCATATTAACATTTAAGATTCTACAGGTCAGGTGGAAATATTTTAACATTTTAAAATGAGTTTAAATTGGTAATGAATACTATGTTTTTACAAAGTGACTGCTGTCAAACATACAGGTAATGTGGTTATGAGGCCGAGACACTAGTGTTCAGGGTTGATGAGTACGCTATGTGGACAAAAGGATTGGGAAACCTGTTTTTCAGGGTTTGTGTTAGGCACCTTAATTCCAGTGAAGTGTGATATTAATGCTTCATCATACCAAGACATTTTAGATAACGCCATGCTTTGTGGACACAGTTTGGGAAGGCCCTTATCTATTCCAGCGTGACTGTACCCTAGTGCACAAAGCAAGTTCCATAAAGACATGGCTGGATGAGTTCAGTGTGGAAGAACTTGTCTTGCCTGCACAGAGCCCTGACCTCAATCCTATCCAACACCTTTGGGATGAACTGGAACGGAGATTGCGGGCCAGGACGACTTCTCCAACATCAGTGTCTGACCTCATAAATTCTCTACAGAGTGAATGGGCACAAATTCCTACAGAAATTCCAAAATATTGTCGAAAACCTTCCAAGAAGAGTGGAAGCTGTTAGAGCTGCAGAGGGGGACCAACTCCACATTACATTCTGAGTTTGAATGCAATGTCCTTAAAATCCCTGGTTGGTGTAATGGCCAGGCGCCCCAATACTTTTGTTCACATTGTGTATCAGAGTCCTCGTCCGGTCGCACGGGGCGCTGTGTTCGGCTGTCTTTGCTGCTGCAGGAGGAAAAAGTACATGACGTAGTTCCTGGCTGTTTTCAACACGTGTGTGAGTGTGGAGCCTGGAAGTAATGTGTGAGTTTTTACTGCTGGATTCTTAAAGATCTGAAGTTCTACAGTAACGTAATTCTCATCCCGAGCTGCCCTGTGGAGGATCCTCTTCTGGTCGTGCCCTGGTCGTCAGCTCCAGGGTTCCTGGCTGATCTGTAGGAGAGGCTGTTTGGGTCTGGAGTCTTAAAGAACAGAAGATGCTGTCAGATTTTGATCTGATCGGAACACTTCAGGACGATGGAGATGTTCCTGTGGAGAGTGAGACAGACTCTGAAGGCGACGAGGTGAGTTCATGTCTTGTTTATATCGCTTCGTCACTTCTGCTTCTTCTGCCTTTGATGGACCCAAGCTACACTATATGGATAAAAGTATTTGGACACACCTCGTAATCACTGAATTTACTTCCAGTGAAGGGCAGTGTTAATGCTTCAGCATACCAAGACATTCTGGACAACGCCATGCTTCCAAATTTGTGGACACAGATTGGGGAAAGCCCTTTTCTATTTCAGCATGATTGTGCCCCAGTGCACAAAGCAAGATCCAAAAAGACGTGGTTCTATGAGTTCAGTGTGGAAGAACTTGTGGAAAGCCTTCCAAGAAGAGTGGTAAAAGCCTCCCTGTTGCTGTAATGGTCTGACGTCCCAATACTTTTGTCCATATAGTGTATATGCAGGTCTTGTGTCTTATGGCCCCCAAAACTAAAGGGGCCCTATAGGGTTTTTTTTCCCCCTTTCTAATCATGATATCTTCATTGATATGGACATTTTTGCATTTTTTCTGAATTGTAAGGAGAAATAATTATATTGTAAGTGATCTCATTTATTTACAGAGACTACTGTTAGATCCCCTTTCCATTGTATGTTACTCATAATAATTGTATTTTTCTCATAACATTTAATACATTTGTGCAACATAATATGAATTCTTAAACAGTCCTGGCTACCACTATATGTAAAGTGTAAAGTGTCCAAGTAAACAGCCCAAAATTGTTCTCTGCATTTAACCCATTCACCAAGTGAAGCAGTGTGCAGGCAGTACCTTGCTCGAGGGTACCTCAGTGGTGCCATTGACAGTCCTGGGATTCAAACCATGGACCTTCTGATTGCAGGGTCAACTTTCTAACCACCATACCACCAGCTGGTTTCCAAAACAGCTACTTTTCTGTTTGCTTAATTGGTTGTTCCTCTCTCCTCCACAGGAGCAGCCCATAGTGCTGAATAAGAAGAGGAAGGCATTGAAAGGACAAGGCAACGGAGACTTCAACTTTGACTTTGAGTTTGGAGAGAATGATGAGCTGTATAGTGAGGACTGGGCAATGGCATCTGTTATGGCCCAACTCAAAAAGAGAGTGAGTACAGAATAGAACTGGGTGATGGACTACATGTCCAAATATATCCAAACATCCCTTCTAACTAGTGGATTCAGAACTAATCTCTGACACAGGTGTTTAGTTCAGTTGCCCAGACACAGCTGTGATCTCCATAGTAAAGCACTGGCAATAGAAAGGGATGCTCTGGAGCAGCTGCCCATGAACCTGAGATCATCATGCCCCATGCCAAGTATTGGCCAGAGGAATATAAAACCTCCCAGCATTTGGCTCTGGAGTTTTAGAGCTAAAGTGATGGAGCTCCATCCAGTAGCTTTAGGATGAGTTGGAATGGTATTTGTGATCCAGAACCAATTAACGTTAATCATCAGTACCTGACCTCACTAATGCTCCTGTGGCTGAATGCACTCAATTCTTGAAAGCAATGTTCCAGCATCTAGTGTAAAACCTTTCAAGAAGATTAGAGGCTGTCGCTTAAATAAAATGAGGACAAACTCTTGCTTAGTACCCTTAATTTCAGAAGAAATCAGGAGTACTACATTTCTTCATGCATGAACACAGCCCGACACACAGTGTGAACATTGTGAAAGTGTTCTTTGCATTTAAATCATTCCGATTGTAACTCCCTGACCACCAGACCACTAGCTACCCTGTTTGGGCTTATAGTCCAAAATATAATGTGTGATGTCCAACACTGTTTGGAGATTTCCCTGTGTGAGTATTGAACCAGGCGTGTTCAATCCAGCTATTCTGAAATTTGAGATTTTGTGTTGCATTGAATGAAATCATATTGAGGTCATAAACTGTCAGCCCTTCTAATTAATTTGTATTAATAAGGAACGTATGCATTGTACCTCTGGCATGGATTGAACAAATGTTTGTAGCAGCGTTTCTAACTCTGGTTTTAGAGCCCTTATGTTTTGCACATTTAGGTGTTTTCCCAACACACCTGATCCCGATAACCAGTTTGATAACAGTCCACTACTGAATTAGAGGTTGCTGCCTCTGGCATTTGTACCACTGGCAGTCCCCCGACCTTCCGATTGCAGGGACAACTCCTATCCCTCAGGCCCCATTTGGCCTTATCCAGCTGCCCCATTTGGACTTATAGTGCAAAATATAATGTGTGATTTTGTTTAATGTGTGACTAAAGCTCCCTGCTTTACATGGTGTCCCCTTCATGGAGGTCATATTATCTAATGACTACACTTCTGTTTTCTAGAAAGCACCCACCACATTGGATGAGAAGATAGAGAAAGTGCGTAAAAAGCGCAAAACTGAGGTAAGACCTTGACGCCAGATCTGATTTTCAAAGCCAATTGAAATGCACCATGACTTACACTGACTGTCATGATGGTGTTCAGGAGAAGGCTCAGAAAGAAAGCAAGAAAAGTGATGGTCCAGTTGCCAAAGAAGAGGGTGATGATGATGAGGATGATGATGATGATGATGATGATGAGGATGATGCTGAGGATGCCGAAGATGACAATGAAAATAGTGGTAGTGACAAAGAGGCCGATGATGGAGATGACCATGATGAAGAGGATGAATTTACTTCAGGGGATGAGGAAATCCTTAAAAAAGCAGGTTAGAACAGTAGGCTTGTATTTTAAAACAGATTGAACAAATATTAACATATGAATGTGTGTTCAAATGTATTTGATTGTTAATCTAAATTTTTATACACAAACATACAATTTTTTCCACTTTTTTGTAGATACGGTAAGAGAGAAATGCAGGAAGGGCAAGAAGAAGGTTGCAGAAGAGGTACATCTTTATCTACACGTTAAGCTGAATGGACTATGTGTATGTGGAACACACAATATAATTCAGCCACATGTTCCTCATTTTCACTTCTTTGTCATTTTTGCAGCCCGAAGCCTTCTTTGAAGATGCCTCGCATTATGATGAGAACCTCACGTTCCAGGACATGAATCTGTCGAGACCTCTCCTCAAGGTCAAATGCCGTGTTTTATTTCTGATGCACAGTTCCCAAAAATTCTGTGAAGTCCTTGAATTCAGTGCTCTGAGTTTTTAAATTCCACAGTATTAAACAGTACATTTTAGAATAAATTAATTTGGTGAATAATGCTCTTGTAATAATTTTGCCTTATTTTTGCTTGTGTCCATACATATTAGAAATTTTTAAAAAATCATTAAATGTCTGCAAATGCCTTGTATGATGTTTAAAGACTAGTTCTGGCTCTGTGGTCTAAAACTGACCACTGTTGAAGTAGAAGGCACGGAAAGTACACACAGGTCTCACCGTTTTCCTGTTCTTTCTACAGGCCATCACTACCATGGGCTTTAAGCAGCCCACGCCAATCCAGAAGGCCTGTGTGCCCGTGGGCTTGCTGGGGAAAGATATTTGTGCTTGTGCTGCTACCGGAACCGGTAGGTGACAAATACTGGCCTTTGCATAATTTGCAGACTGTAGAACATCGGCTCCCATACTGGTCCTGGAGTCACCCTGCTGTAAAACACCATCTTCAAACCAGGAAAGGCTTATTATTGAGCTGACTAGTTTGGTGGACAAAGCTTGTTCTTGCCTTATGCGGTACCAGTGCTGTGAACAAGGGTCTCACTCAGTGTTGGGCTTTTCTGTTTTGTGGCATTACTGAGTTCAAAACTTGAACTCACCTAGACAGTTTTATGCAAAAATCTTGTGACTTTTGTAAATCATGAAAACATATCAATTATTTTCAGCGTGTGTCCGTGCCTGCTCAACAAAAACAGTCCTAGCTCTGGCCTTTAGTGACATCAGTTCTGAAGAATTGCAAAGTTTGGTTTTGGCATGTGAGCACATTATTCAGCTGAGAGCTAATAATGTAATAAAGCCAACAATGGAAAAAATCCAGTAAATTAGCCTTTACAGCAGGGGGTGTACAGACTTATCCACAAAGGACAAAGTGTGTGCCCTGTGCTGAAATATGAGATAGATCAGGGGTTCTCAGCTCCATTCTTGATGTCCAGTTTTGGTGATTTCTCTGCCCAAACACACCTGGTTCAATTCAGGTGTCAGATGCCAGCTGTAGTAACTGTGTTTGAGTAGGGAAACTACCAAACTGTGCTGGATGCCAACCCTCCAGGACTGGAGTTGGACACCCCTGGTGTATATCATACATCAGTTCTATAGCCTCACACAGTTATACCAATGATCTGTTTAGATGTGTGATTGAGCCCTGGTGCACATGATACTCGGATGTTTGATAATTTGACTGTTCCTGCATGCTGTCCTTAGAATGTGACAAATTAGCAATGCACTGTTTACGATTTGTTCAAATTTTTTTCTAACACTAATCCTGCATATTTGTGGAGTGACCTTTAGCGGCAACATTCAAATACAGCACTCACTTGGTTTGTTATTACATAATAAAATTGCAACACATTTAAAACCTAAGGCATTTTTGTATTGTCTTTTTGGAGAAAAATATGAAAAGTAATAATGTTATGCTCATCCTTAAATCTCTCCACCCCCTTCAGGTAAGACTGCAGCCTTCATGTTACCTGTAATAGAGCGTCTCCTCTATAAGCCCAGAGAGACACAGGTCACCCGGGTTTTGGTGCTGGTGCCCACCAGAGAGCTGGGAATTCAGGTGCACTCTGTGGCTCGCCAGCTCAGCCAGTTCACCAGCATCGCCACCTGCCTCGCTGTGGGTAAGTGTTCACCTGTTCTTATGTTTTCTGTCCTTTCTACCGGGTGTGGTGTTTTTATTTTTGACCTATGCTGCACCACTGCATTGACTAATCTCCAAACTACTGCCTGTGCCCTGCAGAAAGATCCCTATTCAGAAATTATTTCAAGTAGAAGGATGAAACCATGCCATTGCTGCTGAACAAGGACTTGAACTCCGAGTACTTGTGGTGTTTTTCCACTAACACATGGAAAAGTTGTTTTTCCATTACAAATATTGTAAACCCTACCTGAGTTGTACCCATGCTGTCATAGTCGTGTTCTATGGCAGGGTCAAAAATGGGGTGCAGCCGAGCTGATTGCATCACTGCTTTTTAATTGGTCAAAATATTGTCATGACAACAGATGTACTTGAAAAGAGAGAGTTGCTTGTACAAAAAAAAACAGAACAATAGAGATACAAACTAACTGACTGGGAAGTTGAAGTACAAGGAGTACTATTTGTTTAGGGTGAAGAGACATTTCAGCATGAGCTTTTAATGCTGTGAGAAACATGAAGGTGTCCCAGGCCATCGCTATCATGTTTGCTGGATTAGGTTCCGAGAATAAGTATTAAAAAAACTCAAACAAGACTAGAAAAAAACTAAAAGACCACAGCAACAAAAGCTGATCTGACAGAAAAAAACTTTCCACTGGTTTTGTCCCAAAACCACCTGGAGATGGTTTTGGGACAACGACCTCCATATATGGTGTGGAGAGAAATGTGCTGCTGATGCGTCAGAAACACAGTTACTGGGCTAAGATACACAGGAAGAGTAAAGCGTGCTACATGTTCTGTACCGTCGCTGTGTGGTTTAGGTACAGCACAGTTCCGGTTTACTGATGGAAAAGTGCTTTTAGACATTTACATTATGTAGCAGACACTGTTATCCAAAGCGACTTCCATTTCCTAACTACAGGGGACAGTCTCCCTGGAGCAACTTGGGGTTAAAAGAACCCAGTGGTGGTGCTAGAGGTGGGATTTGAGCCCATGACCTCTTGGTCCAGAGGCAAGTATCCTACCCACAAGACCACCACCACCAAAATACTGTCACGATAATGACTTTTATGTTTAACTGTAGCATTATAACATAATTGTGAGTCAGACCTATCTGCTGATGAATCCTTGCTGCAGGGCACAAGTTCTCAACCTTAGTTTTAGCACATTTAAGCATTTTCACTGTTCCCAACACTCTCGACTGATCAGCTTGTCATTAAGCCTTTCTTGGGTTGAAGTGGGTATGTAGGAGCAGGAAAACAATTTGCAAGGCAGCTCCAAGACCTGCGGTGGGAACCTATGGCATTGCAAACCTTTCTGAGAGCTCCACTATAAAGTAGACTGTGGTCGAGCCACATGATCATAAATGTGTGTCAGCCATGCTTTCCTGTCATGTTGTGTAGAGAATGTGTACTGTGGTTTTGGATGTTTTATCTCAAAAACACACACCAGACACAGATCCTGTATAGACAAATCCTCTTTTTTGGCTCCTCCAGCCTGGGTGGGATGTGATTTTTGGCCTTCTTTTGATGGATGTAAAAATGATGGATCTTCTCCTCCCTCTGCTGCCCCATTAATGTTAACCTGTGCCTCTGATCTGCTCAGAAGAGGGGCAATAATACAATCAGGCTGTGCCAATATAGTGGGAGCTGCACAGTTGAATAATTCCTGGTGAACCTGCAGCTTGTTTGGATGAAATGCAGTGCAGTGTCCTCTTTTAAGTGAAATTATATGATCTATTGGATTATACAGGTCAGCAGTAAACCATTCACATTTGGCCACCGGAACTGAAGAGGCATCGGTTGTGTAAAATGGTCTACATCACTTAGGCTCATCAGACTCTAAAAGTCTTTTTTAAAGTCTCTGATCTTTTTTAAATGCATGTCATTGTCTTACCTTTCAAATCCGTTGTAACTCATAAACAAAGGTCTGGCTATGATAAAAGAATGATATTTTTTCTTGGTTGATTTTGTATCTCTTGTTCAGAGTAATTGCCTTCAATGGTCTCCTTGTCCTCTTACTATCTGTCTTATTGCAGGCAGAGTGTGTTTGATGTTGGGAAACAGTCAAATTGTCCTTGCACTTTATGAAAACACCACACACACCCACACACACCTGCTGCTACAGAGGCCCTGTTTTTCTCTCAATGCTCTTTTGTTCATTTTGTTTCTTTTGCTCATTTGTTCCTTATCAATGTTGTGTAATCCTGACTAGATATACAGTTGTGGTCAAAAGTTTACATACACTTGTAAAGAACATAATATCATGGCTCTCTTGAATTTCCCGTTATTTCTCTGATAGAGTGATTGGAACAGGTACTTCTTTGTCACAAAAAACATTAATGAAGTTTGGTTCTTTTATGACTTTATTATGGGTTAACAGAAAAAAGTGATCACATCTGCTGGGCCAAAAATATACATACAGCAACATGAATTAGCAATTTTGGTGACTTAGAAAGTTGTGTCAGTGAAATGAGCTTCATAG
>JBBJLS010000109.1:22820925-22832969 GCA_037577275.1 Bryconaethiops microstoma
TAAAGTTATTTTTGTGACCATTTTGAGTTTTTCTTTCATTGACTGAAGGGTACCAACAATTTTGTCCACGTGTGTAGCTGTTGCGTCCTCCACAATTATGTTTACTTAAAAGAACATGCACCCATTAAAACACAACCAATTACTGCATTTTAGTTGGCTTCACAAAGTTCAGAGTATAATTAGTGAGTTTTATTCAGCAATGCCACTTTCAACATCAACAGCTGTGGAATGAAAATCAGCTTGTGTTGTTTCACTTTTGTTTCTGACTTGCTCTTCCTGTTTGTGTTTTTGTACCAGGCTGAAGAAAGAGCTCAGTTTGAGATCCTGAAGTCTCAGATGTATGCAGAGCGAGTTTCCAAGCGTAGCCGCAAGCCGAAGAGAGCCAGAGCCGTACCAGAGGACGAGCCCAAAAAGACAGGTTGGTACTGCAAGAGCTGGCGTAGTCTTAACATTGGTCATGGACCAAAAAGCTCCCAATTTCAAAGTCATTTTCAGTCCATCAGGTTTAATCCTAACCTTACTCTCATCTGTATTAATTCCAGTCTGGGATCAGTTTCATGTTTCTAATTTCTTCACTTCCCTCTTTCTTCTAGTCTCAAAACAAAAAGGTGGAAACCCTGCCAAGAAGTCTGTATTTGATAAGGAACTCACCAATGTCAGCAAGAAAGCCCTGAAGCAGTACAGAGCAGGGTATGTCTCCTGTAGAATCAGAATCAGAAAATGTTATTGATCCTGGAGGAAACTGCATATTGACTGCACAGTCACACAAAGTATTAAAATAAACCTCTCCGGAAAATGGTTTGTACTAAATGCACTATATCATATGCACAAAATGCTGTGGTCAGTAAGAGAGGTGGATCTAAATACTCTGGAGAAATAAATAAAATTGCTGCTGAAATTTACAAAAGTAAAGAGCATATTAATACCATGGTGTTTATAATGTGCTTTTGCCTTCTTGTAGGCCTTCTTTCGACGACAGAAAACGACTCGGTCTTGCTCGCAAAAAAGGAGGACGCTTTAAATCCAAAGCCAAGTATGTTATTATATTGAGTAATGAGCGCCTTGTTCTTTTTCAGATAAGTCTAATGAAGCAAAATTCCAAAATTCTGTTTGGTAAATTCCAGACCCAAGCGTTGTTCTCCGGGTTGATCTCGTCTTGTTTTATCGTTCTTTTCAGGTACAGGAGAAAGTGAGGTGTTGGTTATGTTGGTGGATGGAGCGGGAAAGGCGAAGATTTTCCTTCTTGCCTGTCACCTGTTCTTGCAAGCCTTTCTGGCCCTATTACAGAGGGAATGAAAAATCTCTTCTCAGCGCAGCAATAAAGGGCCAGTTCTGCCCTCAGATTCATCAGTGGAAGCAGCGTGTTGACATATAATTCACTATAACTGGACTGCTGCTGCATGGGCCGTGATTTAGCATCATTCAAGTCCAGTCAGACGTCGGAAGACTTTCATACCAGAGACACTTTGGAAGCTCTGCTCTGAGCTGATAGTGGGATTATGTTTCAGTTTTATGAGAAATAAAACTAGCTGGTAATTTTAACTAAGTGCCCAGTCTGACTGGTTTTGCAATATTTGTGTTCCCACAAATTGCCGCCACTACACGATGAGCTGTAAACTTGCTTTAGGTGATTTGATTCTTGTACTTTGTTATTAAAAATACGATCCTGCTTTCATTGCCTTTTCATTGGCAGTGCTGCTGCTAAGCCTCTGGATAAAGTGGCAAGCTCCAGGCACTGGTTGGAGGGAAATTGCCTCTTTATATCCTCAGCTCTCGGAAGGCCGCAGGAAAATGCTTGCAGTCTCAAATGTACGTTTTCTTTAATTGCTCATGGCAGATTCAACCCCACTAATAACAAGCCCTTAAGGGGTACAGCAGGGGTCTACAAGGCTGAAACTGTTCTGGGCTAATTTGCTCTCCCTTAGCACTGAAAGGATGTCTCTTTTCTTGACACTGTTTCCTCTAAATGTTTGAATAAATTAGCACGACCTTTTTTATACAGACGTTTTTAAACAGATACTCTCATAACCCTCCCTGTTGGTGGGTTATGAGAGAGGAAACCATCTAATCCACAGAGCAGCCTTTGAAAACCAAGAGAACAAGATAATCAACAAAATTAAACGAGGGTGAATAGTGTTGAATTTCTTGTTGGAATGTGGTTCTATGGTTTTAACGCATGTTTGTCAAAGTTTCTGAATAAACCACCTCCCTAATATTGTGTAGGTCCCCCTTGGGCCACCAGAACAGACTCCACAAGAACTTCAAAGGTGTCCTCTGGTATCTGGCGCCATAATGTTATCATTTGATCAGATTGAGATCAATCAGATTGAGATCTGGAGAATTTGGAGGCCAAATTAACATCTAGAACACCTTGCTGTGTTCCTCAAACCATTCCTGAACAATGTTTACAGTGCGGCAGAGCATATTGTCCTGCTTGAAGAGGACCATTAGAGAATATTGTTGCTGTGAAGGGATGTACTGGTTCTGCACCATTGTTTGGGTAGGTGGTACCTGTAACATCCATGTGAATGTAGGACACAAGTTGAACTTCATCCAGAACATCACAACAGCATCAAAAAATGCATCTTGGTATCTCTTCCCCAGATAAGTGACACACTCTGATGAAACAAAAGACGTTTCATCAGATGGGACCACATTCTTTCATTGCTCCAAGGTCTAGTTCTGCGCTCACATACCCACTGTGGATAGTTTTGTCAGTGGACAGGGGTCAGTATGGGCACACTGACTGGTCTGCAGCTGTGCAGCCCCACACACAGCAGGCTGCGATACACTGAACCTTTTCAGCAATTTGTGCTTCAAGATGACTGATTGCACCGATTGTTCTGTCTGATTGACGAACATAATTCACCCATTGAAATATACGCTATATGGACAAAAGTATGGGGACACATCTGTTTTTCAGGGTTTGCGCTAGGGCCCTTATTTCCAGTGAAGTGCAGTCTTAATTCTACAGCATACCAAGACTGGCCCGCACAGAGCCCTGACCATACCCACCCAACACCTTTGTGAGGAACGGAGATAAACGGAACGGAGATTACGAACCAGGACATCAGGCCAACATCAGTGCCTGACCCCATAAATGCTTTACGCATTGAAAGGGCATAGATTCCCCACAGAAAATCGTTCCAAGAAGAGTAGAAGCTGTTACCAACTCCATATTAAAGTCAATGTACTTGAATGTCGTGTCATTAAAATTCCTGTTGGTGTAATGGTCAGGCGTCCCAACACTTTTGTCCACATTATTTTATTTATTTATTAATTAAACCGCAGTTTGTTTTATTCAGCAGCTCCCGTGAGGCGCGTAGCGACAGTGTTTTGCTTTTCTTTCTCCCGAGGCCCACGGTGGTTTCGGTTATGACTAAGGTTTCCGTAAACCGCTCCCTCCTCCCCTCGGCTCATCTGAAAACGAAACCTACGGCGAGATATAAGAGCAGGGAAGACACTGTCCCATCAGAAGAGACCCGGGGAGGACCGCATTAATTCGGTGAGTTCACGAGGTTAAAAACACCTTTCGACCACCTTTACCAGATACATAGCGTTACAGCACTTATCGCTTATAATAAGCACTTTATGATTTATCTGTTAATGACTGTTGTAAATTATGTATAGCTGTATAAATACATACATACACGCCCGGTCTTCTTCTGATGGGACAGTGTCTTTCACTGCTCTTTTACGTATGTATATATGGACACGAAATCTAATGTCTTGACAAGTCTGTAAAAAAACATATATATCTGTGTGTGTGTCAAGTAGGAAAAGGAGGTTCTAGACTACACGTTTTTATAGTCAGATGTTGTTACATCATTTACACAGAAAAGAAACTAAGCTGGCTCCCCCCTCAGGACACCAGCAGAATCTCATCCGCCTCAAATTCTCATCAATTAATAATGTATTAATTGTGAATTAAGTGTGAAGAGAGTTTATTAGGCCTGTAATTTGGGAATGAACATGTTTTCTCTTAAACTAATTTCTTTTCCAGAAAATATTATGTGTATTTCCCATTTATTTACTGACATTTTTATGATTAACTCTAATCAGAGATTTACTGTGTTTGTTATCTCCCCTGAAGCGCAGGGAAGAAGAAGTCTGCGTTGAAACATGGAGAACGAGAGAGGAGGTATCTCACTTTTTCTATTTCTTCATTTTCTTTTGTCTTTTTCTCCTCTTTGAAGTTTTGCTTTTCATACATTCTGTCTGTGAAATATGCTGTATGTTCAAAGGTTTTTTGACACCTACTCATGCAACACTTGTGTTAATTGGAAGTTTGCCTTTTACTGGTCTTCAGTGGTACTGCAGTGCATTTACTCCACCGCCCAATGCTGAGGGACTTTATATACCCCTCTAGCTGACTCATGTGCAACTGCAACCTAGAATCCCAATCTATTTGGCGCTCCTTTATGTGGACATTTCATAAACTGTGAATTCCTGTGACAGTGATTGCACCTTAAATGAGCCAATTTATTCATTAAAAGCAGAAATGTTTTGTACATAACGTGTGTATTTTGAATGAGGATTCTTAGCCTTAGTGCTAACATTACGTTCCCACACTTTCTTTTCATGTTCTTTTGATAAAGAGCCTGGACAAAGACAGCAAAATGGGATGCCTAACCAGGATCGAGCGAGAGACGGCAGAGACAGAGGAGGAGGTGGAGGTGGGGGAGGAAATGGCAGAGTTAGAGGAGGAGCAGGTGGAGGTGGTGGTAGACGAGAACGAGCAGGAGGACCAGGTGGTGGCAGAGAAGAGAATGGGAGAGGCAATGGTGATAGAAGAGGGAAAAACAGAGGAGACCATATGCTGGGTTTCCAGAGAATGAGGGATCGAGGAGGTGAGGAGGTGGTGGCAGGGCGAGGAGGTGGTTTCAGAGGAAGAGGAGGTCCAGGAGGAGGAGCACGTGGAGGTGGCAGAGGAAGAGGACTAGCAGAAGAAGTACCTAGAGGTGGCGAGGAAGAGAACTGGAGAGGCAGAGGTGAGAGGAGAGAGGCAAACCATAGGCCGGGTGTTCGGAGAGGGAGAGACATGGAGGGAGTGGCACATAGAGGAAGAGGAGGACGAGGTGGAGGAGAAGGTCAGAGAGGGAGAGGGTATCATAGTAGAGGTAACAGCAGAGATGGAACCCCTGAGGTACGCAAATCCTGGCACAACACACTGGAGGAGCTACTGGAGAAAGACGCCTCAGTGGTGGCCATTAGTCTGTCCTCCAGCGCAGAACTGAAAGCTCTGCTCAGTGAGAGGACCATGCGCCAGGACCTCGTGCAGCTGGTATGCCAAGTTCTTCGCAAGGCCTTTCAGTCCAAGAATGACCGCAGAATAATGCTCCATCTAGCTCAGGTATTCAAGGATTCTGCCTTCTTCCAAACTGTGCTGCCATATTATGTGACTGGAATGATGACCGATTACACGGTCCCTGCACGGAGAGCGCTGTATCCTCTGCACTTGGACAATATCATCAGCCTCCTTTCAGAAGTTGTCAGCATGTTTCCCTCCAGCTCTGTCCGCTCAGTCTCAATGCTGGTGGCACTTCTGAAGCCGGTTGTCAACATTCTGCGAGCGTCTGGCATAGACTTTCAGGGCACAATCGATGAGGACCTTGAGAAAATCCAGGGCATGGTGGACCACCTGCAAGAAAAAGCAAGAGATGGCACTTTGAGGTCAGACAACTACACCATCCTTATGGGCGACAATGACGCTCCACCTGGGGAGGAAGACTTCAGGAACATGACCATCTACCCAACTCCGGAAGAATTCCAGCAGAGCGAGAAGCCTTTTCTGCGGCCCAACATTATGGCACAAGGCTACCCCAGTACCCACGTTTATCTGGACACACATTTCAGGCTTCTGAGAGAGGACTTTGTGAGACCATTACGTGAAGGAATTCAGGAGCTGCTCCGAAGCCAGCATGAACAAACTAATGTGCCAGTGAGAAAGAGACAATTTGATGACATCAGGGTCTACTTTGACACCCGATTCGCTGTGCCTGTCTGCACTCAATCCGGCATTGCCTTCAAAGTGCAGTTTGATACACGGCCACTTAAGGTCAGATCATAATAAATGTGTTTAGCTACATTCACTTTACAGGGTTAAAGTTTATTGTTCTTCTAAATGAGAAAACATCTGATGTTCAAATCACATTTTTCAATAAGTAGAAATCTAATCATGTTAATCACCTTAATTCAAAATGTCCAGTTTTCCATTCACCCTAAATGTAATTGAATAGCCATGACATGTTTGTTGCCCAATTTTTGCCTCTTTAGTTTAGAGCTTGGGTTTCCAAGACTTAATTTGGTCATTCTTAACTTTTATTTAACCAGGTTTGTCCCATTGAGATCACAGATCTCTTTTGCAAGGGAGACCTGACACAAAGTGCTAATAGATGTCAATAGTCACCCAAAAAAAATCGTTAAGGGTAAGTGTAAAATGTAAAGTGTAAGTGTAAAGTGTCCATTTGTCATATGTGAACACACCAAAGCACAGCACAGCACACAGTGTGAACAGTGCAAAATTGTTCTCTGCATTTAACACATTCATCCAAGTGAAGCAGTGGACAGCGGCACACAGGGAACAGTGTGTGGGGCGGCAGTCCTGCGGTTCAAACCCTCGACCTTCTAATCACAGGGGCAACTCCGAGCAGACTTGTCAGTGATGTTTAGGACTTATTATTGCTAACTGTGTGATATTAAAAAAAAAATTGCTTTTGGCAGCCACTCTAGACAACAAGTGTTGTGCTGAATTTTGACTCCTATGCAGAATCTGATACCCTTTTGCACGCATGTCACACAGACATTCAGCTGCTAGAATATGTTCATAATTTCTAATGTTTCTATATTCAAATTCAAGATAAACTGTTTTTCTTAAATAAATGGAAGGCACAGAAGCAGAAGTGTTGAAAGTAAACTGCAGTATTAGGTGCTGTGTGATATGAGAGAATGCGAAGGGGAGTCTGAAAATTGAAAGCTGCCACAAAATGTTCAGCTTAATAAGGTTTTGTTCATTTTAATAGCTTACAGTTAGTCATACTGTGCCCTAAACCACAACTATAAGCCTAAATGTTTTTTGAGAGAAGTTTTAGAATTGTATTTACAGTAAAATTTTGGGTGACTCTTGACTATAGCTCCAGTTAAAAAAAAGCAATTTGCACATTGACTGCATCTGGGGCAAGTGGAAGAATTGTATAAATATGATTTTTTGCTGAACCAGTTCTTAAAAATCCCACTCAGACTGCATGATGATGTTTTTGTTTACTTATAGCTGTATATGCATCCTCATAGCTTCAGTTATATTATCCATTTTAGATCAAACACACATTTCATTTTGTAGAGAAGCTAGAAGAGCAAAAATGACCTTGTGCTCTCATTCACAGTTTGTACGCTGGGAGAATTCCAAACGACTTCTGTACGGATCTCTGGTTTGCCTGTCGATGGACAACTTTGAGACTTTCTTGTTCGCAACAGTGTCGGACCGAGACCCAAAACTGCTAAGTGAAGGCCAAGTCCAACTCAGTTTCTCTAGAGACAGTCGAGCTGAACTGGTCAAGATCCAGGCTTCTCACTCCTTCCTGATGGTGGAGACCACTGCATACTTTGAGGCGTATCGCTACGTCCTGGAGGCTCTTCAGGAGCAAGAAGAGGATGCTCTCCCCTTTCAGAGGTGTGTAGACTTCAGGGGTGTTACTTGAAATGAGTGTGTATCAGTTTAAATGCGACTTAATGTAGTAAAAATATCAGCAGAATGTTCTCCATGTCTTGCTGTGTGCATGAGTGACCATCAGGCGTGACCACAAAACACAACCTCTGACTGTTCTTTTAGGTATATAGTGGAATGTAATCCAGATCTCCGTCCACCATCATACCTTCAGCGGGAAATGAGAACATATAACCTGTCCTGTATCGCAGAAGAGAGCCATAGAAAAAATATGGAACCCTTTAACCCCCTGAACTCCAAGGCCTGGCCAAGTGAGGAACAGCTGGGCCTGGATGAGAGCCAACTTCGAGCCCTTAAACTTGCCCTCACCAAAGAGCTGGCCATCATACAAGGCCCACCAGGCACAGGTAGAGAAGCGCTGAAATATTTTCCTACAAATCTGCAATGCTGCTTTTGAAGAGAATGGGTCTTAAGATTAAGACCCTTTCTGTAATTATCATATTTTTTTTGATAACTATTATAACTACTATGTAAGTGATTTTTGATAACTACTATAACTAATATGTAAGTAGTTTTTTTTAGCAACTACTATTACTAATATGTAATACATTGTGAAAATGAGGAACCTGAGAATTGGTTTGCATATGGTCCCTTTTTAGGGTTTAAGGGGGAATTCCACCAGTTTTTCAATATCTCTTTCTCTCAATTTATTTAAAACAGTGTAAAATCATGAATGTGAAAAATTTGATTTGAGTGCTATTACAGTGCCACTTAATCATAAATTCTTTTAAAAATTAAATTATATTTAAAAGCATAAAAAGAATGCTTTGGGTTTTCGGTTCCTATCTCCACCACTGGTTAGCAGTTGTTCGATTAGAGAAGTAAATCTTGGAGTGGACACTAACTCTCACTGACTGACAATATGTTTTCTTCTGTGCAGGGAAAACGCATGTGGGGCTGAAGATTGCACAGGCTTTGCTAGAGAATTCTGAGGCATGGTCAAGGAGAACCCCTATGTTGGTGGTCTGCTACACCAATCATGCTCTAGACCAGTTTCTGGAAGGTACTACAGTGTGCTTTATCTGATCTGTACCAACAAAGCCTTGATGTTTTCAGTCTACAGACTGATTCCAAACGCTTTGTAGTGAAAAGATTATTTTCGTTTCATTTTAGGTATCCACACCTTCCTGGACAAGGGTATTGTAAGGGTAGGAGGACGCAGTAACAGTGAGAAACTGAAATGTTTCTCTCTGCGTGAGCTAAGCAAGGCACCAAACTTCCGGCAGCGATTGCCATCATATCTTAGGAAGGCCTACAGTGAGGTGAGGCAACACTGACCACTGATTTAATATTCAGTTCTTAATGTTAAAAGAAATTGTTCTGCCTACATATGGACCCATATGGTTTGGGGCTTAAGGACAACAAGTCCTCCGATCTGCCTACATTCACCTTGTTGTGCTTGATGTAAAGATGCCATCATCTTCCTTCTTTAAATATCATACTACTGATCATATCAGAACCAGGTTTCTTTATTAGACAAGGATGGTTTCACATATATGGGACTGGATGTGTGAAACGCTCATGCAGAATGTCTAAAAATATAAAAGGAAGTAATCTGTCCATGCATAATGTTTCTAGAACATGGGTTATTAGGCATAGAGGAGCTGGTGTGTCTATTAAAATGTGTTTCCTTGCACAGCCTATGAACATATGCTTTATCCTTTCAATATTGTCGGGACATATATCATACATATGTCTTTTTTTAGAGTTTATTATTTATCATTGTCATGCCTCACGTACTGCTGGTATTCCCCAGATTTTCACAGAAATGAACAGGGCGGAGCATCAGATTTTTGACCAGTCAGCTCAGCTGGAGTTCACACTGCGCGGAGTCATTAATGAGCGCTTCCTGCAGCGGTACATATCTGACGAGCACTGGAACAGCCTGAACCAGCTGGTCAGTACAGCAAACCCTCCCACACTCAAACAGTGTATACAATGGTGATTGTAAATGTGCAAGTGGTAGTCAGTTGCAGTTCCCATGTAAAAAATTGTGATGTTTTGATTTCTACCAGTACACTATCATCATTATCATTATTATTATTGTTTTCATCATCATCATCATCATTATCATCATCATCAATTATATTAACAACAATAATAGTAATGAAAAATAATTATTATGACAATAATAATAACCTCTGAACTATTCAGTTGTTGCCATTTTATTGAAAATGATACAATAGAAGCTTACCTACCACTTACTGATGTAATAAATGTTTATTACTGCTTGCTTACATTGTTACAACTTTGTAATAATTGGTGCC
Organism: Bryconaethiops microstoma; assembly: GCA_037577275.1. Classification (NCBI taxonomy): domain Eukaryota; kingdom Metazoa; phylum Chordata; class Actinopteri; order Characiformes; family Alestidae; genus Bryconaethiops; species Bryconaethiops microstoma. The sequence continues at coordinate 22,830,916 of JBBJLS010000109.1, forward strand.
CGACTGTGTGTGTAACTCTCTCTGTCTACCTCAGACTATAGATGGATTTGTGAATGTAGGAGAGAAGATCTCAGTGATGAAGGAGTGGCTCAACCTTGGGACCTCTGTGTTTGAGACAGTCCAGCAGGCCAAGCAGCTTGCGGCCAATGGGGATGCAGGTCAGGTTTTAATCAGCATCCAAAGAGCTGACATTTTTCTGCATAATTTTAAAACATTTTTATTTCACATAAAAATATTAAACATAACTTATGACATGTGCCATAACCTTTACTCAGAGCATATTTTTTTGTTTCGCAAATATGTTAATTTGTGCACATAAACAGTAACAGGGAATGAAAATGTGCCAGAGTGTGTTCTCTGTAGAGAATGTGTTCTTTCCAACAAGTCATCAAGTTGACCAAGGAAGCGCAAACCTTTGCATTTGACTGTATGTGCATAAAGTTAGAACATGGGTTATTAAACGTAGAGAAGCTAAGCACACATTAAAGTGAAGGGCAACCCCTCATTCTACTTTCCTCATTCTACTTTCCTCTCTAAATCAGGGAATGTTGTGGATGAGGCAGCAGAGGAAGAGGACCTGTTGGAGGTGGACGAAGAGGCAGCTCTGATCCACGCTGAGAGGTTCTTAGTGGATGCAGAGCCTCACCCTCGAAACCCCCGTGACCGCTTGAGACAGAAGAAGCTCATAGCAGAGCTAGCTGACCTCATGCTGGCCATGAACCTGGACCAGATCGAGGAGCAGCCTCCACAAGAGCAGGGACAGGGACAGGGACAGGGCGAGGCCGCAGATGAAATCTGGGAGGTAAGATCCTCATGGAACAGTAATTATCATAATGATACTAATTTCTGCTATTATGTTGTTTCTATTTCAACTCAATGTTGTATTGAGACATACACTATATTGCGAAAAGTATTCACTCACAAATCGAAATAATTAAATTCAGGTGTTCCAACCACTTCCACGGCCAAAGGTGTTTAACTTCAAGCAGCTAGGTGTGTAGATCGCTTCTACAAACATTTATAAAAGAATGGGTCTCTCTCAGGAGCAGTGAATTCCAGCGTGGTACCGTGATACGATGCCACCTGTGCAACAAGTCCAGTCGTGAAATTTCTTCGCTACTAAATAATCCACAGTCAACTGTCAGTGGTATTATAACAAAGTGGAAGCGATTGGGAACAACAGCAAGCCTTCTCGTCCAACATCACTGTCTGACCTCACAAATGTGCTTCTGGAAGAACGGTCAAAAATTCCCATAAACACATAAACACACTCCTAAACCCTGTGGATAACTTGCCCAGAAGAGTCGAAGCTTTTATAGCTGCAAAGGGTGGGCCAATATCATATTAAATCCTATGGATTAAGAATGGGATGTCACTTGCAAGCTCATATGCGTGTAAAGACAGGTGAGCGAATACTTTTGGCAATATAGTGTATTTACCAGCAAGTCAGTATTTCATCACTGGCAAAGAATTTTCCAAATCTGAGTTTATTTTTGTGTGCTAGAGCAGTCTTTTCATTGAAAACACATCATTTGAAAATGCATTCACGGATAATTGGACAGTAGATGAAATGACTTCAGTGTACATTTAGAGTTAAACTGTGGGTGACACTTCACTGAAGGACAGTATTTGTAAGGCCACATGACACAGACATAAGCTTAAACATTTAGAATGGCTAATTCCAACAATTGCCAGATGTCAAATCATTTTCTGGCAATGGTCATATTATCCTTCCATTCAATGTTACAAAGTCAGAATAAAAAATTTATATAACCAGTGAATATTTGCCTTCAGGAAGCTTTGTTTCAAAACATGAGAGGTTTGTCGAATTAATGATTAATTATTCACTTAATCAATTTTGTATGTTTTTTACATTTATATGTTTATTTGGAAAAACGTTGCAACAGTGGTGCATTGTACATCACATTTTATTAACACCTCCAAAATAAAAATGAAAATTAAAAAATAAATAAAAAAGGGGACAGAAGTCTCTCCCCCTCCCCCTCCCCCCCTCCCCCTCTCCCTCCCCCTCCCCCTCCCCCTCTCCCTCTATA
>JBBJLS010000109.1:22860204-22876009 GCA_037577275.1 Bryconaethiops microstoma
CTGTGGTGGTAGATGCTCTGCAGAGAAGCAGCGGAGTCCTGATGATCTTCTCCGCAGTTGTTATCACTCTCTGCAGGATGTGAAAAGGTACTACTTTTTTAAAACCAATTTGATTTCAATTTTAAGGCTTATTTTCTTGACTTTTTTTTTAGAACGTTTTCGGTCATGTGTTGCTGAGGATGATTTGGACGTTAGAAAACCACAGAGGGGCTGCTAGTGGGGAATTCTGCATGCATCCACACAGCATTAAAAATAGCAAGAATTCCAGTGGAATATGTAACGACTGTGTTTCCTAAGGGTATTAAAGATTAAAGGAACACTTTAGGGGCCCATCCAGAGATAGCAAAAATGCTTTTTTTTTTCTGAGAGCGAAATTAAATGAGAGATCTGGAGCGAATCGACGGGAGAGCCAAGTTTACAGAGACTCACCAAAGCTCTACCCTTTCAGGAAATCTTTCCACTGATTTAAAATGCAGCCAGTGCGGAGTGTTCCATGCAAACCCTCCTGTGTAAATCTATGTAGCCTTTTAAACACAAAATTTAGTTTCACTTTGTTTTTGCTGCTTGGCACTACAGAAGCATGTAAATAAATAGTGAACTTAATGGGCCATGATGATTGGGTGGTGGGGCAGTGCCTCCTGACACAGAGCCTGCCTGCAACCAAATCAAACCATGCTTCTACTCGTGATAACACTGTCCCTCTGGTGTTTTATTGCTTAAACAACACGCTGATATAGTACATCTCTATTTTTTATTTTTTATTTTTTCATTTTCCTACATTATTTAAAACGTTCATGTTGAATTACCCAATATGAATGCTCCAAAATTATTTGGAATAAAAACACTTCACATTAACTGACATGAGCATTCTAGAATATAACTACATTTCCTGTAAAGTTTGGAGATAATTATAATGGACAGTTAGGGATGGGTATCAAGAAACAGTACTACACTGGATTATCAGTGCCGCTATTGGTATTTCTGCAGTGTTAGTGCATTCTAATGTAACTGGCATGATCAAATGATTGTTGCTATATTGGATCACTGGGAGGGATGGAAACAGCACTCTGCACATCACCTCTGTACATTTGTTGACCAAACATTAGTAGTGCTTCTCGCTCATTATGTACACAGGAAACTCAGATAAAAATTTTAGCTCGTTATTTCTCCGAAGACCTTAACCTTAAAATAACTGTTGAATCTTTTCACGTTTTTTCATGTGGTGTCTTTATTTTTGGCATCGAATTATGGAGAATAGTATCAGTAAGAGTATTGAAAAATATCATAATGTGTTTCAGTGCCCTGTTTTGAATGCCATTTATACTTTTTTATTCTTTTACTGTATCAAAACTGACACAACCTCAGCGGTGAGACTTGGCCCTGTTCAGTACCTAAAGACTTTTGGCATCAAATTAAACACTCATCTCCTTTCTCCTCCAAAACATCGCATTCTTCGGGGCCTCCTCCAACAGCACCACGGTGTCGCGACCAAAAGACGCACAAACCACATAACACTCTCATTTTGTCACGGCATGTCGCTGGTCCCCCCCGCCCCCTTCACCCCCCCGCCCCCTTCACCCCCCCATTCTGATTTCATCCGAGCGTGATGCCCTGCAGGCCTCCGGGCAGCCGGCAGCCGTGGTGAATGAATTTTGACAGCTGCACAGGCACAGATAGTCACATTGTGCCATGACAGCAGAGCAGCCGGGCTGGCAGGGGGATCCAGGAGAAGAAGATGGGAAAGAAAGGAAAAAAAAACCCTGTCCCCCCCCATCCTCTGCTGCCTCCTGCCTCTTGCCTCCCGCCTCCTGTCTCTGTCACTGACCCGAGACGTGTCAAGGCCCTGTCAGCTTTCTGCGCCATCATGTCAACAACATCTGCTAACGATCTGCTCACAATTAGTCAGGCCACACCTGTTCACTTCGCTAGCGAGTGCAGGCGAGATCCTGGCAGCTGGCCAGCCATTATAAGGCATTGCTCTTTGACTAAAACACTAAGGCTTTTCAGAGGATTTTCAGTTAACGTTGGCTTGGTGTCAGTGACACTGCTAAGGTCATGTTTTATTGTGCCAAGGCTGAAGCCTGAGCCATAGCCGCTGTAGGCCGCGCAGTGCTTTAGCACAATAAGATTACATATTTACATATATGTGATTACATATTTTTGTCCTTGGACTTTTGAATTCTTCCTCCTCCAGATTTCCATGCATGAATAGGCTTTACTTCACGTATGGGATCAGCTAGGCTGTACGCCACCTCAAGGTTAGCCATCAATAAAGGAAGCACTCTTTTCACCTCAGTGGCGGAGAATCAACAGCAGAATGCTGTTGTGTCTCTGCTATCTGTGCACATTTGCCTTTCTCTCCTCATGCTTAGGATACTAGCCTTGGATTAGACTCTGTCTCGTAATGGTGTAAGATAAAGCATGAATTACAAGCCTGAGGTTTGTTGTAGGCCTACACCATAAAAGGCTTCCTCAGCCAGAGCATGCGCTGGCTGTTTGAGCTGCAAATGATGGGAATGAGTTTTTGGGCTGTTGTCTGCTTCTGTGCTGGTCTCACCCAGAGCGGGTTGTGGGGTTAATTGCCGTGGGCTTAGGCAAAGGGACAGGTTCGGCTCGAGTCAGGGTGGCAGACAGGGAGTCAAGAGCTTTGTGTACCACTTAACTCACTCCAATTCTGTTTTAAACTAATCTCCTCCTCAAAGGGACAGCCTCTCCTAAGCCGGCCATCCTCAAAGTCGCTTGCTCTGCATTTTGATTGCTTCTAATTTTGACTGTTTATTAAAGCCATTTGTTTTCAGTGCTGGTTAAGAATGCTTAGTTGAGGGGAAAAGAGGATAAAATATGTATGGGAGCAAAAATAAAATACAGTCTTTAAAGCAACATCCTGATAATGCCAGCATGCAGACCCAGGACCCGAAGCCTTTAATGTACTGTATTATTAATAAATCCAAACATTACTTAATGGACTCCTAACCGGGGCAGTAAGGGGTTCCTGGGGTTTAACCCAGTGGTCATAGTGTGAAAGGTGGAGAAAAGCAGTTCACCAGTCCATCGCAGGGAAGCCACACACACAAACACACACACCTAGGAGCAATCTAGCATCTCCAACTCACCTAACCTACATGTTTTTGGAAGTACTTTGGGAGAAAAACGGAGTTCCTTAAGAAAATTCATGCACACACAGAGGGAACCCTGACCTGTTCTGCTGTGAGCATTTGTTGAGTATTTTTACAGTCATTTACTGGCTGTAGTTGCTCCAGTAATTTACTTTTGTTGTTTTACTGTGTTTACAGTACTTTACTGTATGTCTTTTACAGTTGATTACTGTATTAGTTGTAGGAGTTCTACTTTGTACCTTAGAAAGGAGCACAAGAGGCATTTTCACTATTGGCCTCAGATTTTTAGACCCCATTTTAAAAGCACAATTTCTAAAAACTAACAAAACCTCAAGGAATGCATGTAAGTGCCATCATTACAAGATTCGGACAAATGATTGTGCAGTTTTTCACATTCACTTTTCCAGTATGCTTTACAAACAGATATTTACTATACAATCCATTATTTTAATTTCTTGACATAAACCTTGACCTGTATCTTTGTTGCAATTTGCTGTATTTAATTAATACAGGGAATTAAAATAAAGTGGCCCCTTATAGTCACGTGTGAACACACCGCAGCACGCATAATAAAAAATGTGAAATTTTTTTCTCTGCATTTTATCCATTCGCCAAATGAAGCAGTCCTGGGATCCGAACCCACAACCTTCTGATCGCAGGGGCAACTCCCTAACCACCAGTCCACCAGCTTCAGCACCTCCAATGTAAACAATGTTCTTTACAGCGAATGCTTATAAGCCTATGTCATTTATCTGACACTAAGAAACAGTGCAAAATAAACAGTTCAAATAAAAGGTTGTGGCCATTAGTGTGGCTGTAAAGCTAACCAGGTTAACTCTGGGGCTGTTAAAACCTGTACTGCTAGTGTAATGAAATGCCATACCTAACAGGTGACTATGCTAATGTAACTAAAAGTATGATTTAATGCTAGAGTTCCCAGGCTCTTAAGGACATGTAGAGTGTTACCTCATCCCAGACAACCGAATTCAGTTTTGGGGATAATTTGTGTTCATTTAAAATCTTCCCTGCGTTTTGAAAATGTATCTAAATAGTAGGTGGTTGTTGTTGTTGTTGTTGTTGTTTCCACATGCATGATGAAAACATTACCTTTGCATCACCAAAACATCTGCATACACATTCTTGCTATACCCGAGCTTCCCTCTGAACTGAAAGATAGCCAGCCTTCCTGTGTCCTGAGTGTAACATGAAGCAGCCTGCCATGGGAGAGAGAACGCTGCACTGCAGAACCGAGGATTAAGAATAAAAGTGAGGGGAGGCTGAGAAATGAACGCCCAAGACAGCAGACCTCTCTGCTTCCCAAACAGCTGACCAATAACTGGTCCTGGCAGCCCTCCTAAAATATCTGTAGCTTCCTGCCCAATGCTTCGCTACATGACAGTAGGTCTGCAGACAGGCACAAGATGTTTTAAAAAAAGATCATTTTTTTTATTTTCCTGCACATGCTGGAATTACAGTGTGTGATGTTGGTTGGATGTCAAATTGCTGTGATGGAAAAGGTAATTAAAAGCAGCCACTAAAGTTAAACCACATAGTGATTGCTCTTACTCCTGCGGAGGACTTACACCTGCTGCAGGATCCTCTTCAGTTAATAACGGTATGATAAAGGCTGTTTCAGCTATGACAGTGTGACAGGTGCGCCTGCAACTAGACTCAATGAGTACTGGACATGACTGTGCCATTCATATTTAATTAAGATTGCTTTTGCTTTTTGAATGACAGTTTATTCAATAGTTGTGCCTTTAGTCTTTTTTTTTAATAGGGATTTTATTAGACGTGGCAGAAAGTGGTGCAATCAATGTTATGCAGTGGATCTATGCTGTTTGTGCAATGCGCTAAGATGGGCAAATCTCCAGACTTTAATATTCATTCTCCCCCGTGATATTTCCAAGTATCTTCAAATCGCAGAGATAATAATAATAATAATAATAATAATAATAATAATAATAATAATAATAATAATAATAATAATAAAAAGTAGCACATTATCTGCACTATTCTGCCGCACAGTTTTGTCAGAGGTATCAACATTTGTTTCTATTGCCTTATGCCTTTGGTTATCACAATCCATTCCCACACTGCCCCACTGTGACCTGGATGTAGCAAAACTAAATGAGCTCGCACCTCAAAAAAAAAACAACTCTGACTCAGCATTTGGCTGCACACAGACAGAGGGAGGTTGGGGTCTGGGTGGGAGGTTGGGGTCTGGGTGGGGGGGTGAAGTTAAGCATGCAACAGATTAAAACCTGCAGCTTGTGAAGTTTGCCTCCATTTTTATTTTTCATTTTCATTATCTGTCGGTGCAAGTATAAATGCCATGAGGATTAGAGAAATTACATGGGCTCCCGCTCGCCTGCCCCCACCCTGCGCTTATCCCTCTTGCTTCTCTTCTACTCTCCTCACCTCCCTCTTTCCCTGCCTCTTTTTTCCCCCCCTCCTATCCCTTTGTGCTAACTCCCAGCTAGCATTCCTCTCACACACACTGAGTGGAGACAGGAAACTAGTGCCCTCTCTCTCTTGCGCATACACGGCTAACCGGGAGCGGGCCTCGCCCCAGAGTGCATGGAGTGCCCGGCGCAGTGTCTTAAGAATTTCTATAATCCCAGAGATCTATTACAGATAGCGCGCTGACACAAGCGACAGAGATTAGAAGCGGCAGATACTGACTGTATTGATTGGCCCTCTCATCCCCTCGGCTGGCTGAGCTCACGCAGCCGTGTAATGGAACGCAGTAATGAATTCCAGCAGCCGCGTGCAGTCGGAGCAGTCAGAGTGAGTCAGAAGTGCATGGCCGAGTTGGGTGTGAGCATGACGACTCGGGCACATGACTTTAAAGTGGGATTAACTCCTCTTAAGCACTGGTTGACTTGTCTCTTTTTTCAGCCTAGGAATACAGCATTTTTTTTTTTGTTTGTTTTTTTTTGCCCCTCTCTAGTCGCAATGCAAGTCTGACCTTTGCGACAGCGGAAGTAATGGAAAAGCAAAGAACTCCAACCCTGAAACGCTTCAAAAGCACAGTTCACAGTAGTCAGACTCTCAAAGTACTACCACAGTATACTAGCCACTTTTAGCACAAGTAATGCCTTCCTACTGAAAAATGAAATAACATGTAGTGCTCTGCTAAAACCACTGAAAAATGATCCGCACAATCAAAGACAGCCATATGTAGCAGAGGCGGGGGAGCCAGGACAGTTCGCCTTTTTGTCTGTTCGCCTTTTCGCATGAAGCTAAAGATTTCAAAAAGTTGGGGAAAAAAAAATTAAAGTAGGCCTAACTGGGCATGTCATGTTACAGCTACACTAGCTTGCAAACGTTAGCACTGATACCGAAATACAACCCTAACTGAGCCATAAAAAATACAGTTTTTTGGAACCTTAAAAACCGCTGGAGGATGAAAAATTTCACACTGAGAACTGCACTTCCAAATTCTAATTCCAAAAATTATTAAAAATATACTGGAAAACAAGGGAACCTAGTAAAACACTGAATTCATTAATTCACTAAGTGGCAAAAATATTAAATTCAACATGACTCACATTTGTAACATTTTCCTTCTGTGTCTTTGATTCTGCATTTCTGAGTGAAACATGGAGTCAGGGATGGTCTCTGAGCTAGAAGACACGTAGGCAGGGTGGGAGTAGGAGGTGAAACATTATGTTATTGGATAATATTTGACTCTTAGAGTATGGTAATGTGATCACGATTCTGATGTTTTAGAACTGTTATTACATTTTGACTGGTGAATGACATTTATGATGAATTGTGCTTAATATGGACTAATGAGTAACTAATGAGTTTATCCATAGCCCAGGGTGCTTCGTGCATTCTGGAGGTTTCCTTCTGGAGCAACCTTAGCATTAGATGCCATTATATGACATAACAAGAAATATTTTTATACCTGGTTGCTTCATGTGTTTAGAATATCAGGACTACACCTGGATAAGGGCAAGGTACTTAAAATGCAGATGTACAGATGCAAATCTGATCGCTCAGCATCTACAGGAGGTGGTCTGAAATGCATTTAAGCTACATTTTATAGCAGTGTAAATGCAATATGCAAAAGATGCATTCAGTAACCAGAACCCCTCACACTACTGTGATGGTGCCTCTCCTGCCGCAGCCCCCTGTGCTGTTCTGCTTATAGAAGAGACCACCCTTCAAGTGCTGTTATACTGCATGTCTAAAGCTATCAAAGACAATCCCAAGGTCAAACACCTGTCCACTGCAAAAATACAAAATCATCAAACGCATCACTTTCTCAAAAGACCACATTCGCTTTCTGCTAGGCCAAATAATTGGGAGTCAGAGCCTTGGGGGTCCTGTGATACTCCTTTGCTCTCATGCATTTAGCACATGCACTATCCCCCATGGGCTTCAGCAGTGATAGGATGGATTGCCAACAACACACAATAGCTACAAGGCTTTTGCTAATCACAGTATTGATCCTGTAATTCTCCCCATTTGAAACTCTTTAGCTTGGTGGGCGGCTCTGAATGAATAAAGTCCAGCTCTACCGCAGGCGTGGGAGGCTCTGGGAAAAGCAGCTGAGACAATCCCACTACCAGAAAGCAGAGCAGAGGCACTCCTCAGTATTCATGCCCAGCACTGCACACTCCCTTCAATGCTGATGAACAAATAGTTTAACCTTTTCATTTCTTTGGCTCTCTAAAGTAGTCGGTAATGTGTTATGCATTGTTCTGTAGTGTAGGCAGGCATGTTTCATGCCTGTAAAACCTCTTCAAACATTATTTTGTCCTTTTTTTAAACATTTACATTTAAATATATTTAATCACTGTTCCAATTAAAAACATATTGTGAAACCCAAAGCCTGGGTAAAAACACACCCTTTTATATATTCCTTGAATTTTAGAACAGCTAGTGAGGGCAGCTGGTGGCCTAGTGGTTAGGGAGTTTACCCTGAAATCAGAAGGTTGTGGATTCGAATCCCTAGACTGCTAGTGACACCACTGAGGTACTCTTGAGCAAGGTACCGTCCCCACACACTGCTCCCCTGGCGCCCCTCGTTGGTCAGTGGGTTAAATAATTTTACATTGTTCACATTGTGTGCTGTGCTGTGGTGTGTTTAAGCATGACTATAAAAGTTAGCCTAATTACTTTCAGCAGGTTGAAAAGGTATGTATAAAATTTGCAGCCCAGGTTTAAAAAAAAAATCATATTCAGTGATTATGTATAAAAACATCTTGCAAATTGTCATGGCAGACAACGGCAAACATTTAAAAAAAAAAGAAACATGTCAGATAAAGCTCCTGGGTTATAGTCTTTTTAAAGATCAAAAATTTGAAATCAATTTTGTATTTCTGAGTGAAACTGAGTAAAGAATGCTCTTTAAGCTAGCTGAGCATTTTTTGTTTTGTCTTTTTTTTTTCCAACCTGCCTGTTGGAATCTGAAGACAGTTTAGAGGTGGGCAGTTTGATGGAATATTATAGAAATAGAGAAGTTTTGTTTTTTAATAAATAATGCTTAACCCTTAGAACATGAGCATCACAGATCCATGCTGGCGGAGCAACTAATGGTAAATCATCATCATACAACCAAACAGCTCCTTATATGGAAGTTCCCCCAGTTTGTATTGACGGTTGAGGTGTCAGACATCATGCTGAGCTTTGTTTGGTGTTCCAGTGTCACATAGAACCAAAGTTATTATGATGAAAAAACATGTAATAATAATAACTGCTACTAGAGTTTTGAAAATGACAGCACCCAAAATGGCCATAAAGAAGAAAATTCCCCACATTTATGTTATTTAGGTCTTAGAAACAAATGGAAAAAACACAAGATCTTTCAACCCAAGAGAACATTCCGGATAGTTTCTCCCCACAAGTGGGTGGGGCAAACACGCAGACTGGCCAAGCGGTGGCATTTACATTTACATTTATGGCATTTAGCAGACGCTTTTATCCAAAATGACTTCCATTCCCTAACTACAGGGGACAGTCTCCCTGGAGCAACTGGGGGTTAAGGGTCTTGCTCAGGAACGCAGTGGTGGTTTGCTGAAGGTGGGATTTGAACCCATGACCTCTTGATCCAGAGACAAGTATCCTACCCACTAGCCCCAACCCCCCCACCCCCCCCACCTGCCGTGGCACGCTGAGTGAAAGGATCTGAGTTCTAAGGATCCAAATGATGCTACCTCACATGATGGTTAGCTACCTATGGCAAGTGTGTGCAATAGCTGGCTACAAACTTACACAGCTCTATTAACATTTTGGACCTGCACTCATCCATACCCAAAGGTGATCAAGCGAACTAACTGAACATTGAATTGTAAAGACCCTGATGCTGTACTGTAAGTTAACATAACCTGTTAGTTAACCTGATCATCCAGACTATGGTTAAGGGACAACAGTAATGTTGGCTAGGAAGGAATGTGTTAATGAGCACTGAAGGTCCATGAATATATACACATTTCTTTGGATAAACTGAATCTAACTGTCAGCCCTTCTTCTCTCCCTCAGTTTTCTGTTGCCTGTCTTTTTATTTTTGATGTCCTGACTTCTACAATGATGACATGTCAAATCTACTGACAGTTCACCCTGTCTTCTACTTCTAATTACCCTCTGGAAAGTATGGCAAGACTGACCCATGCGATGAATAGAGTGAAGTTTGATGTACTGACTTTTTAAATTAACATCATCAACAACAACAACAACAACAACAACAACAACAACAACAACAACGTTCTCTGGAGTGCTGTAAGTGCTGGGCCTCTGGAATCATCAAAACAACCCCACCCCCTATCCACTGATTCTAAGAACACCATTTCACACAGTGAAGCATGGACATGGAAGCATCGTGATACAGGACTGCTTTTCTTTAAATGATATTGGAACACACTAGTGAAGAATTTAATATCATCAGCCAAGAAACAGGAGAAAACAGATGTTTCAACAAAACAATAACCTCCAGCACACAGCCAAGATAACTCAAGAAGTTGAACGTGCTTGCATGGCTTTGTTTAATCATTTCTTTTTTTATGCTGATTAATTCTGGTTTTTGTTTATCTTTATAAGTACAAAGTCAAAACACGATCTGTATGAAATAGAAGTATAATAAACAACAAAAGCAAAACTGCTTGAATGCTTATTTCCCCTCACCCGTTTTCTGATCCATCGACATGCTTTTTCAGGATGAGACATTTTTATAAAAAAGTTACAAAAATCCATCACTTGTGTCCAATTCTTCTGAACATATCCATTCGGATATATCACTATCATAAGAGACGGACACTATCCTTCTGGTCACTTTCATCTCATAAGAGACTGTTCCTTTTTACGTAAAATGACACAAAACCAATGCCACAGCATTTACTGCAGCTCTTGACAGTCTAAAAGAAATAGCCAATTTTATACCTGTTATACCTGTTATTCTCTCAGACAGCAGCAATGGTGAGAGACCTAAAGGTCTTCGAGTAGCTTTAGAAGTCAACACGTCTCCAAAACCAGACATATCATCTCGCCAGTTCCTCACTTTAGTTTATATAGGTTTCTCTAGAATTGCCTCATATAGCAGGATAACTCCTTATATCAGTCCTTCAGGTCTGTGTCCATTCCTCACAATGGCACTGTGAGCCAGGTCAGCTGAGTAACCCTTTGAAAACCAGGCCGTAAATGTTTGGCATTAGCCCATGTGGTCTCCAAGCAACAAAAACAGATGGCGCCAGACTGCTAATGGTGAACTGGTCCGTGCTCGGCACTGTGCATCTTGTAATTGACCCTTTTAGATCTGTGGAGAGGGAATTCCAAAGCGCCGCATGTGCACCTCCTTAATGGAATGTTTTTCTCCACCTTTTAATTATAAGATGCTGATATTAGTGGTGCAGGTGCTGAAATGTGCCAGGAGGACACCGTTAGGAAGATTTATGGATGACAGTGCCCTTGGCTGGTAATGGTATGAAGTGATGGTTAGCAGTTTGTATGCTAATCATTTGAAGAAATATCTTTCCTGACTGTGGTTAACTTTCAGTGTCGCTTATGTAAAGGCCTTATATTTTAGAATTAAAGTACCGGTCGAAATCTCAACCATAGATTCGTTCTGATATCTAATGGTCATATAAGTCTAAGTGCGCGTTTAAAAATAATCATTCCAAAATGCTTTCAGAAAGATATGTTGTAGGAAAAACTTTAACATAATCTGAAGGTCTTCATATTTGCAGAATAAGGAATGTTCATGACCATCAAGACCTTCGGAGAAGGCTCTATGAATCCTAAAATATAATATGTTGAATTTTTAGTTATTTTTGATTAAACAGAATTACGCTTGTTGTACTTAAAATCTGTATTCTAATATCACTTTTGTATTCGTGGGAGATCTTGTTTGGAAGCAGGTAAATTCTTGAAATGCCTAATGGAAAATTATCCAGTCTGGATTTCCCCTCTCTGATATCCAGAGGCTAGCCTGAAGTCCTTGCACATTATATTATCAACCAACATAATTAGAAACCCAAGATTTACAATATGTGAGACATGTTTTGCGAGGTGAAAACAACAGTGTAGGCCTTCTGGGAGTCCTAGGTGTATCACATACCTGGGTGTATGTGATTTATAAGCCGTGGTCTAGGCTGGTATCAGCTATTATCAATGAAGAGAAGACAACTCTGTGCTGAAAGAATCATTGTACAACTCATACGAAGTAAATCATAAATTAATGTCTGTTACGAGCTTCAGATAAGACTTACGGGATGTATTTTACAAGGTTTACATTTCCATGTTTAATCTAGACCGGACAAATAAAGTTTATTTGAATGTTTCTTAGCTAAGTAGCTAGAATCCCATAGAGGCGCTAGCAGAAATAAGCATTATTATAGAAGTGTTTTCCACTCATTTTCAACTGAGCATATATTCAAAAGTTCTTCCGCAAACCAAACGTGCTTCTTCTATGACTTTATTTATAGCGTCAGTACTGGGAACTATTATATTAGCTTGGAGTCCAGGCTCAGTAGAGGTTGACTGTGACCGAACTTCAGCTTTGGGCAATATTCACCTTAGTATGTGTCAGAAACCCAGTGTGTCAGAAATGACTGAAGAACAGCGTTAAACCAATATAGATATTAAAGCAAGGTCAGGGGCTGATATCCGAGCAGCTGCTGGAGGAAATTACTGCATCACTTCAGCAGTGTAGAACCACAATTAAACCATTTCGCAAACCCCACATTCTTTCTTGAGGTTGCCTGAGGTTTAGGAACTCCAGCGGCGCTGCACACTGACCCAAGCGACGGGCCACTTGTGTGCAACCCTTGCAAAGTCTTACAACACAAAAATGGCGGCCACCTCTGTCACTGTGTAGATGTCCGTGCTTCAAAGCGGCTTAAGTTCCCTCACACTTGGCAGGAAGGGGTTTTGAAGTGCACAAATAAGGTGTTCTGAGCCAGAAAGAGTTGGCTGCAGATGCCCGGCACACTTCCTCTCAGTGCTAGCTAACCTACAGTGCCATTAATCGCATTAGCCAGGCTCTAGCTCTCCCAGGGCCGGAGTCAGGGGCCTGGATTAATTGCTCTCTACTATGCAAAGCAGGCACATTGGAACAGGAATTCAATACTGAGAAGTGTAATGAGTGATTAAGGAAACATTTCACCGTCGCTCAAAGTTTAGCTGGGTGAATAAGAGAAATATACCAGCACTTATTATTTCTATATATTAGATTTTTCCTCTTTTTTTTTTCAATACTACTTTTTTTTCTTTCTTTCTTTCTTACTTTATTTCTCAGCTTGTGTCAATGTCACTCCACTGCCCCCCCCCCCCCCAACCCGACCATTTGCCTGAGGTCAGTTTTTAGCTATTAATTGCCAAGTTGGAGATAAAGGCTGATTATGAGATCTTTGTCACATTTTCCGACACAAAAGCTGACTGCGAGATTTTTGTCACACTTGTCATGAGATATGGTCATTTCAGCTCAGCCTTTCATCAGCCTTTCAGTACCATAGCAGACTGCACTCCATGTCATCGCTGGGGCGCCGTACATCACCACTCTCTCCTACCCCAGGAGAAAGGTCAAGAGAGGACCCTCATTTATTATTGAAATGGGCGATGAGTGAGTTTTTTCTCCCACCCCTTCCTTTCCCGGGCATATTTTCTTGGCATGTAGTGAATCTAAGCTTTGACATTGAGGTTAATACCACTTTCAAGCACATTTAAGATGAATTTTTACCAACCATCTGCAGAATTTACTTGTGGTGGGGCGTGTGCACCACCGAGTGACCGTAAAGCAGCCATATTTTCACATTAGAAGCACCAATCGAAATCTGTCCTATCTTCTCTTCCAAACGAATCCATCTTTCTGCTTTGCGGCCTATAAATTTCGGCATGCATCTTGTGACATCCAGCGCTATGGAAAATGATTTTCTAAGTTAGGGTCCTTAGGCTATTATGACCATATTGTCCGAGACCGCCGACTGTACTGTGAAGCATTGAGGCTAAATCCAAATAAAATCATCTCAAACAAAAAGGTGGATTCAATCCTCCAGAGCTGCCGTTTTTTTTATATAGTTCAACCTCTTACACATTTTAATTGGACGAGGGGCTGCAATGTTTTTTTTTTTTTATCTGACTGCAGTTTCATAGAAAGAATAATTAGAAGAACTTTAATTCATTTTCCTTTTTTCTTTTTCTCTAGGATTGAACCACAGCGGCCTTGATAATGTAGTCTAAATGCTGCTGGCAGTCTAAGAAGCTGGTTAATTTTAGAACAGATTCAGACAGCTTATAAAGCATAGGGCTTATAAAAGCAAGTCCCAGGATGTAGATTCTGTTTTTTAGCTAATGTTAACTATACTGAACACCTGAAAAAATCAAACAAATATTCTGTATCACATATTTGAACATTCCGTATTTAATGTTATGCCAGCCGCTTCATAGCACGGCACTAAGAAGATCAGACTGTAGATGTTTTTGAAAGGTCAAATGCAGGCTGTTAAAGTATAGCTAATTCTCTCTTAAGGTATATTTACTCAGTTACTCCATTTTTACCATAATTTTAAAATGAAACACTTTCTTGAACTAAATACTTAATTCAAGGTAACTGGGAAGTAAAGTTAAGGAATATCATCATATTTGACACATACATTCACTGTTAAAGGAATAATTAGACCCAAACCCTATTTTAAGAGGCCCAAATTACTTTTTAACACCCTGCTCTATGTACCTCCTCCCAAATTAGTCATTTTTTTGATTTTCTAAACACACACTTAAATGGGAAACACTAATAAATGTGGCACTTATTCAGTTCTATTTATTTCCTGAGAGTAACATATTAGAAAAAAAGACGAATAATGAATAAATATAAAATGCT
This sequence comes from Bryconaethiops microstoma, assembly GCA_037577275.1. Taxonomy (NCBI): domain Eukaryota; kingdom Metazoa; phylum Chordata; class Actinopteri; order Characiformes; family Alestidae; genus Bryconaethiops; species Bryconaethiops microstoma. Next base: position 22,874,644 of record JBBJLS010000109.1, read on the forward strand.
ATTAAACCTTTCAACAGGCTGTATTTTATGCTTTTATTTTCCCCTGGTATGTTCAGTTCAGCCAATACACAGTAATTGTAAATCAAAATGTGCAGAAGTGTTTTCTGTAATTTATTTTCCTTTACATTTATGCTGTTTGCTACTATTAAATATCCATAGACATTCAAAACATGTTTACAATGTATAATAAATATTTCCTTTAAGTGTCATCATAAGTGGAAACTCCTGGTGGTGAGTTCATTCACAGAGGTCAATGTCAAAATTACAGCCACTATGTTCATTAGTCATAATGAGAAGAAGGTGTTAAAACAGCCATGGAATCCTTTTGCGGGCTATAAACGGAACTGGCCAAAATAATTAGTTAATTTACACAAACGTAAGTGTTCAGCTTGGTGGCATCTTTTTAATGACTCTGCTACATTCTCAGTAATTTGACCAAGCGCATGTAGGTGATGAAAGGTGCGAAATTCGGTTGACTGTAGATCAAAATCTCTTCATTCCTGGTCTTGCACCGTGTGTCCTCCAAGCCTTCATGATTACATAGATTAGTGTGTTCTGCTGGAAAAGGTCCTGGCAAGGTTCTTGGGAACTAGAGCCTTCAGATTTAATTAACAGAAATTCATTAGTTTTGCAAGTAGGCTTTAAATAGTGAAAAGCAAAAATATACAAATAAATACAAATAAAATGAGCTTGTTAGAGGAGGCTTTTGCAGAGTATTGGGGTTAAACAGCTGAGTCCACCACTTCTTAATGTGTCGTATCTCAGACAGTGACAAAATGCTGAAAGCTTAATAAGCTACTCATTCCTTCCGCTCATCTTTGCCAACCCACACGCTTCGACAATGCTAGGATTTACAGGAAGACAGGACCTCCCGTGGCCCCCATTCTTCAGTGCTCAACTCTTCATTTTAAAGCCGCTTTGTAACTGACTTTTTAATGACACGCTGTAAATTTTCTTTGAGCAACAGCAGTTTAGAGCAGCAGAAGTTTGCGCAGTGGAGATGGTACATTATTTCAGGTCGACACCTAATAAAACAGCCTCTTTTCAGTGCAGGTAAATCGAATAAGTGAAATACATCAGAGAGGGTTTTGCTGGGGAGCTTGATAGAACTCATTCATAGTTAATCGTTAAATACAATCCTACGTCATTTCCACGCCCGAGGAAAGTCAAATCTGAAACAGTGCGGTTAAAAGAATGGGAGCTAGCTCTGAACGCAAAAAATAAGTGTGTTATTCGGGGCTCGGCTACTGAGTAATATTGTATATTCATATGGTTTCATATGGAGAGCTGGGGGTAGAGAGAGAGAGAGAGAGAGAGAGAGAGAGAGAGAGAGAGAGAGAGAGAGAGAGAGAGAGAGAGAGAAAGA
>JBBJLS010000109.1:22894288-22907914 GCA_037577275.1 Bryconaethiops microstoma
CTACCTGACAAACGATATGTTTGTATCGGTAGGGGGTTAGGTGGGTGGAAGCACATACAAACACATGCATACACACACACACACACACACACACACACACACACACACACACACACACAAGACACAAGACACAAGACTCAATAGATACACTGCTGTCACATACCTACTGCCAGGGCTCAACAAATTCTTAACAAAGCATACAAATAAACAAAATATCTGTCTGTATTTCTCTCTCTCTCTTTTTAATCTCTTTCTCTGTGCACACCCAAAGTGTGTACTACCCTGACAGCAGCAGTCAGACCCCTTTGAGATGGGCAGCATAGTTGAATCTGTAAAAGGTGTTAATGTCAGGGGCTTTTTGTGATTGCCACTGCTTTTATCTCCATTTTCCCCAATCACAGCATCACACAGGCACTGGATGAGACTGACAAGTCAGGACAAACACATGCGCGCACACACACACACACACACACACACACACACCACATACCACGGCTCTCGTAATGGCCACTCATCCTCAGGTGCACATTTCTTATCAGAGCTAATTGTATCTGCTTGACAGCGATAATGCTTCCTCTGCCCTAATGCTCATGCTGGACATATGAAAGGGACAGTCAGTATGTACAAAATGTGAAGGCTGAAAAAAAGAAAAGGATGAAAAAAGGCAGATGGATGGTGCCATCAGATGAGGGATAAACAGCAGTGTGCTTTTTACCGTAAGATAAAAAGCCCACTTGAAGTGCTCAAATAAATTAGGTTAAGTGAGATTAAACAGGTTTAGTTAATGTGCCACACTTATCCCATCTAGAAGCACAATAAGTGCTGTGTGTATGTGTGTGTGTGTGGGTTTGGGTGTGCATGAGTGAGATGTAAAAAAGTGTCCCACTTTTCTAGTAAAGGTGTTCGTTCTCCGGTTGATGATCAAAGCAATGAAGTGGCGGTCTGTAGGCTTAAAAGAAAGACAATAATTAAGCTGTTCAAATGAATCGAGTGGAGTATGTCTGCATTTTACCAGGAATTAAAATGGGTTCAAACAGACCAGTCAAACTCCTGCTTTCTATTCACTTTGAGAAGTACTCAACTGAGTTTTGTGCTCACTGGAATCATATTAAGTCAGATGATAGCTGGATGTTTTTTCCATTAACTGAGAGGCGATTCGATGAAAAGAAATAACCTTGATGCTTCAGGTGCACTTGCTTTTCCACTGATCCGCGCTTCTTTTTCTGCCCATTACTACACTCTTAAAATGAAAGATTTCTGAACTATTCATGGTTTTAGTGTACCATGAAAGTGCCACGAAAAATCTGCAGACTTTTTCTGCAGGCCCCCAAGTGGCTGCTTCACTTACAAAGTGGAGGTTATATTTGATGTTTTTGATTCTTTTGATTCAACAGGTAATGAACAGTTAGAATGAGAAAAGCTCAGTACATATATTATTTTAATTCCTAACTAATAATGATGCATGTTTTAATGTATTATTATTATTATTATTATTATTATTATTATTATTATTATTAGTAGTAGTAGTAGTAGTAGTAACGATTTATTGTTATTGTTATATCAATTATTATTTCTACCAATTTTAATGCTTATTTTTTGTATGATCGAATGTTGATTTCATTTATCTTTTGAATATAAGTTAAAAACTGCTGAAAAGAAATTATTTTATTAGTTAGCCGCACTAAAATGAAGCCTCTTAGCCATTCTGGCAACACTGCACAAGTTGATTGAGGAGAGCAAAGAAATTAATGTATTTTTGTCAATGAGAGGTTTTAAACTTCTAAAACTCTTTATACTGGTGCATGAGATAAACCTCAGATATGTCATCTAAACATGTTACTCCTGACAGTTGGATAATAAATACAGCTGACAACGTGCAAGAAAACCTTAATGCAATTATTTTCACAGTTAGGGGTAGAATCTCGCAATCTGTCCAAAGAGTTTGGTGTACAGGGCTGGCAGCTTCGTGAGGCTGGTAACAAAATGGCATTGGGTTGAAAAAGTGCACACTTTCATGAAGTGATAATCATCTTAACTGTGCTTGACAACTGCTTTTTTCATATCAAAAAGTCATGTACAGCTGTCACAAAAACAGCATTTGAACACAATTAAATTACTTAGAAATGTGGATTTGCCTGCTCACCTAGAAAAACAAAAATCCAACTTGTTTTGTGTGGCATTTCCACATTACAATTATATTTCACCCAGAACAAAAACAACCGAGGGACCTCCAAGTGAAACATTCTCTACAGAATCCAGAGTGACTCTTCTGTAACATCACTCCAAAGAATGCTTTTTGGCCCTTTTCTTTCCAAGAAAATACATTCCTATTTCTGTCCTCCTTTCCAAGCCTTTCTGCCCTGTACTCTCCAAATGCTGCATAGAAGTGTGTGTCTGGATTCTTTTACTGTTCTTTATGATCATCTATACAGAACAATGAAGCTTTACCCATCACTGCTGACATAGTTTGTCAGTGAGAAGTTTACAGATGCCGACAAGGCAAAGTGAGCCATTTAAGACCGCAGGGGAGATGATTTGAAGCCTAAATTGCAGTCCATTACTATTTTGGCAGGGACTCAATGCAGACCATCCACTGTGGAACACAGAATTGTTGCATGCTTTTTGCATGTCAGAACAGAGGTAGATGATTAAACTGATTAGTCATATTGCCCTGTACAAGCATGTGACTAATGCACTGTCTATAGTCATGTACTGCAAATGAAGTCTTAGGTAACAGGAGACTATGCAGTTTACTATCATTCCTGATCTAGGACACATTTATTGCCAAGCAGGCCAGTGGCCATTGCTTTTTGTGTACTTTTACAAATCTTATCCATAGAGTATTTTCATTAGACGCTTGGTATCTCTTTGGTAGCACTCTCTACCCTGAATGTTTTCATTTTTATTTATTATGGAGGCAAAAAGCTTTGGGAGTCATGATAACCCTGACAAAATATCCAACAAGATGCCTCTTCCAAAAACCCTAAATAGCCTATAAAGGAAACAAACAAAAATATAGCATAATTATCCCCACTCCCTTACATTAACAAAGACAAACAGTGCCCCAAAAAACAGGCTCTCACCCCCACAGCTTTCTGGACTAGCCTATTAATTGTTGGCTGCTTAATCTCAGCACTAAATCTTACTTAACTACAATAAAACAAGGGCGTAACAGAGTGAACACACTTACATTTACAAACATCTTCACAGAGAAAAAGGCTTGCTGTAATGATACTGTTGGTAACTAGAACACTGGACCATCCTGGCAGGCACTGGCATGATGACAATGTTTTAATTTGTACTGACAACACCCATTAAGGAATATGGTAGGAAAGTGTTATGAATGACCTCGGGGCCATCGACCCTGGGATAGGCTCCGAGCACCCACAACCCTAGTGAAGATTAAGCGATTACAGAAAGTGAATGAGTGAGTGTTATACATGGAAACTGTATTAGCATTTTGGTGTGAGGACACTGAAATCATTCATAGAGCTGCTTTGTAGGTATCTGTACAAATAAGTTCCATATTAGTTGCGGATAATGCTTCCTAACTGTGTATAAATAGAAAGAAATATGTCCCTTCAGTATAAGGGAATCAATTTGTTTCTTGAAGCTGATGAATGTACTTTTTAATACGGTTAACAAATGACTCAACACAGTAAGCAACTCTTTTTGCTCCTAAACAGAGTTACATTTAAAGGGCTCTTTCCAAAGAAACGTTATAATGAAATAAGCGCACTACTTCAGAACTTTAAATGCGATTCTGTTAAATAAGAGAACTCACACGACACATCTGTGTGCTCTAGAGTAATTCATGGAATGCAAGTGAATGTTTACATCTAATATAAGTGCAAACTGAATATAACACAAATGAATATTTATATATGGTGTAAACATCAGGATAAGGACAGGAAAAATACTACACAGTTGCAGAGTATGGCAGAAGCAGGTTTGGGAACTGGATATGTTATAATAATCATCTGAGTGATCAGTAATGTTGCTTCTTCTATTTCCCTACTCTCAGGAACATCACCACTAGGCCAGTGCTGTGCTTTCTGAAAAGGCCTTCTGTATGAATAGATTGGCTGGAAGTGGTAAGCAATCCATAACATTTATCCGGGTATACTTACTCCTCTACAATGGTCTACATGGTCGTATGAGTCGAAAGTCAACATTCTAGTGGGGTTTTAAGAAACCCAGAACAGCTTATTGAATGCCACCTCTTCCCATCTGTCTGAGTCAAAGGCATGTTGTGATCTGTTGACATAGGAGTTCTTTTAACAGAAGAGAAAGGATTGGCGATCAATGGCCACGCGACCTTGATGAATCTTCTCTCTCATGGAAGGAATGTGCTAGCTAGATTTGTTGTGAAGTCAGTTGAATGTAGCCTACACATTCTTGCACATTAGACCTTACACGTTTTGTTGATGGCTGGATGGATGCATTAAATTCTGGCTCAACACAGCACATTTTGTGTGTATTTTACCAAATGCTTCCTTTTGTTCCTTCAGGCCATTTTAACCTTAACTTTGCTGTTAGGTATTTGCTATTGACAGCATGCTGTGTTTGGTCATATACCCGCTTAAAGCAGTGCAGTTTTAAACTGTCTTGTAAAGCATCAAAGGTGTTGCTGACATATCATGCTTCTCAGCTGTGCACTTAAATGAGGGGCGATGTCAGAAATAGCAGAGAGGTGGATCTCAGTCAAGCTTGAACAAAATAAATAAATGAACACCTGCACTGATTCAGTGCAGACACTGAAGTGCATGCTGTGGACCTTGCATTTTGAAAACTGTGTGTGTGCATTAGTGATGTGGACCTTGCATTTTGAGAACAATGTGTGTGCATTAGTGATGTGGACCTTGCATTTTGAAAACAATGTGTGTGCATTAGTGATGTGCTGGCTGTACCAATGATGTGTGTAAATCAACTGAATAACCCTATGAGATATAATAGCTGCCAATCTGTACATACTACCTTGTGGCATTTTTTATTGTTTCAGACTAAAACAAGGGAGAAACATGTTGATAAAACATACACACATAGACTCAACTTTAAAAAATAACGTTTTTATACTGAAAATGTTTATTTCCAGTCAAACATTTTCTTAATAAATGGGAATTATTAGCAAGCTGTTTAGAATAAAATTGGTCCTCACTAATTCTTTATCCATCTCTCAGCTTTCCCAGTATGGAGATTAATGCCTTGGATGCATCGTCATCAGGTTACTTTAGTTACAATCCTCAGTTGTCACTTGTAGTTTACACATAATGCTTTGACAAAATATTACAATGGGCTGAATTTGCATTAACTATTATCAAAAATTCTTGGAGAAAATGAGAAAGTAAATTCCATCCAAGAAAACTGGAGACCGCCAACTGCACTGGAACGAAACACAAAATGTTGATTGCAAACCTTTGTGAACAGTGACACAACTCACTGTACATGTCTGTATATATCAGGTATAAAACATTGAAATCAATGCTTAGTCATCAGTTCTGAATTAATTTTATCTTCACTTATTTTGTTCATTTCAATTAACTGAATAAATCATTTTGCAATGGAATATGAACTTGAAACTATGAAAGAGATTTACGTCTTTATCTTCTGTTTGATTGTTGATCTCTAAGCAGAAATCCAGTCAGACTCAACTGTCTCCCTATCTTACAGAACATTACAGCAAATCTGAACAGTCTCTCGGTATCATGTGTAAACTACTTGATACAAATTGTAAACTGGAGTATTTGAATTAAAGATAAATGATCTAAGTGTAATGTGTGACTGTAACAACTGTCTGAGGCTGTTACAGTGAAATACAGAGACTGTTGTGTGTTCTAGAGAGTTCAAGGTCAATGAATCGGAGTTTCTTTTTTGGAGTTCCTAGTTTTTTATCAATAGGTTCAAGGAATCTCAAAGGTGGCTGAGAAATGAAAGCACATATTTGACATTTTGGCTTTTACTGCACATACTAATGTAAAGTTGCTCTAGACAGTTTTCTCCTCTGTCCAGGCTCTGAAAGCCTTCCTCTGTAGTGCTCATACAAAGTGTAGTCTGCTTTAAGATCATCCAGTCACAGGAGAGTTAATAAAGCAACAACTGACAAAAAATGACTAATCCTGGCGAGAAGCAAAATCATCTGCGAGTGGAATAAAATAATTTCCAAGAGTAAAATTACTTGGAACATTGTCTAGAAGTCCAATTTAACAGTAATGTTCTTACATTGTTCACAAGAAGTGTTTGACTAGATTTGAGCTGCTTTCACTTGCCAAGATGATTTTACAGCCTGAGTAGAGCATAAATCCTGGACTGGGTTTTTAAGTTGTGGTGCCTTTGAGAAGCTGTTGCTTTCTGTTAAAAGTTTTGGAATGCAAAGGGGTCACATGCTTGATGTGTTTGTGTATTTTGGTTACAGATGTTTCTTTTCTGATTCTGTACCATCTCGGCAAGATCAAGATATTGATCTACCTGAAGTAGCTCATCGAACTGGACACACATGCTGTTAGCTTTTTCTAAAGAAAAAAACACCCCACTCTCAATACTCTCCCATTAGCAAGTGGATTGTGGGGAAAAAATGTATAAGGGTGATGTCTGAAAAACCACTGCAATTAGCTTCAAATAGGTAATAGCTTTTAGTGGCCTGCAGACAAATGAGTCCAGGTCTTCAAAGAAGGAGGCCTTCATTGTGTTTGAAGGTCTGATGTTGTGACAAAGGGGAAAATGGATGAGTGAACTTGACACAATGTTGCAGTAATGTTTGCTGTTTCGGTTTGGATATGCCCAGGTGTTTGGTTTTTGTTTCCGAGTACTCATGCAGATCCAGGAGCGCTGTAGATGCCCAAGGCGCACATGAAAGATTGGCACTGTTTGATTTTTCAATAGCTCTCTGCTGTGCCAGACACTTGTTTTCCACTGTGATCTGTTGCAGCATTTTGAAGCACATCCATACATGCATACACACTCACCCACAGAACAGTGTGTGTTACATTTCCAATTAAAGTTGATTGGTCTGAAGCTTATTCATTCAGTTATTCTTACGATTAAAAAAAAAAAAGAAATCACATTCTCAGCTAGAGGAGTTTTGCCTAATGCGCACTGGACTGTGGATTTGCAGTCTCAGACAGACAGTAAAAACCATTATAAAACAGAAAAAAAGACAAACAAGCATGCATACAGTGGAAAAGAGTAGCACTGTTATTAGTTCATTAATATCTAGATTAGCAAATGCTTTTAGAAGAACACAGGTTTCAAGTCAAGTCAAATTTATTTATACAGCTCACTTTCATACACAAAGGTCATTCAATGTGCTTGACAGGAATAGAATAAAATGTTTAATAAATCAGAAAGCATAAAATAGTAGGAGGTTTAAAAAAAAACAGACGAAAGAACAAAAAAAAGAACATAATGCATAGAGCATCAATAAAATGTTACAGCTGTGTTTGGTCATATACCTGCTTAAAGCAGTGCAGTTTTAAACTTTCTTGGAAAGCATCAAATGTGCTGCTGACATATCATGCTTCTCAGCTGTGCACTAAATGAGGGGCAATGTCAGAAATAGCGGAGAAAAGAAAGAAAATAATGCATAGAACATCAATAAAAGGAGAATTAAATTGCAATGTAAGAACAGAATTTTAATAGAAACTAATGATTTTGACAAGTGGGGGGGATATGTCCCCCGCTGCTATAATGGTTCCGGCGCCCATGCCCATGGCCCCCAAAGACTGGAGCCAGCCCTGCATTAATATTTGTGCATTTTTTATATTGCATAAAACTGCCCTTCATTGTGTGAGTTTTTTATGACAAATTACAAAAATGGCTCCACATGAGTTTTGAATATTACATTAATGTACAATAAGGTTAAGAATGTTTTTCATCTTCTCCTATAAAGGTCCAGTGACATGAGTTTTTTTTTATGACAGCAATAATGTTGTATATTAGAGCGCACAATGCTCTTATGTGTACCACAGGCTCCAATGTAATTTTTCTCTGACTGTATTTTTGCATTCCCAGATTGCTAACTTGACAGATACGTTTAGCATTCACCATGTCCTCCACTTGCATTGGTGGTGCTGCCGCATCACCTTGAGACTGCGTTGTGTTTTAAAACGCTTGACAAATTTTTTAGTGCACTCCTTGTTCTGTGATCCACACGTAGGATAATATCAATCCATTAAGTGCCTTCCATTTCGGGCCTGCGCCCCATTTATAATCCGGCAAGCGTCTTGTGAGAAGTAAATAAGCGCATGGTGGTTTTTAGCATGTAGCTCGCGGTTGCTCCCCGATGTGTATTCACGATGCCTGTTTAACCAATCAGTTCCACTGGGACAGATAAGGGAGTCGGCATAAGTGCGGCAAATAAGGTACATACTCAAATGAATTTGTTATTCATTGATAACCCCCCTTTAGGTTTGTTTCCTTCTCATGCTTGCTGCGCAATATGAAAATAAAAATTAGCTCTGCACTACTGATATCTCGCCTGTCTTCCCCACCTCACCGTCCTCCCTGTGATTGGTGAAACCAACCTTGATACCTGCGCCTAATGCCAAAATACAAAGGTTGCAATGTCTTTCTCTTGTCTTGCGGCCTTGCAGTCATCTGATCAGAGGTCAGAGCGAGGTCGCTTTGACAAAATGTTGCCGTAAACAAGGCTAGGTGAGTGGATGCGTGCGTCAGGTGTTATAAATCACCCAATCTGGGCTGATTAAGACTGCCTGCGAGCTGGAAATTCCAGGCCACACCATCTGTTCACAGTTAAAGATATTTAAAAGCTTTATGGGCTCAAAACTGTGCAAACGTTAGATGCTGCTGAACTTGGTCTATGCTTCAGTTGTCACACACATCTGTGTGTAGACCCCACCCCAGTGCTTATTTGCAATTTTGCGCTAAATGAATGACATCCTGAGATTACAGCAATAGGCTGGCGTTCCATCAGCACTCGAAACAAAATGGGCTTAATGTGAAGACCATTTTAACTGTTAATGCTTGAGATGTTGTTGTTCCTGTTTTTTCTGGGGGGTTTTTTTTTGGAAAAGAAAAAACAACTAATCTTGTCCTCACTGCTCCAATTTGTGAATCTCAAAGTTGTAGCTGAAATAAGTGTGTGTCAGTTCAAGTTCCAAAGGGAGACATGTCACGAAATTCCGCCTGACACTGTCGTGACTGTCAGAGATAGAGAGGACAACATTCAGCACAGGACAACATTGCGTGTTCACAGTGGGGTCTGGGGTGAAGTGACAATCATTCACAGCTGAAAAATGTGCCTTCTAAGTCCCAAATCAGGGTCCAAATGAAGAGTGTAGTACCTAAATATACCGCATTTGTTGTTATCATTGCTAAATAAATGTACTGCACTGAAGAAAACCTTTTGCCATCATAAGCACTACTACTATGCTCCTGTATTTGTTTACATTTATGTTTACAGCATCTAGCATACACTCTAATCCAGAGTGACCCACACAAGAACTTTGTTGTCTAATTGGGAAGTAGTACAAAGATACCTCTACACTAAGAGACTAGTCAGCAGTTTAGTCATTCAACATTATTACTTCTGGTCCTTATAGATTATCTCCAGATGCTTTAATGGTTAAGTCAGTGGATTATCAAGCATCACTGAACTTTCAAATTTAAGGAGAAAAAGTACATTTTGCATTTTTATAGCAAAAACTACAAAATGTTACAAGAAAATTGTTATGAGGAGCAACTTTACTAATTTATTTATTTCCACAAACAGACTTCCCCCAGTAATCTAGCTTTGGAAAGTTGACCTTGAGGAAATTAAATGGCTCTTGAATGGCTGGCAAGTAAATATGCAAACCAACCTAAAACCTATTAAACTTTAACAGAAAACAGCAGAGGCTGAGCCCATCCAAAACTACGAGAATGTAGGGGATTTGGCAGCATCTCATACTTTGTTTATATCCACATGATGTTATTGAAAATGAACATATTTTTGATTCCAAAAAAGTTAAAAAAAAAAAAAATTGTTCAGGGCTGTAGCCCAGTAGCCCAGACCTGGTCAAGGCCCAGAGAGCGGCTACTCAGTTGATCTGTGCACCCCAAGAAAAAAAAGAGTAGTTTTTTGCACTGTCCTTCACCAACGTATGTGTGTGAAGCACTGGTGCAGAAACAAGAGCTCAGAACACATCAGCATCACGTGATTATTGTCTGTCTAGTGTGTACACTAAAAAAAACCCATAAGTGGAGCATTAGCTTCTCAGCAAAAGTCTGCCATCTGAAGCAGACCACTGAGTTACCTCTATTTTGTTCAAATATTTATAGCAACATGCAGAATCAGACTCAGGGTTCCAGTGGCTAATGGAAAGGAAAAAGCTGCCATAGAAACAGGCAATAACACTAAATCTCTACACCAAGTACGTATTTGGAAAATATGCAACTTAACATTACTCAGTTAAAACTATTTTTCATTCTTATGTTTTAATATTGACCTAGAACACGTGAACCATCATGACAAAATAGTGACTTGAACAATAAGTGTACTGTTATTTTACGTTTTTATTGCTGGATCTTGGCTGTTGCCTCCTGATGTTGGTTTCTCCACATCTTAGATCAAATCTGGAATTTTCCTAGTATGTAGAGTGAGAGTTTCGCTTGTGAAACTGGTGCATTCAGCCATGTATCATCATAGCATAACACAGTTGCTTTCAGAGAAATGTTTCAAAATGCTGGTTTTGCACTGTGCATAAATGGAAAATAAATATAAACAGTGTTAGAACGAAACTCCATATATCCTGAGTAATAACCTTTCCTAAGAAAAGATAAAATGCTCTGTTTTTATTTTTCCCTTTACCATTAAATTTACATGCAATTTAAAGAGCATTTCACATTTTTAAATAAAAAAATGATGAAAGTTACAAGGTTTTGATATGACAACAATGATATGCCCAGACTGGTCATATTTAAAATGAATGGTATCATATCTCTCACCATATCGACCACTACTGCCTGGGTCAGGACAGCCACTTCCTAACCAGTGGCCCTGCTGAAAGAGAATGGCAAATCAAAGCTACGGGTTCCCTTTGCATGGTGAGCCATGGCTGATAAATAATTGATAAGCTACAAGAGCAATGGTGCACATTAGGCATCAGCTTGCAAAGATCGGCTCCACCTCACAAGCCACGAATATGTGTTCCTCCCAACATACCACATGCACACAAGAAGATATAAACACCTATAATGAGGCCTATCACTAAAAGTAACAACACCATGCTCCCAGTGTGCATTTGTATAACTTTAAAATACTTAAAACCCATTTATAGGCATATATGTAATTTCTAAAGTGCTTGGAAACCTTTTTTGGGTTGATCAAATTGCAGCCTTCCATATTTGATGCTTAAGAAGAGAACATGGTATTGAAACAGCCCAAGTAGGTTCAGAAAGAAATTTTAAGCTCTGAGTAGTGTTAGTAGCCTGTTTGTTTATTTAACGCATTAAGCTGCATATTGGCTGTGGTGAAAATAGGCCAGTTGATTGCACACTTTTCTTTTACAGCTGGTGGGCTTCGTGCGTAGATTTGCATTAGAGTCAGCTTTGGGTTTTGTGTTCTGAAGACTAGGAAGTTCTGTTTTTTTGTCTGTTTTTTCTTTGTTCTATTTTGTTATTTTAGTGTGTGTGTTTGCTGAAGTATGGAAAACTGCTCTCTTGTGTTTTCGCTTAACATCTGTTTGCCGTTCCTTTCTATATTGTACCACAATTTTGAAAAGTCACTTGTTGCAAACTGGTGCTTTTCAGAAAGAACCCTCTTCCACCTGCTCCTGTGGGCAAAAATCCAACTGAAAATTCTTGTAATTTCACTTTACAAAATGCTAGTGAACCAACTCTCCACTGCTGTCAGAGTGCTCTGCATATTTTATGCCTTTCACATTCAGCAACATGTCCTGCCAGCCGCTCTCACGATAAACGTCCACTCCTTCCTCTTTTCTCACAGAGTTTGAATGATTACTGTTTTTTACAGTTGATAGCAAGCATTTTCACAATTACACTATTTGGATCAAACCATGAATGTCTGTACTAGATAACAGTTAGAGCCCCCAAAAATGTAAGGTTAATGGAGACAAACTGCTGATTCAGTGTTTGTAAACAGGTCAATCACACCTGATTCCCATCTCAGATTAAATCCCACTCACGTGTAGCATCCCAGCTAGCAATACTCCTGGCTACCATGGGAGAGATACTTTCCTTCTGTCACCTTTTTTCACCCACCTGTTCCCTCACCTGTCTGCACTTATCACCCTCATTAGGTGTGATAATTAAACCCCTTTTGCACCATCTTTAGACACTCATGAATTTAGCTCACCCTTGTGTAGATCACCTTCCAGGTATTTTCATGCCTTTTGAATCTTCTTTTTGTTTCACCTAGAATGACCTTTTAATCTTCTCCGTATCTTCTGCAACTTCCTGTTTCATGCTTCACCTTGCATCAGACTTCTTCATATCTGATACCCTTACTCACCTTATCTGCTGCATCCTTTTCTCTGTAAGTTCAGTAACGTGCTCTCACCTTCCCTTTGGTGACTCCTCCTTTTCTTTTTTTGTAGTATTTACATTTGTTCTTTTTGGTTTTTTTGTCCATTTTTTACTTTCGTCGTGCATTAACGTTTCCTCTCTGCATTCAGATATCTTCATTTGGTTTCCACTTAGCCTTTTTATTCTTCCCTTTTTGTTCTAACCCTTTGTTTAGACTTTTTCCATCTTTATATTTGCTTTTTTTTGGTCATTTGTTCTATTTAGTCTGACGAACCCCACAGCCAGTGACACGGGTTCAATCCCCAGGTCCACTGCCATCCGAAGTTGGAGTTAGTTTAAACTGTCAAACTGAGCACATACTGTATCTCAGTATGTATGCGCTGCCGAACCACGACTGTGCAGCATGCCACCTCATCTCTGACACAACAGAGGTGAGTTTGATTAGTGGGAATGACAAGGTGGCATACAGATAGAAGGTGCAACGGCTTACGGACTGGTGCAAAACCAACAATCTGTCTCTGTGGACACGAGAAAAGAGATGGTTGTTAACGTTTGGAGATCATGCCATGATTAATCTCTGCTGAACATCAACAGCTCCGAAGTGGAGAATGTCCATGTTAATTGGTTTTTTAGTATCGTGGAGACCCCTTACATTGACCCTCAACTCCAGCTCCATCGCAAGGAAAGCCTGGCAGTCTCCTGCAGACTGAGGAGAGCACACACCCCCTATTTCTCACTACGTTCTATGGAGGGACCATAGAGAGTATTCTGAGTAGCAGCATCCTTGGGTGGTACAGAGACTGTGCTGCATCAGTTCACAAGACCCTACACAGGATGGTAAAGATGGTGGAAAAGATAACTGCAGTCTCTCTCCCCTCTGCTGCAGACATTTACACCACATGCTGCATCTGCAAAGCCACCCAACACTGTGGTTGACCCCATACACCCCTCACACACACCTTTTCCCTCCTTCCATCTGACAGAAGGTTTTCAGCATCTGGGCCTACACTGCCAGGATGGAGAACAATTTCTTGCCCCAAGCCATCAGACTCATAAATCAGAACTGAATAATGAACTCTCTCTCTCTCTCTCTCTCTCTCTCTCTCTCTCTCTCTCTCTCTCTCTCTCTCTCTCTCTCTCTCTCTC
>JBBJLS010000109.1:22909191-22931782 GCA_037577275.1 Bryconaethiops microstoma
TCTCTCTCTCTCTCTCTCTCTCTCTCTCTCTCTCTCTCTCTCTCTCTCTCTCTCTCTCTCTCTCTCACACACACACTGAACTGACTGCTTCCTTCTCCAAACATATTCACACTAAACTGATCCACATAAACAAAGAAAACTCATTCCCTAACTGTAAATATCCTGTGTCAATTACATACAGTACATTTTCCAGTTGCTGCTATTAATGCTATTTACGTACAATTATTTGTTGCCCCTCTCAGTCTTTTTGCACACTTTCTGCACACCTAACTACTCTACTTCTGTTGTCTTGTCCTGTAAATTATTGTATTATTGCTCTCTCTTGCAGTCCTGTCCTGCTTGCACTTGTGTAGTCTTGTAGTGTTTCTGTTTTTGTTTTATTGTGTTGCACTTTGGTCCTGAAAGAATGTTGTTTCATTTCACTGTGTATATGGTTGAAATGACAATAAACATCTACTTGACTTGACTTGAGTTTAATCAGTTGGTCTCAGTTCTTGAACAGTGAATTAGTGAAATGAGTTGCATTCCTGTTTGGCTGGAATGAAAACCTGCAGCCACACAGTTCCTTTGTGGATAAGATGGCGACCCCTTCTTTGCTGTGATTGATTATGTAGTCCTGTTGCAAGAACACTGGCGTAGACGTTTTGATAAGAAGTTAATCATTTTCAGATCTTGCTGCAGTGCTGTTTTCTGTAAATGTTCTGCTGAACTCATTCTTCTGCAGAGAAATGTGTGAAGTGAATTTGCTAACTGCTATATATATACTGTGGACACTGAAAATGCAAACTAACAATGACATAAAATGCTTGTATTTTAATTTTCAGTTTCCTCAAGAGGCACATCTCGTTGTTGTTTAATATCACAATGCAATTACACAAAGGGTTCTTTGACGCAATTCAATAAGCGAAACATGAGTTCCTCATGGAAGGTGCTTTAGGGTACCACATTAGGTTAAATGCTGAGGACCTGATACTACTACATTGTGTGTGTTCTATGGTCTGTGCTCGTGAACATTTTGTTCTTACAGCCATGGACCCTCTGGCGCACACACATGTGCCCTCATATTGACCTGCCTGTCCTGCCGCCCTCCTGTTCCTCATCTGACCTGCACTTCAGAATAAACCACATGTTTAATACAGGCCTTACAAACTACACTAATGTTTTTCACCTTTTCAGTAGTATTCTGTACATTTGGACTCTGATCTGCTAAAATCCTAAATAATGAGCACCAATCTGTGTGTGCGGTGCAGTGGATTGTGCTAGTAGTTAGTGGTCATTTTGCAGGTGACTTGCAAGGCTTGCAGATGATGACACATGTGAAAAAGTGCAGAAATCAGTAAGTATATGAAACTTTTGCATGTGCTAACCATTGACAAGTTCAGATCTCAAAGGGGTGTTAGTTGAACTGGAATCATTTAAAAGACAGACAGAAAGACAGAAAGAAAGAGTCAGTAAAATAAAGACAGAATGTTAAGTGAAAGACTGCACAACACAAGCAAAAAAGAAAAAAATAAGATTTATTTAGTTACAGGATGAAAGTCTCTAAGTTTGCTTAATTAATCTAATTACTAGAGGTTTGCCAATCCGATACTCAGTATCAGTCTGATATAAAAAAAACATGAATTATTATGTAAATACTTAACTATACTTTGAGTAATGTGCTATAAAGAGACATAAGTAGATGAGGATACGAGTAATACGTTTACAGCTGAGCAGCCTGGCAGTACATAAAATGGCTACTCCACACATAGTGCTCTATGTACGAATGTAGGAATGCTCCTACACCAGTGTACAATACGTCTAACAAAGAGCTGTTGGTGATTTAGTCATGTGTGCAGAAAGCTATAATAAGCAAATTGTATACAATATGGGTGTAGAAGCTCCAATCTTATAACTTAAATGGTACACTAGAGAGGAATAGAGGAGCAACATAGGATTCAAAGTGTTTCCAGCTAAATGTATTATTAACAGTGTAGAAGATGGAAGAAGTATCAGGTTGTATTATCAGTATCATATTTGACATGAAAGGGTGGTATTGTGCCACCCCTGCTCATTACCCTGATTTCACTCATTTAATGTATTTACAGTAGATAAAACCCTGCAACTCATCAACTATATGATATAAACAAGCTCTGCACTTGTGGTATTAAGTACAGTCACAGATTTATTTACTTGAATGAGAAGGTTGTGAGGAAGCTGGATCAGTAGACCAGAGCTGAGCTACATAAAGAGCATTTTAGAGCAGAAGAAGCAGAACCATTCCACTCCTGTGTGTGGCCACACTGCAAAGTGCAGTTCACACAGTATCGCACAAATTATGACATAAGGAGCAAGTGGTCACTTGTTTTTTTTAGTTTTTTTTAGCTATGCGTGGTCTGTGGTCACTTGCAGCTAAGAACACAAATTTATTTTGAGGCATAGTAAACCACACAGCAGGTGTTAAACTCATTTGCACTGACTCCGCCCAGTCCCTTAGAAGAAATGCCTCACATTATATGTTTAAGTAAAGTAGCTCCTTATAGTCACGCTCAAACACACCACAGCGTGAACAATGTGAAATTCTTTCTTTGCATTTAACCCATTCACCAGTGGGCTGAGGAAGTGGGCTGCCACCAATGAGGGGTGCCCAGGAGCAGTGTGTGGGGACAGTACCTTGCTCAAGAGCACCTCAGTGATTGCACCAGCAGGGTTGGGATTAGAACCCACAACCCTCTGATTGCAATGGGACAACTCCCTAACACTAGGCCTCCAGCTGCTTCAGTTATTAAAGTGAACATACAAAACGGACAGCGCATGTAATGTTGTTCATTTAAGAGATCAGCTTGGATAATTTACATGTGTTTATACATGGGTAAGCCTTTAGTAAGAAATTGCTTCGTAAGCATGTTAAAGGTCCCATATCACAGCAAAACCCATTTATTCTCACATAAAAAAAAATCATGTAGTACATAAACACTTTTTTTCAAAGTGTACTGTCCACTCCCTAGTTTATACAGACCATACATTTGGAATTCATCGTTTTTGTGATGTAACAAAAGCAGATGCATATCTGCATATATCCATCTTTCTCAGCCAAGGAAAGTGTAGCCCCACCAACTCTAAAGTTATAGAAAATATTCCAGCTTGGACTGTTTATGACCTAAGCACAAAACAGAGCAGCCAATCATGTAAGCGGTACAGTAACCAAAACAGCCTGTTTTTTTTCCCCCTAATGTAAGAAAAGAGAGAAAATATTCCGGTAAAAAGGAATAAGGACTATTCTGGTACACAAAACCATACAAGCATGAGTGGATCTCTGGATCAAACATAAAGCACAGGAAAAATGCAGGGTAGGGGACTGATTTTTATAAGGCTAAATGTCTGCATTGTTTCCATATTCTTAGGTGTGTGCAAGGAGTTAGAGGAGTATGGAGCTATATGTTTAAAGTTTAAGAGGCTACAGAATGGCACAAACTTTGTGAACCAAAGCTCTATGGCATTACGCCAATTAAGTCTTTATGGCAGTGTGCATTACACACACCTAAAGAACATTGCTTTTAATGGTCCATAGCAGCAATTGAGAGGTAAATGACATTGTTTAAAGATGGGACATTTTGTAGGGATGATCAGGTTTGCATTCAAGTATAAAATAAGGGGGGGGCAGCCAAATTACTCCTGTCATCTTAACTGTACTGTGTACAAGGGTGAGATGAGGATGCTGAGAGAAAAAAAAGTTCTTTAGCAATATTAACACTTCAGACAAGCTACAAGATACAGAGACTGTCATAGTGTAATAGCGAGTCAGCAAAGCCTTGTCTCGATGATCAGTTTAATGGGTGTGAGGGAGAGACAGAGTACCTTCACTTAAAGGATTGAGGGCTTTTTTTTCAGCTACATGACTTTCAGTAGCAAGAAAATCTCCCATTTTCCCAAATGAGTCTGAGCAGAGAGTGTCCTTTTTGGATAGAGAGTAATTTCTCTCGCTATTCAGTGAGAAAAAAAAAAATGAGGCCAAGCACTTTATTGGTGTTAGAATTTGGCCTAACCTCGTCATTACAGTTTGCTCAGGTTCTCATTTTTGCTTGTACTCAAAGCTGTAGTTCGCAAGACAAATAGTTTTTCATGGCAAATCCTCACAAAAATCATTCGAACCATTCACTTTTCCTTTATATCCACATTACTGCCATGGTCTCACCATCTAATACAAGCAAGTGTGACAGGGTCCATCAAAGTGAAGGATGGGGCTTCCCAGCCAGGTTGCACCTTCTGTGCATTTTATGCTTACCTGGCTACGGCCGGGGACAGAAACGCATGAGTTGGGGATAAAGTGCTTGCAAAGTGAGAAGTTCCTTGGCATGAAGTGGATCTTTCTTTTAAGCGTCAGCAGACTCAGAAAAGGCTGCAAATTGGGAGCCAACATCACTCACCACTTTTGTATTCAGATATGCTCGCATCAAGCTCCTCTCATCAGTGGCAAGCTGAAGTTGAAATGCGTATATTGCAGTACAAGACTGTAAGTCATGAGTTATATGAAAAGAGAAAGAAGAAAGAGAGTAAAGACAGAAAGAAAAAGAGCTTTGTTAATGGGTGCGAGCTTCTCACAAACACCAGGACCATCTGCTATTAGGCCCTATGTGAAATCTTTGTCAGGGAGAGAGACGAGGCCGAACCAATCTGTTTTAAGAGGCAAGGTCAGGGGAGAGGAGTGGGCATTAGAACAGGAGAGCAAAGATTCAGCCGAAGCTAATTAAAGCAAGGCTGACTGGATGAGCAGCGCAAACCACCTCGCCACTTTCAAAAGGACCTGTCAGCAGCCTTCAGGCCTTGCCTTTCTTTCAATTAGAGCATTAAAATAATTGACAATAATTATGATAATCATTAGCGAAGCAACTCAACGAACGACCGGGGTCTTTTTTTGGGTTTAATTGTTCTGCGGCAGAGAAAAAGGGTCATCCTCCAGGAGCTCCACGAGCTTTTTTTTTTTTTTTTTTGTAGAAGGCAATTATGAATATGTCAGATTAGAGAACAGCGGACTGTTTAGCGAGGATGTCTTATAGACCACTGTAGTGCTCAGTCATTTCTATTTGGATTCTATGGCAAGACAGTTTAATGTTATTATTTTTTCTGATGGGTGTGTGTGGGGTTGAAATGGGGTAGTGTGAGAAATGGGTTTTCCTTTTGGACATGGTTTTGCGGCGACCTGGAGATATCAAGGCTGCGGGGTACTCTTCTGAGTGTGTGTGTGTATGTGTGTGTGTGTGTGTGTGTGTGTGTGTGTGTGTGTGTGTGTGTGTGTGTGTGTTGTGCAGACAGGGGAGAACTCCCACGCGACCGCAAACATGCATTTATCCTGTGTTACACTCAAACTCTCCTCAAACTTAAAAAAAAAATCAAAGAGAATACATCTACCGCATAACAGGCAGAAGAAACGTGTGTTTATCCTGTGTCTCACAGTAGGAGTCATTTATTTGAATATCTCAGATATTCCCGCCATGAATGTTTAAAATATGCAAGAGGCCGCAGACTGCTGTTTGACTGAATGTTGTTTTAGATCTGGATTAATGAACGTTGAGTGTATTTTGTAAACACTATTGAAAATAGTCCAAGACTTTGATCTTCAAATCTGCTTTCTTAAGCCAAAAGCAGAGGATTGGGATGCGCCTCTCAAGCGTGACCTCAAACAACAAGAAAGAAAACCCCACAAGATAAAAAAAAAATTCTGAAAATTGGTCAAATATCTACAAATCGCTTTAGGGATCTTAGCTTCTTAGAGAAAATATCATTCTTATAGAAACCTTAAAGGCCCCATATCTTGGAAAAACCAAGGAAATTTAAGGAAATTAATACAGCCTGTTTTGGATACACTAATTTTGTGATGTCACAATTTACATTTACATATACTCATTTACATATTTCCACCTTTTCGGCCTACAGTAGTTTAGCCGTAGATTGTTTTAGCACAAGACATGGTGGTGGCCTAGGTCATGGGTTCAAATCCTACCTCAGTATACCACCACTGGGTTCCTGAGCAAGACCCTTAACCCCAACTTGCTCCTGGGAGACTGTTCCCTGTAGTAAGGGAATAAACATCAAAAGTGGACATCAACGAAATCAGTAAAATAATAAAAAGGAGATTTTAAAGAAATACCCATGTATTTTTCAACCTAAGTTCTGTTTGTTGAAGTTTAAGAGGATGGCTAGTTATGATGGACAGTAATTTTGAAGTGTGGCCATTTACATAAAAAAGGAATGTGAAAAAGCCCATTGGCTAAAATACACTTACACCAAGGAATCATAAGTCCATCACTTTTAAAAAATGGTTTTCTGGTTAAAGGTTTTCTTTTCAAATTGTCCTTCTGTTCCATTCATCATGAAAATGCCACATAATGTTAACGCAGCTGACTTTTCAGAGCAATTTTTTGTGGGAGCGATGGTGAATGGTGAAAATGCTGATTGTGTAACCTTCACTACTTGTGAATTCAACCAGCCTGCTACCAGCCTGAAAGGGAATTCAGCTGTTTTTTTTTATTATTATTTCTGGATGATTCAGTAATTGAGAGTTAAATAAAGTCATTCGGAATGGCCTGATGTGAAATGGTAGGGGGAACCTTCTTTTTTTTATAGTGGTGTTGACAGGAAACAGGAGTTGCAACATCTACAAAACAAATCAAACCATTTTCTTTACTATTTAAAGCCACCAGAACCTGAATGAGTTTTTCGATGTAATGATGATGTTGAAATACTGGCAAATCACCAGCACTGTGAACAATTGTGACTTGCTGTGTTCCTCAAAAACAGAGCATCTAAACCATTTAATTATACTAAAACCTTGAGAAATCCTGTGTAACCCTGTATAGTTTTATTCTGTCTTCCTCCAGGATGTTAGTTGTTACTCTCAAGTGCTGCACTTATGATTCCTACTCTTCTGTTTTCCTCGATGTTTCATCTCACAATAAAGTGAATAGCTTTTTCCCGATCATGCTGTTGCCACATGGCTTTAAATAAACGCTCTTTTATAGGCCGCACTAATCACCTCACCTATCAGAGCCACATTGCTGGTGCCCAAGGAGCAGAACTGTGGAATTATTGATAAAGTGGTGTGGAGGAGTAGTATATTTAAAAGATTTAATTGAGTAGCCTCCTCAGAGCGGGCAGAGCAATGCTGTAGCCCGTGGCTGTTCACCGCCTTACTGAATAATTCATTGGCCACATTGGAGGAACAGAGAGAGAGAGAGAAAGAGAAAAGCTCTACCCATCCCACATTATTTGCTGAAGGTCCCAGCGCTCCCTCCGATTCTCCACCTTGTGCCTCATTCTCTTTGAGTTTGGCTAATTATTTGCAGTGTCTGTCTGAAAGAGGGGAGTGGAGTGTGGTGGAAAAAACAATGAGGCTTCAGAATGGGTAGCATTGGAGGCTTAATTAAAAGTAAGCATGAGGCGCGTGTGCATTTGAGACAGCGAAAAGGAGTTTGTGTGTCTGAGACTGCTGTTGAAGGTAATGGCTTGATCTCAGGCACTCTGTTTATCATTCACTGCTGTGTATGTTGGTGGTGGAGCACGTGTATGTGATTGAAGTATGGACCAGCCGATAAATCTCAGAGGGATTAGTGGCAATTCCAGCCCGTGCTTCATGATGCTTCTGAAAGGCTGATTAATCTCTGTTCTTACTAGTTCTCCATCTGCATGCCATGTTTTTGTGTTCTCATGACCTGTTATGTTAGACAGAGATGAGGGCAATGATTGAGTGCAGCGATTGAGTTCGGCATTATAAACAGCACCGTGTAAGTATGGCTTAATGCGATTCTGACAGATGATGGACATTATCCACTTGATGTCCTATTGGAAGGACATATTTAACCCAATATTTCCCGGTTCTGACAATGAGAAGAATTTACCTATCCATGGCCCTGTGTAGTGTTGCAAAATTGTAGCTCTGTTAAATATATTGTTAACTATAGACTGATATTTAATGGCATTTCATTAAAGAACATTTTAATAAATTTTTTGTTACGATGTGTACTGTGCAAAAATCTTGGTCACTTATGCAAATAGTTTAAAGGTGTTCATCTCAGCAGTGAGTGTCTTTCTGCCAGCAGAGACACATGTTAACGTTGTAATAAATGCAAAAAACATAAACATTTCAAAATTTGTAAAATAATTGACAGCTGATTTGAGTTAATTTTATAAGCTGGTTAGAAGAATGCAGAGTTGAGTTCAGGTTTTTGTGTTTATGAAGAGAGTTAACCTCATGAAGTATTAACTGACCCAAACCAGGTTTTTGTTAGGGAAAAAAAACACTTACTGGCCTGCTTTAACATCTTTTAAATATGAATTTTCAGGTGCCTAATACTTTTGTTGTTTGGAGTGCTCGTACTAAAAGGAAACCCTCAGCAACCCCTACTGAGCACCTGCTCTCAACATGTTCTTTAACTGTGTTGAAAATATTTCACAAATTCTTTGTTTACATGGTAATCAATCTGGCCTGTGCCATAGCGTGGGGTTGAAGTGGAAGACCATGGATAACTGATTTAGCTTTACCTTCCCACCGAAAGGCACAAAGCAGGTGAACTTGAGTCAAGATAGAATTCATACAAGCCAGTTCTAAACTTCTAGAGACCCTTGTTCATTCCTGCAGTTCAGCCCCACCAACAACACACAACACACCTAAAGACATAAACACAGGCCCTCTCTAACTGGAAAGCCAGTCAAGTTAGAAGAAAGGGTGAAATGAAAAGAAATTAGATTGATTGCAAAATGCAAAATCATTCAAAAACAATGGAAATATGAATGGGAATTCTGAAATATGATTACAATAATACAGTTCGTTATGTTGTCTTTTTTTTTTTCTTTCTGTCATTGCTGACCTAACATGCTATTATTACTTTATCTATTACTTTATGTTCTTTAGACATTTTTTCCGAAAACTAAAACACCAAGACATAAAGAAAGAAAAGAATAAGACCAAGTGCAAGATGATAAAGTGAAAGAAAGTGAAAAACAGTCTTTTTTCCCACTCCGCCACTGAAGGGTTACGTGAAACGACTTTCTCCACAAAGCAGGCAAGAACAAACCTTAACGTAATCTCTGCAGCGCAATCATTTCATCCCCTCCACAACGGCCTTTTCTCTACAAAGCAGCAAAAACGGCCTCCTGTTGGCCGCTGAAGAGGCTCTTTCCCCTTCAGAGATGTGCCTGCCTCAATAGGTCAGAATCCATATCAGTGTCCTCCCCAAGGAAGGATTCCTGGGAATTCCACAAAGCCGGGTTTGACAAATCTCAGATGAGCCTTAGGTGGGGCCTGCCAAAGCAAGAGCCCCCTCTGTCCATCCACACACACACACACACACACATACACACACATACCGGCACAAACCCCCGCACACTCACACTCACTGGCCCTCAGGCTTCTTTTGATAATCAATGTGGTCTGAAGGCCCTGTGTCTTCTTAAATCCTTTTAAGTCTGATACTGCACATAAAAATGAACTCCCATGGACTGCACAGCTCCAAACTCCAGCCTAACTGGAGAACATGCTCTGAGGGTATGTGGTGTCATTAGTCTTTTTGCTATATGGTAGTGGTGTTTAATTTCTCTCTTTATCCAAACCATTCAAGGATGTTCAATCAAAACTGCTCGTACCTGCAGGAAACGGATAAGGAGGCTTTGGGTTATTATGGGCATTTGTCCACTGCACAAAGTACAAGAACCTTAGGTATTAGAAAACTTGAGCTGGCCTTTTTCAACGGCCTGTTGGTAAACTACAGAAAGGTCCGGTTTTCTGGTTGTTTTGTACCTGATCAAGATCGGCACCAAAGGACCCTACAGGTACTCAAGGGGGTTTTGATAACATTTGCAGCTGAAGTCAAATTCTTTATTGTTCCAGGTGAGGATAAAGTCGATGAACACTAAGTGCAGAATGTAAAATACAGCGGTGTGTTGATGCGCTGATTGCTGTTTTCAGAATTACCGTGTAAAACGTTCGCTAAGGTAAGCTGCTTAGGAAACCGGTGCTAATGCTTTAGCCATGTAGACTCCACAGATTTAAGATTTTTGCTCATTTTTTCACTCATCAGAGAAAAATGGAAGCTTTGATTCTACACATGATCGCATGTAGCTGTAAAGATTTGTGGAAGTGTGTGGGCTCAGAAAAGTGCACCGATTCCCTGTCAGCACATCTAGTGAAAAGCCAAAGTAAGCAAGTGGCTGATGTCAGTTTACAATCTGACGAAGACCTGCTATCTGAACCAAATACTGTGCAAGACATTTAAGACACTTTTCCTTAGGTATACAGGAACCATGCTTTACTTAAACCATACTGTGATGGCACAGATCTAGCAGCACAGATCTTAGATTTTTCAGTGTATCTCAGAATGGTAAGAGAGTTTCAGACACGCAGCTCTCTCCCCTCTGTTTATGGCCACCCGTCATGCCAAAAAACTGCATTTATGGAATCATACCTGCGGAAAGTTCTGTCAGAATTGCTTTTGTTAATGTCATCTTTTTTGTTTTATAGTCTTAGTTTGAGTATTTTTTCTTTTTTTCCCCCAGCGTTGTTTAGCCCTGCAATGAAACCTAACCCAGCTAACTTGTTAGTGATGTTCTTGTACACCTTCACATTTCTAACAACATTAGAGAACTCCCGCTGAAATAAATCTTCAGCCCAAACAGATAGTAGTGCTTGTACTTCACTGGGTTCCCTGTCGTAGATTATATCTCCACGGTTATTGTTTTTGTTGTTGTTGTTTTTTTTAAAGAACAAAGTAGGTAGGATACTTTCCCCTGTACCAAAAGATCACAGGTTCGAATCCTACAACTGCGTTCCTGAGTAAGACCCTTAACCCCAAGTTGCTCCAGGGAGACTGTTCCCTGTAGTTTGGGAATGGAAGTCGCTTTGGATAAAAGCATCTGCTAAATGTTCGTTGTCATGACAACATTTTCTGACCAATCAACAAGCAGTGAAGCAGTCAGCACGGTTGCCGCCCGTGACAGCATGGGTGCGGCTTCGGGACGAGTCACTTCATTTGTAACGGAAATCTGTTTGCGGTACAGCGGCATTCCTTGTGCCAGTGCAAAAGCGCTATTAGATCTCTATGGGAGGGCACTTGTTTAATCAAGTATGTATTTTTAGAACATTTAGGTGTTTAAAGTTTGAAATTTCAGTTTATATGACACCATTGTGTACTTACCAGTTTTTGCACCTGCTCTGAAGAGAGAGAGGAAAAAAAAGCTTTGACTGGCTCTACTTGAGCCTGTGTAAATGTAGTCATTTGCATGGGCACAGAATTGTGCAATATTTCAGTCAATAAGTCACCAAGCAAGTTAGTGATTTAATCAAATTAGATACTTTAGAGTACTGATGTTTCTAGCTGTTCGAAATAGGTGGAAAAAGGACTGGAATTAGAACCGTTAGTACACATTTGTTCTAGTGTGGGTCAGTTATTTTTCTTTGTGACTGACTGTCCAGCGGAAGAATGACCATAAAGCTTTAATCATAGAGCCCCACGAAAGCAGAAAAAGAAGAAAAAGCCAAAAGAACTTGGCACGGTTGAAATATGAATGACTGATTGCATGCAGTTTGCATCATGTTCATTGGCTGGCTATCTTCCATTACTAACTGCTTTATTCTCATAGCTCCAGAAACAAGCTTCAGACACCAGGCTGATTAACTATAACTGAGAAAGTAGGGAAAAAAACAGATTCTTATGAAACCACTGCTTTAACTTGCTTCTTTCCTAACCTGGCATTAAGTTAACACCGTCAGCTCAAACCCATAACAACGGTGTGCTAGTGCTGCCCATCTGTTGTTTCACGCGTTGTTTTCTCACCATAAACTCACCAACTGGCCACCTGAATCAGAGTGTGGGCGTCACACTGTGAGCATGATAAATACGACTCCATGGGCTGCGTTTAGTGCTGGCACGTGCCCCCAGCCTGTTGAGCACACCCAGCAACTTAGTGGAGGAGACAAACTGCCCCAGACCATTTATCAAAGCTAATAGGTCATAGTTTACTCTCTGACATGCCACATACTTCATGAAGTCTGACGCCAGCGAACAGAAGCAGGCTAAAACACAGCTCCTTATAGAAATGATGTCAGCCACTTTTCTGTGGCTGCGGCACCGTGGCCCCATGTTTCAGCTTAATCATTGTGGGCTCTCTTGTGCGAAAGTCAAGACACAACCTGAGTGCAAACAGGGTTATGATGATAAAACAAGATAAAACATTTTTACTGTGTTGTCATGATCAGGGGCAACGTAAGCGAGAGGGAAGTTAGAATGATTAAAGGGCCCAGCACTGACGGGGCCCTCAGAGAATGCATTATTATTATTATTATTATTATTATTATTATTATTATTATAATTATTATCGATAAGTTTATCTATTACAACATTCATTTTTGGAAAAATGATCAGGATGATCAGGACGATCAGCCTTTATATTTCAGCCTTCTTTCTATTCATTGTATGATTCAGTTCTCCTGTAGTGAATAGTGGAGTTTACATATTATGTACTTCCAAAGGGTCAGAAAGTACTAGCAGCGCTCCTGGTCATGATTTTATACTGTGATTATTGCATGAGAAATTAGCCTTAACCGTATTCCTAGCAGAACCTGCCTCAAATCACAGTAGCACTATCATACAAAACTTCCAGCACCTCTCCTTTTGACATTATCCCGTTTAACTTGCTTAAACAAAATGTTATCCATGTCCACAGTGGTCACGGTAGAAGGTTCAGCATGAGGAATCAGAGCTTTCTGTGTGCTCCTGTGTCTTCTAGCATCCATTGTATTAATGAAACTTTATGCTGCCTTTACTCTTGGATGTACTACAATAATTTCTGAGTGAGCTTGTGCACATTTATAATGGCAGTTTGTGACACAAAATATACAGGAACAATTCAAATCCTTTAAATTGCCTGTCAGAGTAAATGAAACAACAGCACTAAAAGACATATATAAAAGAAGACAGTAGATTAAAAGGTACAGAAAGTGTTTTGCTTAGCTCAAGACTAGGTTAAAATATTTAAATATTTTGATGGTTTCAGTGTGCTGAAATTCACGCGCGTCCGAGTTTTGAGCATATTGGCTCTCTGTCATTGTGATGTGAGATGTAATTTTATTCCTTACTTTGATTAGTGCTTTTAGAAAAAGCGAAGGGGGGAAAATGGATAGTGACACAAAGTGGTGGGGACATGTCCACAGAGTCCCCAGCATCTCCAGCATAAATGCATGATGCATATGTTACTGAGGGTGTTCAAACATTTGCATACTTTGGTACATTTTTCATTGTGATTCTCCTTTTGTGGTGAAATTCTATAATTATTTCTGCAATGTATCTTCTAGATATCGGTAAGCTGTACTGAATTATCCACTGCACCAGCCAAAACTGAACCTCATGTAGCCTTTTGAGGGCAATAACAAAGATGTTGTCGCCTACACCAGTAGTACCTATTCATCACCTGGAAACATCTGTACCTCACTGAGTCTCAACTCCAATTACAATTCACCCCCAAGATCCAAAGTGCTAATACCAGACATTCTTCATTTATCCTCATTCTAATGACATGCTTAATTAGACTGTGGTCTCCTGCTGACAGAAAAGGAGGGAGGGGGTTGACCTTTAGCCTCTCTCCCTGCAGCTCATAATGGCCTCTGTGCTTATGGGTCCAGCACATTACCAGGATTGATCTTTAAATTAATGATCTGTGTTTACTGTGGCAAGTGCAGAAAACAGCACTGATTTTAGAGGGTCGCATGTGGGATTGAAAGCTGAGAGAACATTCTTTTGGCATGGTTTAGAGATTTTTTTTGGATGAGGAATTTTACAGGAAAGCTAAAACAAACTTTAAAAAAAACAACATAATGAGCAATCTATGCTTTTATAGAGATTAGGCTACACAGAATCCATATTTTGAAGAATTTGTTTTTTTAAACTACAAAAATACAACTTTTTAGCCAAAACGTAAGATGTCACACCCCCAGTGCTCCCAACCCTCAAAGTGTAGTGACAGTTTTTATGGGTTTGTTTTTTTTTCTAATGGCCCCATATACCCCCCATATACACCATTTCTGGCCCCACTTTACTCGGATAATCCCCTAAAAATAGATGTTTAAATTAGCAGGCATGTAGCAGACATCCAAAGAGGGCTATTTTCCAGCTACAGGTACCTCACTGTTTTACCTCACCACCAGTTTTTAACTGTAGCTGAAACATTCAAAATTAACAGAAAGTACAAATTCATGTTTGTGTTTGTAAGAAGAAGACACAATATTGTATTATTATTTGAATTAAATGAAAACGTGTTGATGTTTATGGAGTCACCCTCAACCTGTTTTACATTACATTTGTGCCACATGCTTCACTGTTGTTGACAACGACTAGACAAAAGTCAGAAAGTACTAGCTGAACTCTATCAATACAGAATAGAAACTAAATGTAAATGCAATATATTATAATATTGTAATTCATTGTCATTATGTAGTTCCATATAAATAATTATGTACTATAAATTGGGTAGAAAAACAAGAATAACACTAAGTTAGCATTATGAAAAAATATTGCCTAATTAATGTCACATCAAATGAGTTCATAAAATTTTTATATATTTTATATAGAGGTTGAATATCCCTGTTTGGTTGATTTTATAAGTGAAAATGAGAGGGAACAAACTCAAATAAGCATTTTCTGCAAATTATAGTGCAATTATTATCAATTTAGTGAATTTAACATAAATATAAAACATAAGTAAAACATAAACTATATAATGTGCCTTTGTATATGCCAAATTTAAAGCATGACTGTTTACCCAGTATATTAAATTCAGCTAATAAATGGCATTAAATTGTGCAGAAGTGTGCTCTGTAGGGGATATGTTATATTCACCAGGGCCATCCAAACATTTGCAAATGACTGTAATTCTTATGAGTTTTTTTACACAAGCTTGGAATGGGTTTGGTTTAAGAACTATCGATTAGGCTAATAACTGTTCTGTCAGAATGAAAATCTACTACCTGCATGGATAATTTCATTAACAGCGTAGAAGAGATAGTGTACTACAAAGGTACATGAATTGTTAGCTCTTCATTAACCTTAGAGCTGGACTGCCTTTTAACACGGGTCGTGACGACATTCGTATTAAAACCCTTTTTTCACAGCTGAG
This sequence comes from Bryconaethiops microstoma, assembly GCA_037577275.1. Taxonomy (NCBI): domain Eukaryota; kingdom Metazoa; phylum Chordata; class Actinopteri; order Characiformes; family Alestidae; genus Bryconaethiops; species Bryconaethiops microstoma. Next base: position 22,924,330 of record JBBJLS010000109.1, read on the forward strand.
AACAATAAGATCAAACACGTGAATCATCCAGACTGTTTTCTCATTCACACATTCTCTTGGATAATGAGGGTGTCGAGGTGAGGCTCATTTATTTGCTTTGCATCTAATGGATGGAGGACAGGACTAGATGGCATTAAGTTTTAATCACTCAGCTACATGGGTTTCCACTAACAGTCCCCCACAGGGCATGTCTCTGGCTTTTATGGTCAGGAGAGACAGGTCACTTTCATATGCTGAATGAAGGAAAGGCAAGAGAGAAAAAGAAGTAGAGAAAAGGGGCAAAGACGGAAAGAGAGAAAGAGAGATTATACTCAGTATCACTCTCAACTTTCCAAAGAAGCCTTTGATTTCTAATTTATCCAATTAAACAAACTCAAAAGAGACTTTGTAAAATTCTGTGGTCTTATATTGTGCATAAAGAGTGGAGGTTTGAGAATAACTGTGTGAGCTGAAGGAACGAAAAGAAAGAGAAAGTGTACTTACAGAAGAGAACATGTACAGTAATGGTATCTACTATTCGCCATGTCAAAATAGTTGTGTGGCTTTGCGGCTTTGCGGCTTTGCCGGCTGTACTCTTCCTAAGGTTGGAACAAGACGATTTTCATTTTTCAAATTCAAAGAAAATAAGTAAATATTGATGTTTTCAATATTTAAAACTAAAAAGTTGTTTGGCAACATATTAAGTATATCTAGGATAGTTTCTTTTTGCCCCAGAGGAGGGCAACAAACCCGAGGCCCTTTCATATAACAAGTTTATTCAAACACTAATGGTGTCTTTCACATTAGAGGTCATGGTTGCTCCAGTGTTTTTCTCTCTTTCTGCTTGCTGTGTATGACTGCATCCTGGCACATAATTGCCCACGTAAGCCAACATGACACAGATCATCTACAAATGACAGCTGGAATGACACATCAAGAACATTTATAGACTCATTTCAACAATACAGCACTATTCAGCCTGCCAGTGTCTGGATTTGGTTGGAAATGGCTGCGAAAAAGCATCACACAATGTCCTCTTTTTCATTACGGTCCAACAGCAGATGTTCTGGCAACTGGAAATGACAAGCTTGTGGAGACTTACATACGGGCGATCTCTCTTTTTTCTTGTGGAAGCCTTCACCTTTGGTAGCCAAAGCACCTGTGAGGGAGGGAGCATGAAAGCCTGCATTTAGAATAAAAAAAAAAACATTGCCATGATTTTTGGGTTGTATGGCGGCCTGCAGAAAACCGTCAGAGGTTACTGACATCTTCTTGCACTACAGTCATGTAAAAAAAAAACTTTTGAAAAAGATTTTGTAAAAATAACACTTTGTAACACTTTGATTGTGGGTCATTCATCTTGAAGGAGGCCGATGTAATGGTGAGATCATGTTCCCAATTCAAGAGGTATGGAGGTCTTGTGATGGCTTCTTCTTCAAGGTTTTAAATAATCATCCAGTATTGGAAAAACCAAACCGTTACAAGTTGTAATTTTCTAGTCAATTTCTTGAATCTGCTGAAAAACAGGCTCAATAGCCATCACACAGGGACAAAAAACTTTGAAAACAACACAGGGCAAATATCTTGCAATAAGTAAGACAACTGAATGTATTATTACAGTCAGTGAAAAGCACAGCTAGAATCATTAGTAACAATAACAACTCCGAAGCTATGTATTTCTGTGTCAGCACAAAATAATCAAAACGTCTAGATGTGGTGGAATAAATATGGTTATAAGAAAGAGAAATGCATTTTTGACAATTACCTATTTTTCAGATTACAAATAACTGTAAACATTCAGTGACAACTATTTACTTGAGTACTTGTTGCAAAGTGTCATGAGTGTTTCTTCGATGTTCAATACAAATTTCAGTCCAATCCAGTTAAAAATCAGCAGCTGTTGAGGGTTACAAAGAACTGCAAAAACAATGAAATTTAGCTCCCAGGGCCAAATAAAAAAAATCATGACTAAAAAAGTGTTTGAAGAAGAGTTTTGCAAGGTCCCATGAATTTAAAAGACGTTTTCACATGAATCTTCAAGAAAGTCCTTGACATAAACTGGGAGGTCTAGGTGAGTTGATATGGAATGACCTTTGCAGAGGTGGAAAAAGTACTCACATTCATTATTTAAGTGAAAGTACAGATACCACTGGTCACTGGTCAAACTCCAATACAAGTGAAAGTCGTGCAGTCGAATTTTTAAGTAAAAGTACTGAATCAGATTCAATATTTCTTCCTGAAGAACATCGAACAGTCGTCGGGAAGAAATATTGAATCTATGTTGATATGTGACGTTGAAACCAAATGGGGTGAGCAGTGTATATAAATTGAGAAATAATAAAAATGGCTGCTGGGTGAATAATATTTTTAGGTTGCTTGGAAATCCACAACTGTTGAAATGACAGCGCATTGGGCGCAACATGCATTTCCTCCTGCAGGGGGCAGTGTAGCTACACTGGCTAAATTAGTCAAGAGATACGTAAGCTAACACTACTCACCCCCTTGTCAGTCATTATAAATATAAATTTGCGGGGGTTACGTTCCAATCGCTCCCGCCAATTGTAAAAAAACGCGAATTTGTGATGTAGTAAAAAATGTCTATAAATGCCTATTTTTATCATCTAAGCCCTAAATATGTCCCTGAATGTGCTCCCAAAACACTTTAATTTCATTTTTAACTCAGCTTAATACGTTACCTTTTAAAAAAATTTAAAGGTAAACCCGAAATAGCTTCAAGCAGGAAACTGAAATCTGCCAGAGACGCGTCTCAGGGCAGCAGCCAATCAGCAGCAAGGAGAAATGAATAACGCTCTCTACTTTCAAACTTCCTGCCTCTGAATACAAGGGTATTTTACCATCCCAAGACGTGCTTTGTGTTTTCTCGACAGTAATAAAACATTTATAGTTATATTTAATATGTACGTTACAAAATTAGTAACATACATATTAATAATTTAGCACCGAAATGCATGAAAAATTATATACTGCCACAAAAAATCAAATTAGTAAATAAATAAACAATGTGGAGGATATTTGCAGTTTCCGCCAATTTGCAGGGTTTCTGTAAACTACTATGACTTAGGGTCTTAGAAAAAAATCAGCAAAAGACTGAGCCTGTGAACTCTTAACCGCTACTTTGTGGGTGTTTATTTAGCTTAACATTAGTTGGTACCACTTTAAGCTAATGTTACCGACCCACAAAATTTACATTTAAGGCATTTAGTAAAGTCTTATCCAGAGCGACGTACAAAGTGCTTTGTACACTAATAAAACCATACTTAAGTGCTGATACCAACAAACGTCTACTAAAGATGAAGTTAATACCCTAAAGGATGTACAGACAATCATTTTTTATTGAAATCAGTGAGGCTAACATTAGCCAGTACTAGCATGTACATCTTATACAAAATAATCACATAACACTGCAATTATTTTCATAAAATCAGCTTGGTATAAGAGTAATTAAAATATCAAAAGATGAGTAACTAAAATAACTCACCTTCCACAAGAGAAGCAAGCTAACTGCTATCTGGGCTACTATTAACACAAATTATATAGATATAGCTATATTCATGTCTGCTTAGTGTCGTTTTTACGTGCTAACTTTATAAATTAATTAGTAGACAAGCCTTGTCAGACAAAGTCATTTCACTGGCCGTTATGCACACGTTAATGTGATTGCTATCTAAAAGCTTGGACAACTTCATTGCAAACTTTCACTTGTAGCTAATAAAATGTTTACATACCTTAATATGTTTGCGCAGTTTGGAGGGTGAGTTTTTGTAGGCAGACACAGCACACACTTAAAACAAAATGAATCTTTATTCCTTTCATAAAATATAAACAGTTTTTCAAGTTATGACCATGGGTGCGAAAATGGCACAGAAGAATCACCGTCTCCGTCCATCCTCTGGCGTTGCAAAAATGCAATACCGGTGTTGAACTTAATCTATTTGACCTTGGTTACTGACTATGTCAGACGTGATGTAATTCTACTGATTACTGATAGGCTGTCACCCAGGAAAAAAACAATCACGTTTTAGAAAAGGGGGAAAAACATCCACTTTCAAAATTAAAAGTAACGAGTATCGAGATCCATGATAGAAATGTAGTGAAGTAAAAAGTACGACATTTGTCTTTCAAATGTTGTGAAGTGAAAGTCATAAGTTTCCAAAACTAATAGTACTCAAGTGAAGTACAGATACTCAAACTCTACTTAAGTACAGTACTCAAGTAAATCTACTTCGTTACTGTCCACCTCTGGATGTTTGTGTGTTTTCTGTACTTTCTTCAAAATTATTAAATGGTTTGCTATTTTGGAGGTCCTTCTCACACTGAATCAGCCTTGAATTGTACATGTTTTAATTACATTGGAAATAAAAAAAAAAACAAACAAATAAAAAAGATCAGAGGAGTCTATTTCTAGGAAACAGGCAGAAAGGCTCCTTCAATCTCACATGTCTCCTTTACAATAGTTATTCTGTAAAGAGGTTTCTACTGAAACATCCTTTCAAAGTTTTTTCAAGAACCAGAAGTGGTTGTTTTTCCATTCTCTTCCCCTTTCTCCCCATTTTTGGCATCTTACTTCAAAAGACTGAATGAAAATTTTGAATTTGGAGATGTTTTCAACCTCATCTTCTCTGACTCATTTTACACCACCATTTGAATAATCACTTAGAGTCACAAATGGGGTCACATCTTACACTTGATGCTCCATAATGTGTTCTTGCAGTTTTCTTCCTTTCTTTTTTTTTTTTTTGTTCTTCTGATGTTTAACACTCCCCTCTTCCCCCGCCATGTTAATATGCTGTTATGCGGCTTGTCATTCAAACTGAATTCAGAAGATGCTTGCCGTTCCCCGTGACATTGACATTCTCGGCCCGAAATTAAAATGTGCATTTGTTTTTTTGAATCCTGTCTTTCATTTTTTTGCTGTTTTTTTTCTTCTTCTCTGCTTTATCAAGGAGGGTACTGCAGCAAATAGGCAAGTGAAACAAAATTAAATCTGTGTATTAAATCAGCTGCTACACGAGCCGGTCAATCGATATATGCTTCTCTCTATCTGTTCCAGTCGAGCGCACAGGCCAGTGGCAAACTATTAGGTTATTACAAAAGCAAATCAGTCACCAGAATTAATTTTCTTGAAAAATGCTCTTGCTATGAAGAATTAATGGCTATAAAGGAGAAAGATGTGTTGCTGAATTTTCATTACACCACTTAGGGCCTCCCTCTTTTTTCTTTTTTGGAGCTTTACGAGAGAGAGAGAGAGAGAGTGAGAGACAGAGAGGCAGAGAGAGAGAGAGAGAGAGAGAGATCCTTTCGCCTTATTGGATGTCGTTCATCTTCGCATAGACACATTTCTCATAGCAAATCACTTTATGTCCATCACTGTCATTGTCATGTGTGATTATCCAGAATATGACCTTGTTTTCGGTTTGCAGTGTTCTTGAACAAAGACTGCCAGTGTCTCTTTCATCCGTTTATCTGCATAAGAACAAATATCCACTCTACAGACTTTTGTTTTCTTCCCATTCCAAGCTCGATTAAGCTGTTTCTCACTGACAAAATGATTCATGCCTTCTTTAAGAAGATAAAAATGTTTCCAATTGTAGAAAATCCAGGATGGATCAAATGCTGCAGTGTAAGTTTTGAAGTGAAGTCTGCTTAAAGGGAAGGAGAACTTTGAATGCGTCCCTGCTGATGTGGGGATATTGAAAGACTTCTACTTGAACATCTTCACTTTGTCAAACTGCAAACTTTCATCCTGTCTCGTGACGATACCCAGAGCATGTGTAATATCGTGTAAGCCATTCTCATTGCGGAGTCCTTAATGCATTTCTTAATCACAAATTAAATCGCTTCAGTGTTTCGAATCCTGCATCAATTTGTGCATTTTTCATCTTGCTTTATGAGAAATACCTACAGTTGATTTGCCAAGGCAAACACCGCCATGTTCACAACCGTTTGCTCAAATTATCATGAATTTGTTTTGATGCAAAAATGAAGGGGGTATTTATACAATGGAGAATTTACATATTTCTTCCAGGCTCACGAGCATGCAGCCTAATTACCAGGCTGACTCTTTTGCGTTCGGAACTGGCCGAGTAACATTCATTTGCAGTCGGAAGTGAGCTCCAGACTCAGGCACTCGAGGAAAAGGAACTTGTGAATTAATCCGTTTCGAGGCTTCCCGAGGTTCTTGTCATAAGAGTACATTTTTCTCTCTCTTAATCTGGAATGAGATCTTTTTTTTCCATGATGGAGTGAAATATTGGAGTGTACACAAAGGACGAAACAAGTCGCATTTTACCTCTGGACAAGCACATTTGCACATTGATCATATTTACATTCAAGCTGATGTTTTGGCTAGGGGATAGACTTGATTGAGCGTTGCGGAAATGCGAGACAGGGTGATATAATATTCTGATGAAGGCAGGCTTTCAGTCCACCCTGTGTGATATTGTCAAAATGGAAATATCATGGATATCTTTCAAAGAGGGGCTTGATCTAAGTAAGTTAACTTTTTTTTCATTCATTCCTCTACTTTTCTAGACTAAAATTATATTTGCTTGGTGCAGGATGCTGGCACCAAATGTAATCATTAGATCCCTGATCGCCATCCCATGAAGTATGAAGAAAAGCGAATCTTTATCTCTTACCAACCTTACCCATCCTTCTCCCATCTTACTTCAAATCTCTCTCAATCTCTGCCACGCACACAGCACTATATCTTTTATCTGTATGAATCATCTCTCTTTGTCAAAATGAACAGCGAAAATATTTAATGGCTATATTTACATGGGCCAGGGTCCCAATTGATTTTGCTTGAAATCGACAAAATGGCATGTAATGAAAAACCACACGTATTAGAAAAATGGCACACCCCATCACTGCTGAACAAGAATGATGGCACAGCACAGATTAAATGCAATGTAAATCAGATTCTTTAATTGGCAGATTAATCAGCTCTGGACACAACACAGCAAAAAGGTGGACTGTGCAATATGCAGTTCACACAACGTTTTAGTCTAACCTTTAGTCATCTGGGACCTTCTTCTTTAAAAAATGTGCATTCACTGATTTATGTTTTTGCAAGAGCATATTCTAATGACTCTTTAGAAAGCTTCTACAGTCTTAACTGCTTCCCAAATGTACACTTTTCACAATATGCCTCATCAAGTGTAGGTCGGGCAGTATTTATAAAGCATTTTTTTCTGGTAATATATAAGCCAGTTGGTGAACTAACTACAGTACAGTTCCAATTTTTGGTTCCACTTAACATTTTAAGTGCACTTCTTTCCAAAAGAACAGTTCTGATTTTATTGAGAGGCTTACTAACATTCTATCTTATGTGTGCGAGATAGATAGATAGAGAGAGAGAGAGAGAGAGAGAGAGAGAGAGAGAGAGAGAGAGAGAGAGAGAGAAAGAGAGAGAATGCTCCCAGCTGCACTCACCGCGTTTTTTCGTTTTTTC
>JBBJLS010000109.1:22932569-22945407 GCA_037577275.1 Bryconaethiops microstoma
AGAGAGAGAGAGATAGAGAGAGAGAGAGAGAGAGAGAGAGAGAGAGAGAGAGAGAGAGAGAGAGAGAGAGAGAGAGAAAGAGAGAGAAATGTATTACTTCCTCTGAATTTGAGTCACTTGTAATGGCTGCATACCAGAGCTTTCGTCCCCCCATCTATCTCTTCAACTAATGTTTATGCATGTGTCACTGGGATGTAAAAATTCTCCATCCATCATTTTTGCACATCAGCCGCACTGAATATATTTATTTTAAAACAAATATCGGATGGGACATACTGCTGGTTTGGCAGGTGACCTCGTCTGGTCCTTTAATGTATTTTTGTTATATTAATAAATAGCAACTGGCTACTGAGATAAAAGCTCTGGTTTGACTCTATTTACTATACTGTTATGGTAAAAAAACCAGTAATTATCATTCACAATTACAGTAATGAATGTGTTTATTACACTGTAATTACTGTACAATTACAGTAATAATAACCTCATTACATCAGAGTTACTATGTATTTATATCATTTTTTTTTGTACTCTAGGTACTATACAATGACCAGGCCCAATATTAAAATGTGTGACAGGCAAAGTGAATAACATTAATTATCCCGTTACAGTGGCACCCGTCAAAGAGTTGGATATATTAGGCAGTAAGTCAGTTCTTGAAGCTGATTTGTTGGAAGCACTGAAAATGGGCAAGCATAAGCATCTGTGCCACTTTGATACAGGCCAGCTTGTGATAACTATACGACTGGTTCAGAGCATCTCCAAAATTTCAATATGGTGGCTCTAGTGGCATGTTCCCAGGATGCAGTGGTTAGTGCCTATCAAGGTGGCCCAGAGCAGGACAACTAGTTAACATGGGTGCCCAGGGCAAAGACTAGCATGTCTGGTCCAGTCCTATTTGCTAAATAAGTTAATATTGGCTGGGATAGAAAAGCATCAGAACACACTGCAGCTTGCTACATATGGATAGCTACAGACCAGTCAGAGTGCCCATGCTGTCAATGAAGCGTGGGCACTCAGAGTGCCCATGCTTTGGCCCTGGCATTTATGTTCATGTTTCTTTGACAGGGACCACCTAACTAAACATTGTTACAGACCAAGTACGCCACTACATGTCTACAGTATTCACTAGTGTCAGTGGCCGTTTTCAATAGGATGATGCACCTGCCACACTACAAAAAAAAACTGTTTAGGAATGCTCTCAGGAATATGACAAAGATTTCACATTGTTGGTGTCCTAATTCCCCAGACCTCACTCCAATCGAGTATCTGTGAGATAAACTGTCCGTGAAAGTGCAATCTTGCAACTAAAACACTTAAAGGATCTCCTACTAACGTCTTGGTACCAGAAACCACAGCTCACTTTCAGAGATCTTGTGGATGGTCCACAGGTCCATATTTTAACAAGTCAGAGCTGTTTTGGGTGTCTATATAATATAAGGCGGTTGGTTTTAGTTTTATGTCTGATCAGTATACACAATGTCTATTTGTATGACTTTTACTACATCTTAGTTCCTATACACAATTACTATTATAAGGATCCTTTTTCACTTTTAGTTACTGCACAGTACTAGCAATAACCATATATCACTTTATAATTACTATAAGCTATGTCAGTATTAATAAGAACTATTATTAGATCTTGATTACTATACACTGTTAATAAATAAATACTCATTATATTATAATTACTGCCCACAGGCTTTCATTACGTTGCAGTTTTAATGCACAGTTACAAATGTGAGATCCTTTGTTGTTTATTGATAAGTCTATAAGAGTTGCTGGGGCCTGTAACTGGGTTTGGCTGCAGATACTATCAGGCAGAACAAAAAAGAAAGAAAAACATACAAACGTTCTGCTGTAACTCAAGCTGTCATCCAAATGTTCCAGTATGAAATGCATGCCGCTGTATATATGGAAATCTAGCAGTCTGTACCAAATTAGATTCCACAGCTGTACCCTACATATGCTGGAAAAGAGGCGAAAAGAACGACATCTCACACAAACCATTATGCTTCCAAGGCTGTGGAGCTCCCGAGGGACATCCCTGAGACGCTGTTTATTCAATGAAAGGAGGCATGCATTCTTCTAAATTTTCTCCATCGTTCAGCACCACCACCCCCTCCCCTCAGCCCCTGCGGCTGGCTATGTAAGGGTGATGATGGGGTGAGTGGAAGATAGACGGGTGATATGTAACGTGTGTGACCTTGCACCACACACACACACTACTTTTCCTGCCGCCTTATCGCCTGGTTGACTTGTCTAAACCCAAAATGTGAAAGCGGCTGCCGGTGATCGAAACTCGTTTTAAAACTCAATGTTTCCTCGGCAGATATGTCCTTTGAGCCATGGCGATGTAGTAAAATATCATAAAACTCAAAAATACATAATTAACATCCCAAAAACTTGGTTTGTAAACAAATTGAAAAACATAGCATAGCGAGCTGACATACAATCTTTTACTAAGTTACTTTGTTACTAAGCAGTTTATGATGTTTATAGGCTCATTGGCCTAATTGTCTTATCTTATGAAACATGCAGTTATTCATTGTTCTTGAAGCACTGACAACACATTCAGCTTTATGTATCAAACACACTCAGCATTATGCAGTTTTTCATAACTTGAATTTATAATCATCTTTTGAGAGGTTTTCTTTTGTGTCATCAGTGCAGTTTTTTAATTGTTCTAATAAAGGATAAAGGGTTAAATCTGTACACTGTCCCAGCCATGCAACACTGGAGCAGCAGGAATGGAGGCTGGATGCATGGACCAGGTTAGTCTAGGTTAGCAACGGACAGGCAGAAATGCAGAGCATGATGTCTCCAGGGTGGCAACAATAGAATGGACAAAACTATAAAACAAGACTGGATGTAAACATACAGATACAAACAGTTTCCATGAAAAAGTAGACTAAAACACACTGAAGACTCTAAGGATAGCCCTTACCCACCAAGAGAATGATTAATTATTTATTAATATTTTGGAGGTATTTTATTCTTTTGCTAAGATAAGGAAATGTATAAATATATACAATATAATGTATATAAAACTGTATAAAACAGCTTTTGAGACTTTGCACTCGCACACCAACAATACCTCCCCTGCCCTTCCGGTTAATTTCCTTAACCTTTACTCCACCTAGGTTAAGAAAATACAAAGACAGAAATCATGACAGATAAGGGTAACTAGACACAGGTGCAAAAGTAAACCGAACACAGGTGCAAAAGTAACTAGACACAGGGAAGAGTAACTACACACAAGGAAAAAGAACCAGACACAGGTGCGAACAAAGATTATAAACAGAAGCTCAAACTAAAGTGGAGGTAATGTGAAACAGCATTGAAGAGCTGCAGTAGAGGCTGAACAGGGCCCGGGCCGGGGTCTTGTGGGGGCAACTGTGACAATAAGTTGTCTTCCAGCACACAGGCACCAGGCATCAGGTGAAAAGGAGAGTGTCTGATCGAGGTGTCTTTTATAGGTTCTATTTCCTTTGGGAACGAACGAAGCTGAAGGAACAAGCAGAGAGCCGCCTCTATTTGTAAAATGTACAATGCAAAAGTCATCTGAAAGGAAACATCCTCCTCTTCTCTCGTCCTCGCAGCATGTCGACTAGTGCTGTGTTTTCTGAGAACAGAGAAGTGAGAGATTGCAGGGTTATTTTTGTCAAAGATTATATAAGGCTTGGTTCAGTCCACACTTTGCCTGTAGTTTTTTTCTTTTCGCCCTCAGATCAAATTGCATTTGTTTTTTGAAGTTTATCCAACAGCATTTAACTCTGCAGTCAAATTCATTTCTAGTGTAAAAAATCTATGAGAAAAAGAACTGCATCTTCTCATCCGAGCCCCTGTTGATTTTCTTTTTTTAATGCAATAAATGGGCAGACATTCTCTGAATCTGCTGTGATTAAGACCGCTAAGCCATGCTTGTGCGTCTTTTCTTTTGTTTATGGCACAGGAATGCTACTCGTTCGTAATATTCCTCCTTTGATAGTTTGCATGTTGCTCAGTGATTATCTCTCCAACCTTGAGAGTCCAGTGACAGAAAATATATTTTCTGAGCTACAGGCTCATTCATCTTTTGTCATCAGAAAAACGGACACACCATAGTCACTCACTTTAATGGAGCACCCTTTTAACCTTTGCTATAAATCGAACATAATTTGTTTAGAACATTAATTAGGTGTTAGAACCTTCATGAATGGAGGGTTAAGGGTTATTCTGGCAGTACATGGAGAGGTTCTGTAGCACAAATTTAGTGAATGTCAGTGAATTATTCTGGAATAAGCATCAATAGTAAATATATTTTTCTTTAGGTCTCATGAAACAGTTTAAACATCTCTTTTGTTTAACACTAGAGATGATTGACTTGGTACCGTTTATCCTTCAGAATCACATTCTTTGGAGTTCTCAGCGCTTTGGGGTTATCATCAGAATAACATTATAACAAATAGACTATTCTGTCTTGGGTTTCTGTGATAATATCTTCATTAAGCCAAATCCTTGTTTGTCAGTATTATATCATAATGTTATTTCTGATGATTATTTCTGAGGACAAACTAAATTAACAAAAAGAAGAGTTCCAAACAATGATGACATCATGAACCCTTCCTGTCCTTTTTAACTGTGTGCTTGGAGTAGTTGCCACCTGTTTTTTAAGAGACTGCTGGTAGAAACAATAGAGGGAAAAAAATTGTGAAATGCTTCACCTGTGTGCAACACTCTGCTGCCAAAATGTTCAGCGCCAGATTCGGAAACATGTTCTCACACCTTATTCTACTGAAAAATATTATATTTGTTGGGATACTGATTTGCAATATTAATCTTCAGCTGTATACTAATCTAACACTGTGAGTTGTTAATGTGTGCCTTTGAGTACGTTTAGCAATGGTCAGCTAATAAATCAGTAGACTGCACATTATATGAAAGTAACAATTCTGTCATACCTGAACACACCACAGCACACAATTCTTCCTCTACATTTAATCCATTCACCAAGTGAACCAGCGGGCAGCCAGGAACACAGCGCCCGGGGAGCAGTGTGTGGGGACGGTATCTACTTCAAGGATACCTCAGAGGTGCCACTAGCAGTCTTGGAATTCAAAACCACGACTTTCTGATCGCAAGGCGAACACCTTAACCACTAGGCCACCAGCTGCCTCAGTAGACTCATTGTCTTCAAAACCTATTTACATACAGTGGGGCTACTGAAAAAGAAGTTTCTTCAGTTGTGAGACTGTTTCTGTCTGTGTAACCTAGGCTAGATCCCTCTCTGACACAATGCTTTGGAATTACTTCCCTTAAATAACGACAAATAATGTAAGCAACGTAAAGCTCAGTCGGTAGGAATGAAATGAGAACATAGCTATGAAAATGAATGAGTACATCTTCGCAAGTGCCCCCCCCCCCACCTCTCTGCTCTAGCCCTGCCTCCAAAGTCCCTCTGTGCAGAGGAGACTACTGTGTATGCAGTTGGTATCCAGTTTTCTTTTTATGCATGACCAAAACATTAACTAAACCCGACACTTAATAGAACATGCTTAACAGTAGCTTTTGCCTGGCTATACTTTAGCTAAGTAATTGGACAAGCAGACAGGCATCTGTTTGGAATCTATTCTGGTCCCATAGCTACTTTCAGCTCTAAAAGGTTTACCCTTGTTTTATCTTGGCCTTGGTCTATTTGTTTCGTCCTTTTTAGCTTGCTTTTCTTTCTCGGTCTTCATTGTTTTAATTCAGTTTTGGTGGATATAACATATATCCATCTTGTGGCCTAGTGGTTAAGGAGTTCACACTGAGATCAGAAGGTTGTGGTTTCAAATCCCTGGACTGCTAGTTACACCACCGAGGTACTGTCCCTACACACTGCTCCCCGGACACCCGTCAGTGGTGGCAGCCCCCTCCTTCACTTCGTGAATGGGTTAAGTGCAGAGAAAGAATTTCACATTGTTCACCCTCTGTGCTGGGCTGTTGTGTGTTCAGGCATGACCATAAGAGCCCTTTTTAATGTAGTTATAGTTTTAGCAAATATGATAAAGGTTGTTTTTATACAGGTTATCTGCTGCAGCTTCAAAGGTTGAGGCATAACTGACATGTTTATTTATCTAGTTGTTATCGCTGGAAGGATTCAGTACACGCATAATTGTAAAAATTGTGAAAATGTGGCAAAAAACTAACAACTGTGGAGGTAGGGCGTAAGTACGTAAATGATCGTGAGTGAATGAACATTAGTGTAAAGCAACAGACGTCACGGTGCCTTTGCTTTTTTCAGTTATGAACCCTGAAAACCCGGCAACCCCCAGTAGGCCCCCGCGTTGTTTTTTATGAGTAGGTTCGTGCGGTGACACCAGAACTCATGCATTTTAAAGGGTGCTAGAAAGAAAATAGCATTTGGAAACAACTGTACCACAGAACCCAATAATGGCTGGCTTTTATATAACATTGCAATATTGGTTTCCTCTCATTGCGGCTAAAATTCCCTTCCTATAAGGCTGATACGAATGTAGATGATGATCTTTTTGGACGTTTCTTAACAGTGTGCCTTTGTTCCAACCCGCCACACATTTGTCTGCCTCTGACAGAGGACAAAACCTGTTTAACTAAAGTAGTCTGAAAACCACAATAAATTGCTTTCCGTGTTCAGCCACCAATGTACATAATGCAATGGCCTCCTAATATTATGTGACTAAAGGAACTTTCTGCCGGAGATAACCGAATTGCGCTCGGCCCATGCTGAGTCTCCTGGTGAGGGAGGAAAGAGATTAATGTGGTAAATAAGCGGACCTATTTTTAGGTGCACGGACTGTTAGGAAATGACTCATTGCCTTTCCTGTATGTAATTCACAGTGTTATTAGAACAGAAAAAAAACAGAAAGAAACAACAACTGCAGTTCAACTTTTTAGTGTTGCCTTACTCCGCCGCGCTTACGCTGTAATGCTGTGGATAAGCAAATGTTTCCAGGGGGCTGCACTAGTCGCTTGGACAGTTCCTTGGACAGTTCGAGGGCCCCAGTGCTGTAAGGGAGATAAAATCAAATCGTGGAGATGATCGGCTCAGTGAAATCTGAGGAAAGCCCCCCACTATCTAGGGATGAGCGAGTATCAGCCGCATTGTGTGGAGGAAAATATGGGACAGTGGGGGGCTTTCTTGTGGGTCAGAACCACACTGGATGATCTGACCTACAGATAGAAGCAGCATTATGCATGCTCTAGTCTGTCAGACTGCAGATAAGCTGGCCCAGAACTCAGCACCCATTCCAAACGAGAAAAACTCTTCTCACACACACCCACACACACACAAACACACACATGCACTCACTGCCGTTTTTATTGACATTTGACCAGTATGAGTGGACAGTACTTTTCTTGAAATGAAAAGAGGACAAAAGCTTGTTGATGTACCAATCTTTTCAGGTCTGCTTTACTCATGATCTTATATAAGAGTTTATACTCACGGGCAAAAAAAAAAACAAAGCTCTGAAATGAAAATTACCTTAATGAATGTCCATGTGACAGGAATAAACTCCAGATGCTTTTGCATTAATTTTATCACTCCATCATGAATATAATGTATGTGAAGCACAGCTAGAAAAATATAAATAAAGCAAAAATAAACAAATAATTAAAGATGATATCAGGGTCAGGGTCAAGGTCGAGGTTTCTTTATTAGTCTCCCTAGGGAGAAATTTGATTTGGAGGTAACGGTAGGTTGCTGCATAGAGAGTGTAGCCCAAAAACAACATTAAAAACATTAGAAACACTGAAAACAACATTAAAAACAAGGGACACATGTGCAAAACGTTTTGCTCCAAATGAGCTGTGCAAATCAACAACATCTATACATTCATACATATCCATACATCTCACCTAGTCCCGTTCTACATTTCCATACCTGTGCAGAAAATCAGGCTTATGTCCATTAGCTAACAAACATACATTCACCTTTTTCATTCACAAGCTTAATTTAAAAAGGAATAAAAGAGTATTTGTACCTGATATATTTGCATAAAGGAACCCTGTATCTCCTCCCTGAGTTCAGAAGTATGTATTTAGAATACAACACATATGAACTGCCACAGTATTTGTGAGTTAATTGTACATCAAACAATTAGCAGAATAACAATATGTGCCTTGCATTGTTATGTAAATGTATTAGATGTGCAGTTAAATTAAGTGAGTTATTTTACTTTTTTAAAGTTTTTAACACAACACTGATCCAACTACTTCTGACACTGAGAAATACAATCATGCCTAATTCATGTAAACATCCAATGCATGTAAAATTTACATTGTCGCTGTAAGAACGAAAGTTATCAGATCTCAGAAAAGTAACTTCACAATGGCAGACAAACATTCCCAAATTTCAACGGTAGTCATGGCAGCCAAACTTTATTCTAAGTCACTTTGAGCATTTTTGTTTCTTCATTTCTAAAGAAACAGCTGATCTTTTCAACTTGCAAAATTTTAAGATACGAGATTTGTTCTGATGGCGATTGTATGTATTATATTTTCTTTTCTAAAAAGCCTTTGTGCTTTGTGTTAATGTTATGGAATTTAAAAACATCCTTTGTTTTTCTCATTTTACTCTTGCAGAGATTCCAGGGAATTCTGGGATAGTTCGTCTGTACAGCTGTAAATGACACAATAACCTCATAAGACTGACACCAGGCTTTAGAACTCTTAGCAAAATATAATAAGATACATAATCAAAAACAGTATGTAATTGTACAATGTATATTAATGCAATGTAAAAAAAAATCTGTTTTACAGTGTATTAATTGCTTAGGTATAACCCAGATTCACATTAATTATTCAGTCTTTGTTTCACCTTATCAGTATGTATTACAGACACTTAGTTAGCGGATTTTATTTTTTCAGTGTCCCACTCTCCTTCAGGAGGTGAAAGACGTTGGTTCTCAGGGAAGCAGATAAGTGACAGCTTTAAATACAATAAGCAGACAGAGAAGACACGCTAACAATAGCCAACCACTGGGTGTATTACTGGACATAAAGCAAATGAGCAGAGTCAGGCCAAGTGAGAAGGCCTTATTCTCTGTCTGACTACAGTAAGCACAATTAGCCTATCAAAGTGCCTCATAGACAGCTCATCTTCTATTCACCATGCATCAAGTGCCTTAAGTGGCAGCTACTAAATCTTTGAATAAATCTGAGCTTAGTTCCCCTTTGGCAACACTGTGTGTAGAACAATGTACACACAGTCTGTAAGACCATTTACTGAAATTTGTACACTATTCCAGCTCCCCTGTTGTCTATACTGTCTGTGGTGACATTGCACTTTAGAACAAGACTAGGCCTAATCCATTTCCCTAAAATAGGTCTTGCACACACCAACTGGCCACCTTATTTTTACACCTTTTATTTACACTCACCGTCCATTCCATCTACACAGTGTTTAATCAGAATCAGAAAACTTTAGTGATCCCAGAGCAAAATGCTCAGGTTATGACAGCACAGACACACAGACACACAGAGACTGAACAATAGAAAATATAAAGTCTAAATAAGTCCTATAAAAACAGTATGTGAATTTCTGATAACACAAATAGTAATTACTATGTTATTGCACATAATGGAGATCAGTAGTATACAAGTAATACTGACATAAGTAGTAATATTTCACACGTTAAGACTACTGCACATAATAATTAAAAGATATTGCAAATTATCAAATAATTTAACACCCAATAAGAAAACTGCAATTTATATTGCACATGGTAAGATTACTGCATGTAATAATAAGGTACTGCACATAATAATAGTGTTTTAGCACTTGATAAGAACACTGCACGATATTGTACATGGTACATTGTTGAACAAAATAATAGGATAATAATGCAAATAATGATAATGAGTTAAAAATAAATAAGAAATTGCACAACAAACTGGCACTTTATAGTGTGGGTGTGTGACTGAGGGAGGGTTGTAGAGTCTGACGGCGGTGGGAAGGAAGGATTTTCTGTGGTGTTCAGTGGAGCACTTTATGCTGGTGAGTCTGTGGCTAAAGGTACTTCTCAGTTCTGCCACCACTCTGTAGAATGGGTGATCAGCATTGTCTGTGATGGACAGAAGTCTAGACAATATTCTCTGTTCAGCCACAGTTTCCACGTTGATTTCCTACATGTTCTTAAGGTGGTAGTAGCCTAGTGGGTAAAACATTTGCCTGTAAACCTGATGACCACAAACTTGCAGGTCCCACCCCCCACTTTCTACCACTGTATCGCTGAGCAAGACACTTAACTCTCAGTTGCTCCGGGGGGACTGTCCCTGTAACTAATGATTATAAGTCGCTCTGGATAAGTGCGTCAGCCAAATGGCCCCTTTACTCCTTATGTCGTCAAGTTCCTCACCCACCACCGAGCTTGTTTTCTTGATCAGTTTTGTTAATAATAGTATCTACTCAGTATCCACCCTATTAGATACATCTATTAGATACATCAAATCTGTTGACACACCTTGCAGATGTAAAGTTGTTGATTATGGTTCTGATAATGATTGCAGAGTTTGTGTTGGTCATCCTGTAGTCCAGTGGTCACCAACTCTGGTCCTGGACATCAATCTTCCCCAGAAGTCTAGTTCCAACCAAAGTCTGCAAGACCTGCTCAGTCGAATGAACTTTTTCAGAGTCCAGACTGACTGGAGTGGTAAGGAGGAGGGTTCAGCATGTTAGATGCTGGTTGGACCTAAACATGGAAAGTAGATTTTCAGGAAGATGAATGGTGACTGCTGCTCTAGTCCTTTGTTTTTCAGTTGCTAGCCACACAACAGTGATGGCTGTTTTTGGTTGGTTGACTTTTCTCAGCTAAACAGTGACACTGAGGTGTTTACTCCACCATCATTGCTGTGTGGAGCGCACACACATACTTCCACACTAATGTGCCATTACCATGTCAGTGCCACCACCGTGCTGAGCACGATCCACCACTCAAATAATACCCGCTCACTGGTGGTCTTGTGTGGGTCCTAACCACTGATGAACACAGTAAAGGGGGAACAGATTGACTACCATCTGTAACTGTAAATTACAAAGTGCTCCTATATGGTCAGTGGAGCTTATTAATTTGGACAATAAGTGGAGGTGTACCCAATGAAATGGCTTGTCTGTGTCTATGGTACCAGTCAAACGTTTGAACACACCTTTTCGAATATTTTTTAATTTTCTTGAATGTTGAAAATAACAATAATTAAAACACCTCTATGTACATTGAACATTATGCTAACAATCATCTTGCCATGCGTTTTATTGAGTATTCATTAAAAACACATTCTATAGGGATTTTACAGGTTTGGAGGTATATACAATTTGCCTGACTGCAAACTTCGACATTTTAGAGATAAAATCAGACCCTAATAAAGACTATAACAGGATAAATTGAACGTGTTAAACCTTAACAGGCCGTTTTCATTTCACTGTTATAATTCCATGAATCAATTAATCCATTTAATTTGATTGATTGCTGCTGTTCTGGAGAGATAATCCCCTGGATTACAGGCAGACGGCAGCCCAACACAATATGGGCAAGTAAGCAATCTAATGTGACTGTGTGGTCAAACTCAATTAAATTTCTTCTTTATTTTTGTTATTAATGGTACTAACAAATGTTGCAGTACTGTATGCTGAGCAAGTAATTCCCCCGCCAATCATGGAGTCATCATGTTTTTTTAAAGCCTATTAATCTGTGCACAGGAACATGGCACACTAGAATAAGCATTTGCGGCTGGGGGAAAATGTAGAATAACTGTTTTGATAATGAAGTTTCTGCTGTTTATCTGGAGTCATGACAAAGAACAGATGGTGGAGAGCAGTGAATAATAACTAAAAGAAAAGACAGACTCAGTGACTTGGGCATAGATTCATTTTCTGAATGTAGAGACAGCTAGGTTTACTGATCACAGCCCAGAAGCAAGTGTATTAAGGGCCATAATAACACACATCAGCAAAACACACACACACATGCACACACACAATAGCAGCTCCTGAATACCATGGCACAAAATACAGAACAATAGTCCTTTTACTATAATTCAATGAAAAACTCACATTTTAAAAATAAATAATGTTGTTTTAAAACATTATGCCATGTAGACAAGCACCAGTAATCCAACCTCATGTAAACCGTATTCAGCGTGCAACTCATTGTACAGTCATGTGCAAAAGTAAAAAAAAGGGCCATCTTGGAAAGTGATGTGTAAGGTTATTTGTTTGTCCCGCAGGTGCTTTGTTTACTATAACATTAGAGTGACTACAAACAAAAAAACAAACAAATCCTTCATTAAAGCAGGTGCTGCTGACAGTAATTGCAGTGACCTCAATCCCTTTTCTCTGCTCCTCCTTTGTATTTCTGTGTAATGATACACATTTTTTATTTTGGCATAAAATCAAATCTACACGACTTCCCTGTTTCGGACTTTTCTCTGATTGAGTCAGTCACAGTCAGTGGTAGTCTTTTATGTCTGACAACAAAAAGAGAATAAAAATAACAACAGCTAGGGATACCAAAAAACCTTCTAGGTGAAACCTGTTATCAACACTCTAAGACATAGGCACAGACCTAAAGCACGGTCGCAAATAGATGATGAAGCTGCTGATTAGCTATTATTAAAAATAAAGGGCTGGCCTAATGCATTATAAAGTAGCTAAACATATAGATGCATGGATGTGTGACAAATATAGGTTGCGTTATAGTTCCATGATGCATATCCAGTGTGTGTTTTTTTGTGTATGTGTGTGTGTGTGTGTGTGTGTGTGTGTGTGTGTGTGTGTGTGTGTGTGTGTGTGTGTGTGGCTCATGCACTCTGGGTGGGGTGTAGTTCAGCAGAGCATTGTTTG
>JBBJLS010000109.1:22947311-23006797 GCA_037577275.1 Bryconaethiops microstoma
CACACACACACACACACACACACACACACACACACACACACACACACACACACACACACACACACTCAGACACACACTCAGACACACACACGCTCACACACTCACTCTCATAGGGAGCTTAAAGCAGCAGTAACTGTACCTCACGAAATCTTAGTAATGCAACTAATTATTTTACATTACAGCTACTTCAACAAAAACGCCCTCAGTTTTAAGCCCCTTTACCCCACATGTAGTAAATCATCTGTCTGCGTCTGAAGTTTGCGTCTTTCGTTTTAGAGCCGAGGCTACAGCAGAAAACGAGTAACAGAATTAGCATTAATTAGCAATTAGCATGACCTAAATTATCACACACTTTTCTGCCGGATTGCGAAGTTGGTTTCCAATTCATAAGATTCTTTTTCAAATATTCCATTCCAGCTCTAACAGTGCAACAACTACATTCTGGCAACTCTATATGTATGCACTGGATAATTCACTGTTATCTAGAACCATGGACTAAAGTGGAATAGCTAAAAACGCTATTTGTTTTTATTTTCGTCCACCTGGTGGCCTAGTGGTTAGGGCGTGGCTTCTGCAATCAGAAGGTTGTGGGTTTGAACCATAACACTGCCCCTTGAGGGCAGCAGCCCACTGCTTCACTTGGTGAATGGGTTAAATGCAGAGAGAGAATTTCACACTGTGTGCTGTGAAGTGGTGTGTTTATATGTGACTATAAGTGACTTATTTGCTAAACGCAAATCCTGTACATTTAAAGAAAGTCTTTCCATTTTTGGAGTAAAGAAATGGACAAAAGCACAAATCTATGATTTGGAGATGGCTGCTAGCATTGTTGCTAATAAAATTATTGTAATGCTGCTTTACTTGCCAGGACTGGTTTGTATTTGAAGCAACTCCCTGTTCCCAAACGGGACAGTTTATTCCAAACCTGTGGTTCTCTTTCTCTAAACATCACTGCTGTGTGGAAAGCAAGGCTAGCATGCAGGCTACTGGGTGTTAGCGACATTAGCCACAGTGATGACAGCAGTGCATTAGCACGTCCCAGTGGAGGGGTTACGCTGGCATAGGAGAGCAAACCAAGAAAAGTGAGTAAAGCTATTGAAATGCACACATTAACACACACAGTATCAATGCAGACAGGATGGCATGGGAGCAGAATGTATACTTTGAAGACCTTCGACCTTTGTGAAGTCTGTGGTCTTTGGCTGTGGCAAGCTGATGGAGCACCTCAGGCTCAACAAAGAAATATTCATCAACATGTGTTCACACATGCTGCACCCAGGGCTTAAAACAAGAAAGGTGTTAAAAAAAAAAATAAGAGGAATAATATTCACCAAGACATTTTGGTTGTACTAGCAAAGTTACAAAAAAAAAAACCAGTCTGATCACAGTTCACAGGAAAATTAGAGCCAGTTAAGGAAAGAGCCAGTTAAGGAAAAGTTCATGTTTCACTGAAAAAATTAGGGCCAATCAATCTTGTTTCCTTAGATGTATTAAGGATTTGATGTGCTGCCTTGGATATATTAAAAGTCAATAAAGTTTTCACAGAAAAACAGGGATTCACAGGAAATATTACAGATAAATCAAGGGCCGATCACATTTATTTGGAAAATATAACGGGCAATCATATTTCAAATGATTATTAAATTCTGTGCAAATGGAGGTAGCTGGTTGGTTGGCTTGGAATTTGCTACTTTGCAGCTGTGTAATTATCTAGCTAACTAAGTGAACGCCTATTGATTCCTGAGCTCCTTCCTCACCCAGGGTAAAGAGTTCCACCAGCATCTAAATTCCAATTTAACCCATGACTGCGTTCATAAACACAGAGCTCTGAGCAGGACAGTGGTTGGGAAGTGCTCAGAGCCTGGTGCTCTCAGACCAAACAGCCATGATTCAAGCATTCCCACAGGCTTAGCAAAATCAAAACACAGGAAAACCAGAAACGCTCGCCGGTCAAACTCCATTTCAGACTCTCTAGTTTGATTAAAAAATATGTCTAATACAATGTACGTGATAAAAACAACTGCACACAGGAACCGTGAAGGTTTTTTGGCCATTTCAAAGCCCAGCACTTGTCATATTCAGAAGCAAACAGTTCCAATCTCAGATAGAACATTTACAAACACAGTGACATTCCTCAGCAGATCAGGCCTCTCCATCTTTCCGGCTACAGCACTGGTCAAAACTTGGGGATATTTTGCCTTTCTTTGATATGGGAATTTTCTTGCTGTTACTTTTCAAAGGGATGAAAAAAAACATTTCCCTTTAACATAAAACAGGCACAAAACAGGGTGGCCAATCAGTGCAAAGCTCATTTAAATACATCAGCCTTAAAGGCACAGTAACAGATACAGTCTGTTAAATTCTAAAGGATAAAGACAGGTGGGTGTAGAACTGAATGTTAGGTATAATGCCCCACATGCGACAGATAAAATAAAGTACGTGCTTCAGAAACTGTGTGTGTGTGTGTGGTATATAATGACCCTCGTCATGTCAGCAATACGGCCCTTGTACAGAGTCCTTCAGCGTAAGTGGTAGTTCATGACCCTCCCGGCCTTCTCCGTCCGAATAAATGTCACTTCTTCACCTCTCTCAGCTCACACACACCGAGCATGACGCGATTGGCTGGTTCCCACACAGCCGGACTGAGTGTGACGGACCGACCCAGGGTCAGCGGCGGCCGCACTGAGGGCAGGCAGCTGTCAGCACTTTGAGCTGAGAAGTGTAAGGGCTGAAACAGAACGCACCTTCCTTCACAATAAAGTGACACTCGTCCATCAGCGGGGAGAGAGAGAGAGAGAGATAGAGAGAGACAGAGTGAGAGAGACAGAGTGAGAGAGAGAAAGAGAGATCATGCCATCACCTGTTTCATAACAGTCCTGCAGCAGCTGCCTCACTATATGTAATAACCACCTCTAGGCGCAGAGGTCTGTCCCTCAGCCGTAGTTCAGCCGTGTCTCGGGCCGTGAAGTCGAGGGACGGGGCACGCATTATGAAGTTACTCAAATTAGGTACACATTTGCGCTGTGAATACTGAAAACTGCCGCGCATGTGCGTACCACATATGCCAATTTGTACTTGTGTACCACTTATGTCAATCCCCATTTATAAAGCTCTTAATGAATCAGCACCTTTATACATCTGACAGCTTTAAGTAGCCCTTTTCCTTTTTGTAAAGTTAAAAAAGCTAAAACATTATAAAGCTTTGCTTTCTGTTACTATATTATTGTTTTCTTTTCTTGTGTTATTTTTACTTCTATTATTTCTGCTTTGTTGTTTTTTTTATTCATATTATTTCACCTCTAACTCCTTTGCTCTTCAAGCTTTGTTTTTGTTTTTAAATCGCTGTTTCTTCTCTAATTACCATGGCGTCTTATTTTAACGTCTTAATTAATACATTTTTAATTTTTATTATGTCTTTTTTTTTCACCACCTCCTAACTACCACAGCTTTTATTTGTTAATTGTTTTGGATTTTATTTATTTTTCTTTCAAACAGTAAACTATATTCTTGCCCAATTTTTTTTTCATTTTATTATTAATATATTACACCAGATGTTTAGATTTGACAGTTCCAATGTATGTTGGAAAAATTATGCTAATGTAATAATGTTTGAAAAATAACTATTTTAGAAAAATAATTATAATGTAAGCTTCTTAGAAAAATAATGTTGGTAAGATAAGATAAGATAAACCTTTATTAGTACCACAAGTATTACAGTACAGTATAAAATGTACAATATACTATCTAGAAATATAAAATATGAACATATGTATTGTGAAATATATACATATATGTATATGTAAACTAAATGTAGACTTAGGCAAGTTGTATCTATGTACACAGTGAGTATGTATATATAAGTAAATATAAGAACACTGTAGACACACACACACACACACACACACACACACACACACACACACACACACACAGAAATGCACATTTTAAATTGCACATTTTGCCCAGTCATAATAGTTCCACGCAAAAAATTGCATGTGTCGCATGAAAAAAATTGCACTCATGTAATATTGCACATAAGAGAAACTACCATGGTGTATTGGATGTGTGTGTTTGTTTGTCGGTGCGTGTGTGTTGATGTATATATTAATAAACTGTCAATGTAAATGCAATATTAGAAATACAATACTATGTAAGCATAGCAGAAAACATTAACGTAAGTAAGGAGGAAAAATATTAATGTAAGCATTATAGAAAAATAATATTAATGTAAGTATATTCGAAAAATTACGTTAATTTAAGTACATATTAATTCAAGTACATATTAAATTAAGTAACATTAGTTTAGAAAATGAAAGTGTTAAAAAAACGTACAATTATTTTATATTCTGTAATGTTCACACATCAAGAAAAAAAAAAAATCTATTATGTATGTAATGATATTTTACTACAGGTAATTTGAAGTTGGTCCATTATATTCACAGTAAAAAAAACAAAGTCACCATGGGACAGGTTTTTCCCCCACTGTCAGCTGCTATGAGATCAGTCTGGACTGGTTTCCCATAATATGGGACAGGGCTGGGGTTGGGGTAAGCTGATCTGGAGTCAGTCAGCTGTTATTACTGTAATCGTATCCAGATCAGAGAATTAGTCATATATTCTGGAATGTTCTGTTTAGCGTGATGGCAGCCAGAGACGACTCGTTATCTGGACTCAGAGATCATGTTCTTAACCTCTCTCTCTCTCTCTCTCTCTCCTGATTCTCCACTCCACCGCTAGAGGTTCTCTGTGGTGTGTCTCTTGTAGCTGTAGAGCGCGAGCTCCGCTACCGGCGTGGCGCGCGCGAGAAAGAGAGGTGCGAAAGAGGCGCACGCGGCACCGTTTGTTTCCCACCGCGGCGCATGAGCGGAGCATCAGCCGAGGAGGAACCGGGACCCTCAAGGACCTCGGTGAGAGAGAAACCCACTAGCTCCTCATCTGGGGTCTAACCGGGTAAGAGCGAGCGCGTTTCTCTCTTTATGTCTTTCCAGGCGCGCGCGCCGGTCCCCGGGTCTCCGGGCACGCTCTGGTTTAGTTGGAGAGGAGGTGAGGCGAGTGACTAGCCGTGCTTGCATAGAACATGTCTGAGGACGCTGCGCTTGTGTGTGTGCGCGCTTGTGTGTGTGTGTGTTGGTAACTTGTTGCCTCGTCGTTTCTCCTAATGACAGGAGAACTTTGGAGATGGACACCTTTCACACCACTAGTAGTTTGCGAGGTGCGAATCGGACTGTGGCAAAGTTGACTGAGGGTCTTGGTTTGAGTCGGGGTCGAGTGGGCTCGTCGTGCTTCTCACTCACACTTCCACGGCTGGAGATCCTCAGCTTCATCTTCTCGGCTCCTGACGCTTCCTGAGCCTCCCTGACAGAAACGGCGTTAATTTAAGAACATCAAACCTCGAATAAAACTGCTTCTCCTCAGTTTCTGCCCAGTTCTGCTTTTATTCTGGCTGTGGGCTCCTGACGCGGCTGACTACGCACTTGCTGTAATTCAGATCGAATTAAGCCCCGTCCGAGGCGGTGGTGGCTGGAAATATGGGATTTCTGTAAAGTCCTAAAGCTTTTTTACTGCTCGAGGCATCTGCAAGGCTTGTCTTCCAACTCTGCAGCCTGGTGGTGTTCCTCCAGCGTGGGCTAATGCGTGCTTTTCCCCAAAATATCTGCAGAACTTAACCCGCCCCCCCGTGTTGCATGAACTCTTAAGGTGTCCATCTATGTCCATCTGCACGCTGCAGGCCAGTGCTCAACACTGAGGATATCTGAAGTTGCCTGCTTGGGCATTTGGTGGGAGAAGAGATGCGTCTGTAATCAGGGAGGACCTCTCCGGTTGAAATAGCTGATGATCCACTGCCAGCCATGAAAAACATTAAAAGAGAACCAACGAGGACTTGGCTGTCACTCTTGATAATAGACATATCTAGTGCCCATCCATCACACCCGACAAGCAGACTTCTCTCAGCTGGTTTGTCCGTAATTAGGCAGTTTCAAAACTTTTAGAAATGAGTGGCGTATTTTCAGCACAAGTAGAAGACCAGTATAATGTTAGAGATGATTTATTGGCCGGTTTAGATGAATATGTAAACTGGACCCTGTGACAGGATAAAATAATTAAAGAGGTGGCGTGAGCACTGCTCTGTCTACGTATTACCTTATAATTGGCCTGTGGACATCACCATGGGGATTGGAGGGAAAGAGTGATTGAAGTGAGGAGAAGAATAGCGTAATTATGGTTAAACGTCTACATACGGACTGCTGAGAGAGGTAGATCTTTTATGTGAAGCATTTCGGCACTGCTGGAACCAATCATTGCGTGTCTATTTTGGTCATTTTTCTCGTATATGGTGAATGGACCAATTGAAATAGCACTTGTATTCTTTGTACTTTAACTTCCATAACAAGTTATGAAATTTTTTTAAATTCTTTTTTTTAGTTTTTTTTTAAGTCACTGTTTTGGAGATTTGGGGCTTTGGCTCTGACCAGAACATATTATCCAGAACTCTTTTTATCCTCATTGGAAATGAATTAAACACTGCTCTTCTATGCTTTCTATAAGTTTGTGAGCTCGGTCTCCTCTGCTGTTGGCGATCTGTAGTGAGCACACAGGGTTTGGTCTGTTCCTGAATTAACAGTAGTTTCTAATGGGTTGCGGTGCCTTGGCTAAACAGGTGTTCACTGTTTTTATTTTTCACCTCTGGGATCCGGTTATATTCAGACCAGACCATGAACAGGCTTACTCACCTCTGATGCAGGCTTAGTTATTGCTGCATGCTGCCTTTGCCTTCAGTTACTGTATCAAAATCTTATTTCACCTAACATGACTGAGAGAAGCTGGAGAAATGGCTTGAAATTAGTTTGGTCCCTTGTGATCTGCTTTTATTACAGTTATGTCCCACTTCTGCACACACTCTTAAAAATAAAGGTGCTGAACAGAGTTATTTGGAGTGATGCTAACAAAGAACTTCTTTTATTATCTGTTCAGTGTATGGTTCTTTTTTTTTGTGAAGAACATTTACATTGTCAAAATATAATATAATAATATATAATATAATATTATATATATATATATATATAATCACAGACATATGTCCCAATACATATTTTTTCATTTTTTTGTTAAACTGGAGTGGACAAAAATAGTCAGTAGTGCCAAATTAAATATAATGCAAGCAAATAATTTTATTCATCATTTCAGATACAGCAATGCATTAAATACGTTTAAATTGAGCTAATTATGCTCTCTTTTAATAAAACACACTGCTGGTCAGGGTTCTTGTAAGCAGTGATACAGTCAGACTAGCTTTTTGATGTATTGTGTTGTAATTAAATTGCAATAATGATAAATATCATCCAATTGCCTTGCTCGCATATAGCGTAAATGTTCTGCTTTCCTGAATAGCCCTTTTCGGTTCGATGTGACATTGCGCAGTGAAGCTGAGGATGAAGATTTCTAACCACCCCCCAACCCACCCACCGCCCCCCTTTGTCGCTCACGTACTTCCTGTGTAAATTCGAGCAGGACATGAGCGGGCTGTCCGTAAATCATAGACGTGCAGACGAGCGCGCTATAGATGGCTTGTGATTTATGTCTGACGGGCCCACAAACACGAGGGACCCTACAGTCACAACCCCCTTCTGATAAATCGCTCGGATGGAACAGTGAGCCCTGGACGACATTGATTACCGTTTACCAAGTCTGAGAACAGACCGTAGTGAGGGTTTTGGTGGTGGGTTTTAGAGGGTGGGAGGTGATGGATGTTGCCGGGGGGGATGATTCGGATGACAGATATGGGTTACAAATGAGGGTGAGGTTTTATGTCTCCTGGAAATGAAACCATTAAGGTCTTTTTTAATTGATCAGAGTTCAAGGCGCGCTGCTGCAGTTCTGCACCTGCTTCAGGAGCCTCTGGTGCAGACCTTTAGCTTAAATTATCCACTGTGTTACAATCTCACACCTGCTCCGAGAGCCAGTGCATGCCAAAGGAGCTCGCCCCCCAGCTTCCGCACAGCACTCTGTATGTATGTGGTGTGTGTGTGTGTGTGTGTGTGTGTGTGTGTGTGTGTGTGTGTGTGTGTGTGTGTGTGTGCGTGCGTGCAAGCCTTTACTCAGGCAGTGCAGCAGCACCTATCTTTCTTTCAATTTTCAGTTGTTATGAAGTGAACACTTCACACGTTTGTGCATGGCTTGAGTTTGTGTATCTGAAGAATGATTGGTTAGATTTTTGACAGTCTGTTCTCTAACTGGTTTACAGTTAAAGGGTAATTCCCCTTTTTTTGGCATAATTAAATAAGTGAGACAAAGTCATTCAGAGTGTTTTGCTGTGAAATGGTTCATTGTTGAGAAGTTTTCTTTACAGCGGTGGTGATTATGTCTACAGCATAAATATAGCCATTTTATTTACTGTGAACTTACATGTGTCTTCTCCATTTTTATATATGTAATGTTGATAATGTTAATATAGCGTTAAATCTGAGGTGGTTGCATGCACTTCTGTAAATGTCTTAAAAATATGATTAAGGTCAAGAATAATGTCTCAGGCACCAAGCAGGGCATTCATAATCAGTTTATATAATAATAACTTTCTGTTAAAAATGAGGCTGTTCTTTGCATGATAAAAGAATTATTTTTGGTTGCTTAAAGAACCTTTCAGTGTATGGTTCTTCATTTTCATTTTGTAAATGAGATTTTGTGGATGCGTCACGTTGGCTGTGGAAGCTAAGGAGGACCCAATGAACGCACACACACAGACCAAGCATTACTTTTATTTACACATTACACTATAAAGTAAACCCAAACACCAATATATCCCACACCTTGTCAGCGTGCGGCACTCAGTCCTTTTGCTGTCCTCTCTTTCCGAAATTCTCCCCTGACTGGCTAAAGAACCCAGGCGTTAAAAGCTTGTGGCTCCTCCCCTAATGCCTCTCAGCTGTTACCATCACGCCACCTCTTCACTGCTGCAGTGTGAAGAAAAAAGTTTCAAAAACCAAGAACCTTCATATATAATTATTGGAAGAACCTTTCAATTGAACCTGTACTTTCTTTACTCTTTACGTTAATACCCGTTCTTTGCACTCAGATATCTCCCTGACAGAAGAAGGTTTCTTTAGGGAACCTAAATGAGTCTTATGGTGCATCGCTCAAAGAAACCTCGTGGCATTTAAAAAAAAATAAAAGTTTAGCTTAAAAAAGTAAAAGACTTTAGTCAACTGGTTCCCTGTTAGATCTTCACAGCTGGATACGATTCTGACTCTGTTTTTCTAGACTGGTGCGTGTCATACCAAACAGCTCTGAATGACTCTATCTTACCAAACAAAAATGAAAATTTCTCTTTAAAAGGTTTTTTTTTTTTTAAGCTAAATCCTTTCTGTTTTATCTGTTGCGCAACTCCACTGGTCCCATTTCTGGTTTTGGCACTGTGCGTGTCAGAGTCATTTAGCTTAGCATAATGAATGGAATGCTATGGTCTATTAAATGTTTGATTTTATTTCCGTGGAAAGTCCTTATTTTGCTGAGGGATGGATCCATAGTTTCTGGCTGAGAGCGATTCGTGAGCGGTGACTTTGATGAATCAGTGCTCCGTTCCTTAAATCAGATCATTATTCTATTGTAGTTTGCACTCACTGCTTTCCTTATTGGTTGCTTGAAACCTGAGGGCAAGTATTATTTATCAAAAATAGATCTGTCATGCCCTGAGCTGGGCTCCGCTGTTATTAATTTTACCAGCTGTTTGTGTAAGTGCCAATCAAACCGATCTTCACTAACAAAGCTGATGCTAAATAAAGTCTGCTTCGTGATTACGGCCGACACAACCCTGCGTGCCGGTCAAGTGACTTTTACCGAAGGTAGCTGCAGAACAAATTGAATAATTACTGTTATTAATGTGTCAGCCTCTAACCTCTAGTGCTGTCACTCAAAACGGCGCCCTTGAAATTTGAGTCCACAAAGAAAAAAAAAGGGTTTCTGGCATGCCACAGTCTAATTGAACTTGATTAATTATTCACATTTAGCATGCCATGGTGGAGCGAGAAGGTAAAATATTTTAAGTGCTCCTCTGTGAGTCTTCCGTCAGTGTTAGTGTACGGAACGCAAAGTTTCTTACAGATAATGGATTATGCCTCTTCCCCTCCCTCTATACATAATGAAACACAAAACCTGAGTGAGGAAGGAAGATAATGCATTTGAAACCCCTCTCTCCTTTTTTCTGGATTGATTTCATAATACTGAGCTATTGTTTTTATCCCTTTCTGCTTTATTTTTTGCAGCCTTTCATTTGAATTTATTAAACATCAGCGGAGGTTTTCATTAGTAATCCAAATGTTATTTGAATTTACTCATCATCTGCTTAGAAACAAGGAGATTCATAAAAGTAAATGTGAAGTTAGTAAGTTCATAAGTCGCATGTGATATGAACTCTCTCTTCCCAATTTGAACGTTTCAAACGGCCTTATGTGATTTATTTCTGTTTTTTTCCCCACTGGCAGCCATCAAGAACTGTGTTACCATGGCAATTTAGCTTGGCTGAAGACGTTGGCATTTGTCAGAGGGAGCAGACAGAAAATGTGCGCCATAGTACAGTATGTTGTCTCACTTTGGTACTCTTTGCAAGTAGGAAGTGGAAAGCGACAAGGTTGTCTTTATGAAGGAAAGCGGCAGTTGCTGCTCGTCCTACGGTCCATACTTCACAGAGCGCGCTCCTTGGCAGGCTCCGACGCAAGGATTTTCTTTCTCTTGCCGTGTAATCAGTGGAATTTCGGGCTGGAAATTACCCGGGTGCCAAACAGGCGTGCTGTGATTGTTATAAAGCCACACATCTTGGGTCTATTTCACAGTTGGCTTCATAGAGCAAGATGATAGAATAAGAGCAAGTCAGAAAAGTGCCATTCTCTCTTCCTGTCACTCTCTCACACTCTGTCTGCCCCCCTCTGCCCCTTCTGTACTTTGCACCGGGACATAGACCACCCTCCCAGCTCCAACTAAAAAGGAATTTAAACTTTAAATGCTACTAAATAATGCATGAGTTCCAGGATCTGATGGCCAGGAAGCACTTCCAAGCCTCCAGGATTCACTATCAATGGGCAGAGGGGATAAAAAAGGGCTTGCTGTGGGCTTTGCCCGAGCTAGGCTTTGTGGATCTAACAGTGGAGCCTTGGGAAGAAGGTGGGAGGTGGGTGTTCCCAGTGGCTCTTATCTTGACAGCAGATCCTGTTCTAGGCTGCTGGTGGCCAAAGCTTTCCATTCAATAACCTCCATTCCATTTTTACAGATCTGAGATCAGCCTAATATTGTCCAGCAGCAGTCAAGGTTCCTGGCACAGGTACAAAACAGTGCTGGTCGTAGCCGTGATCAGAAAGTTCTCGCGCACTGCTCCCGGCGAGCCATCAGAGTAACTTGTCAGTTCTAACAAAAAAAAATAAAAAATTTCATTGGCTTGAATTATTGCTCGTCACTCACCTCTAGCTTTTTGGAGAGGAGCTCTATTACAGGAGAAATTCATATTTGAGCATGGTGGTCGCAGACAGCTCTAGCTTTGGAGAGTCATAAAGGAATCCCTGTCTCGGGGAAAAGACCATAGAGCAGGTCAGTCCAGGGTTGGACATCATGATTTCGTGACAATCTCTGTCCTCTCTGGCTGGCTTTGATCAGCTCCACTGTCAGACTGCCTCTGGCGTCCCCAGAAGCTCATTCTCGCTCTCTTGCACTCGCCTGTCTCTCGGTCAGTCTCTCTCTCTTTCTCTCTCTTTCTCTCTATATATATATCCTCCAGAGGAAAAAACTCCACTCAGAACGCTATTCAGATTTAGCTCAGGTAATTGCCTTGGACTTAATGGAGATACTGCGCAGGTTGGAGGTTGCCGCTTGATCTTGATCTAGCTGTCCAAGACAAGTATGTACAGTACCTCAAAGCCATATTAAGATTCAGCTTAAGTGTTGATGGTGGCCTAGTTGATGTACTGCCGTGGTCCTTGACTAAATAGGACTGATAAGGGCAAACGATAGCATGACTGACACGGTTGACACCTATTACAGCATACAGCACCTCATTCATGTCAGCTAGCCGAATATAATGAAGTGATATGCATGGAGAATACCATCAGTGGGCAGCACAGCCTCTGTGTGGTTTTGGAGGACACAAGGCGGAATTACATTCCTGAGTATGTTATCACAGTGAGCTCTTGATCGATGTCCATACAAACTCTGATGACACGAGTGTTCAGAAATGAGATGGTTATTTATTTAATCAGCTCACATAAATGAGAGAAAAGTTTCTTATCGATTTCACTCTTTCTTGTATGTAGTACAATATAATGTGCAGTAGTTAGTGGACATCGTTCTTCATCCTTTTTTTAATAAACTCCTCTCACTTACAAATACAACTACTAAACAAATGCCTGTACATGATGAAATGCTTTAGGAAAGGTACTATGAAAGGTGTCGCAATCCTGAAATTTTAACAGACGATCAGTTGTCATATAAATAATTGAGATTATTGATTGAATTGTTTTTTCTTTGTTAATTTTTTACAACTGTTATAGTACAACCGTAAGGTTTATAGGTTAGACTGCAGCCACACACACACACACACACACACACACACACACACACACACACACACACACAAAGGCTTGCAATAAAACAGTCAAAGCTTTCATTTTTCTCTTGCGTGGAAAATATAAGCAAAAACTAATTTTACAAGCATGGATATAAAACCGAGTGTGGTATGAGATCTTTCTTGTTCCATCGGAGCCCCACAAATAAATCAGTTTATGGAGAATACTAGTGATATTGTCAGTATTTTAATTTGATTTAGTGCAGTGCAGTGTGTTTTTGATATCCATCCATCCATTATCTCAACCTCTTATCCTGAACCAGGGTTATGGGGGTTACCGGAGCCTATCCCATCGGTCATAGGTTGAAAGGCAGAGAAACGCCATAGACAGATCACCAGTCCATCACAGGGCAGACACCCAGACAAATGCACTCATGCTTGCACATGCTTGCTAGGGGCAATTTAGCATCTTCAGTTCACCTGACTTTCTTTGGACTGTGGGAGGAAACCGGAGCTCCTGGCAGAAACCCACACAGACATGGGGAGGGTATACAAACCCTACACAGAAAGTACCCTCGGCCACCTGGCCTGGAATCAAATCCAGGACCTTCTTGTTGTGAGGTAATAGTAGAAGTAATTTTCTAGATATGGCACTACTGACTCTTTTTTGCCCATTGCAGAGATCAGAAAAATACATATATTGAATTACTGTGTATTATGAAAATCACATAATCATCATGATTACTACCACCATTTATAGCACTTGAAATACTGAAGATCAAATTGAACCTCAAAAGTAATAAATGCTTACTGTTATGCTCCTAGTATTAGGTATGACAGGTAAATTACAGATGCACAATGAAATTGGGATCATAATGGTATTGCCAGATAATTAATTTAAAAGTAATTGTCACCATCAGTCAGATTTTTCGATTTGACCATTATTTCAAACTGATATCTGTTGACATATTGATTGGACCCTGAAGGAGCTTTGAAGGTTTAGGTATTGCTGGGCTGTTTGTCAACAATACCTGTATTTTATTCATGTTTCTGCCTTTAGTGATGCCGGGAAACCAAAGTGTTTACCTGCATACATAAAATGGGTCTGGTGAGGAATATGAATGTTCGTGTTGAAGTAGAGGACCATAGTTAGCTGAATGTAACAGATCCTGCGTGGGGCCAGATTTGAGATTTCCATGCAAGGCTAGGTGGGAGGGTAAGAGAGAGAGAGAAAGTGAGAGAGCGTGTGAGAGAGAGAGGGCATCATGTAATATTGCTACTCTGAAATAACAGGAGGTTGGTGGGCTGGTGTATTTTGGACTTCCTTGAGTGTTACCCAGGTGGGCGAGAATGAGGAAGAGAGGTTAGGCTAACTTTTGAGCACAGGGCTGCAAAATTAGTGCTGACTTAACTTTGCTGCTCTGTGTTCCGGTTCAGAAAATCTCCTAGAGACCTAGTTCACTTTAGCTTTGTCGCACTTATATACTTACTTTAATTAATACGAATAACTAGAATCAGATCCAGCATTAGTCCAGCATTTCTACATGTCTTGCGAATACAAAAAAAGAGTTCTGTTTGCATCATTAATGCATATTTTAAGATTTCCAACTGATCTCTTCGAACAGAGGAAACAGAGCCTGATGATCGATTTAAATGCAAACTACTGAGACATCTTTCACTCTTCACCTTATCATTCGTTTTGAGTGATCCAGTACTGAGAACAGCACTGAGAACAGGTGTGAGTTACACAGACCACCTCTAGACGTGGTCAGGGACACATTTAACCACATGACATTTGTAGTGTGAACATAGTGCCCTTTCTCCTGTCATGAAATGCAGTTATGTAGTCAAGTGGTCACTGGAGACGCTTGTGAGACACATAGAAATGCCAGGTGTAAACGGTCACATGTCTTGCTTGTGAGCACTTGAGACTGATTCTAGTATCAGATATGAACAGAGACACTAGATTAGATATTATAATATGAACTGAGCAAAGTCTGGGGTGTTAATCCAATTTACTGTTAAAAGAAATATTTGTAAGTGGTGTTTAATATCAGTAAAACTTCTTTTATAAAGCAAAACTAATTAAATGCATTATTATTAGCAATAAGAACAGCAACAACAAAAATAATAAACATTATTGCTGTTTTTTTTATTATTATTTATGCATTTCCCTGTTTGCCTTTTTAAATACTTTTCTTTTATAAAATCATCATCATCAATAGAAAACTCAGTCTCCACAATTGGCATTGACCCACCATTTCAATATCTGTAAATCTGTATAAAAATGTTTAAGTAACTCTTTTTAAATGGTTCCTATTTTATCTTTTCCATTTATTACTGTTCAGTTAGGTTCACTTCTTGATTAATGAAAATATTTGGTAAATAACTTGCTTACTGGTATGACTGACAGAGACTTGCCTGAGAATGGAACACACGTGGTTATATGTTTTAACAAGTGTGTTTGCAGAATGAGTGCAGTGGTGAAAATGACTTATGACGATCGTTCATATGGGAAATGACAGCCTTGTATGTGCTTTAAAATGAATGCAGGTAGTGGTACAGAAACATACCAGTGCATCTTTGTACTGATTTATTCATGGCTGTGTGAATATGTTATATGGTTTCCTGTGTTTTTTGTGTGTGTCCATGTATGCGTGTGTTGATGTGTGTGTCTGTAAACATGAGGTTAATGTAAGTGTCCTGAAAGAGCATTATCTATCATTTAAAATCACACACGAATGCATATACACATGTTTATGTTTCTGTATATATGGGCATGTGAGTGTGTGTCTACAGAGGGACCGACATTGTACTCTTGCATGTGCTAATGTGCACTACATAAACACCTAGCCTAGAATATGTCGCTGATTGTAGATAAGTTATAATATGACCACAGCACATCGGTTTTTAAAGGCCCAGAGCAGCGCGTGCACACGACTTTAATCCTGATACATGATGGGATTTGCTCTGATATATCTGCATATCTTGGAGGAATTAAGCCCAATGCCACAATGTGACAAGTCAGCGGGCTCCTCTGTGCATCCCCCTTTTGTTTCTCCAGCATAATGGGCTTTGTAAATTAATACCCAAGAGAGACAACAATTCTTCTGAGCTGTGTACGGATTGTCAGACTGCCCCAGTTCCGAGCACTTTCCCTCCTGAAGACACTGAATTTCGCAGAGGAATAGCAATAATTACAGTGTCCTCCACCCCTTTTTCCTCATCCTCTCCTTCCTGGAACTGCAGAATAATATATATTTTTAAGGAATAATTCGGCAAGAAATCTATTTATACAATTATCCACTTGTACTTCTTGGCTTAGTGCTGCAGCTATAAAGCTAGCAAACACTAGAACTCATGAGTCACCCAAATCCTTTGTAGTAAATCCATTTCACAAACTTCTTCCACCAACTCAAACCGCAAACTTGGTTTAGGACACAACATTTGCAACTGTTTTTCACAAGCCACATCCGGAGTGGAAATGCTGATCTTGACACAAAGGAATATGGTCCAAGATCAGTTGTCCTTTCATTTTTTTGCTCATAGTAAGTCCTACTGTGTCTTAAACCACATTAATGAGTCTGCACCACCTTATTGACAGTTCTTGTGTGGTTTGAGCGTGTTGACCGGAGTTGGTGAGGTATTTTTACCAGAATATTTGAAGGACTATTGGCTGTTCTGTTTCTTAGAATTGTTAGCTTCATGGCTTCAGAAGCAGAATTCGAACATGAAACAGGTCTTGGCTGCTTGACTATATCTGGAGTAAGTGGAAAGTTGTGTAAGTTTAAACTTTTGAAGAGGTTAAATATTTAAAGAGGTTAAAGATTTCTATGTTCAAGATTATCCAATATTTTTTCCAAAATTGGTGTGGCTCATATTCATTTTGCTGCTGCAGTCCTCTAACCAGATAACCCAAAAATGCCAAACACTGGAACAGCTATGTGAAAAAATTGTAGTAATTGGCATGTGGAGTACACAAGAATGAAAGCAAACAACAGACCCTCAGAAAACGTTTTATGCGGTGTTTATTTGTTTCGGTTGTTTCATTCAAATCTCTATCTCTTTTGTTTTTGTTCCTCGTTAATATTGCAACACTTCACAAACCATGGCGTGACGGTTCAGTTGGCTTGCCAGCGTCTCGTACGATAGGTGAAACAGAGAGCGGCAGAATAGCCTGCGATCATGGAGTCCTTTGTTAGGTTTTGCAATAATCTGACTGGTTTGATTTGGCTGGTTTGCAGTGGGGAATCTCATTGGTGAGACATGCTGTAGAGCGCTTGCCCTTTCGAAGCCTAATTTCAGCCAGATGCCCATTTGCTCTGTCCAATCTCCCGACCTTTATGTCAATCACAGATGAATAGTCGTAGGCACCGGGAGGCTGGCCATCACTCCTTAATGAACACGTCCAGGCTTGGACATGATTCACTTTGTCACATGGAAATTTGAAACTCGTGCCCCAATTCAGACACACAGTGACAAATAGAGGCTTCGTTGTTCTGACTAAGAATGAGTACATTTTAATTGTAAATGGCAAAAACAAAATCTTCAAAAGCCTCAGGCTAGGGCAAATTTGTATTATTTTTCATTATTGTGATTTTTTTGATGTCTAACCGCATATATCACATTCCCTTCATTTCAAGCACTGCACTTTGTTTACTTATGCCGAAAGAATAAAATGAAACATCTTGCATTCTCAAAACAAGTCATTCTTTCCTTTCTAATATGTGCCATTTGATTCCAAGAAAAAAATAAAAGTGAACTGCTATGGGAGGTTTGCTGTTTACAGTGTTATTGCCAGCTTAACTTTGTGAAAGTTTTTAAAAAAACATTTTCCATCCAACTAGATAGTGTAATAAAGTAAAATCGTTAAGAAGAATATTGTCCTCAATCTTGGGCCTCTTTCTAAACATTGTCTTCCATCACAGCAGTCAACGCTGTCAACTCACCCCTCCAAACGTGATGACATTTGAGAGAGATGTATATGGGCTTGCTGTAATTGGTTCGATGGGCTATTTTACAAGGCAATGAAATAAATGACACAATAATTCCACTTGTGAAGATAAGAGCTAGGAGCTTAATTATGGCTTTATCTAACAAGGTGCAGCATAACATCGTGACCGTGGTCTGTTTACTGTTGATGGCTCACTTTTAAAGTCTGTCTGTTCTTCGCTGATAAACGAGTCATCACACAAGACCACAAGCACAGTCTGGTGATAAGAAGAGCAGCGATAAGAATACCTGGCGTTGCACGTCACAATGTCTAGTTTCTAGACATTTCACACTTCTTACAGCAGAAATACTCAAACTCAACTCTGTTTGTTTATGTTCTGGTTAATGCAGTGCATAAAAAGTTGTGTTATTTATTTATTAATTTATTTATTACAAAGATGATGAAAGTTGGAGCCGTGTATGAGGCTTGCTCATTTTGTTTCGACGCTTTGAACACATGTGCTTGCTGCCAACAGAAGGAGTTGCTGCATTTTTTCCTCTGTCCTTGATCAGATAGGTTTTTTTTTTGCTTGTGATTTTCTTTTGGACCAGAAGGTCTGAAGCAAACTACACCCCCACTTTTAGCTTTTTGTGTCTAACAGAAAAGAGGCCTAAATGTAATAGAATATTCTGAGGCTGGTTATAATGTAATTTTGGCTACAGAATACCTCAAACAATGTCAACTGTATTGCCATGCATTTTAAAAAGGGATGCTCTGATCCAACGTTTTCCTCTGCTGAATTGGCATCAGCAGAGGAAAACGTTGGATCAGATGGAACCGTCTGAAACAGAAGACTGATCTGATATCAGTGCACTGGTGGTGTCTACCAGAAGGCACGGTAGCAAATAGAGGTTAATAGGTCAGAATATGGTGCATGTGTTATATGATATTGTTTTAGAAGATTTCAAAAAATTACAGTACTACCATTTTTAAGAACTGAATGTGGATTGGCCACATGCAATTTACTTAGCTCAGATTGGTGCAAGGCTAATTCTGGTAGCTTGGGCCTGTCACTTTATTACATCACTGCTTGATAAAGAATATTTATGCTGTCTGCAGTTATTTTTTTACCAGTTTTTAGTTTTCATCATATTTTATGCCACATAAACCCGAATGTGAATTGAACTAAGATGTGGCGAACACAGACAAAAGAAAGCCGAAACTGAATGTACAGGGACAGAGCATGGATCTTATGAAAACAGCGAACATCTGACTGGCACCAAAACACCTTCAGAGGGCAAAGGTGAGTACTGTTTGGTTATTTGACATCAACTGTGTGTTATCACATAGGAGCAAGTAAGTATTGACAGATGATTTCTAGTCAGCCAATGATGCCACTTTTAGGCTTCCGCTTCTACAAATGCTTAAAAATACGACAATTAAATTGTCAATTGCAATTATACAGTAAATTTAATGGGAATACATCTTCAGATAAATTTGGATTATTGGGAATAGCCTGTTTGAAAATAGCAATATTTTGGGGGGGGGGTATAACCAATTTTTGCTCCAATTTAGGTGTGTTTTGTTGGTCCTGTTAGCTAGGTCTCCCCATCACACAATGCTAGGAGGGTGAAGGCCATCATACTTTCTCTGAGATGTATGAGGTATCACCACATCTTTCCAGACTGCTGGTAATGCAACTTTGTTTGACAGCCTAACACTCATGAAGGAGAACAGTAACTGCCAATCCTGTTACATCAGCCAGTGTCAGCAAACAGACCATCACTTTGGCCATGTTGGGGAAGAGGGAGGCCAGTTATGTGATCAGTGTTGCAGTGATAAAGCCTACGTTTGCACCACTTGTGAGCCTAAAAGATTCTTTTAGTGCATTGTTCTATGCTTTATTGGTCTGTGGTTGTAGGGTGGCGTGTTCATAGCTCTTTCATAAAATTTTCCTTTTTTATTATGTTTTGAAGATGACATGATACCTAGTCAACTCTGCAATACAAATCACATCAGGAGTGTCTCTCACTATGCTCTGTGCTCTGCCAGTGTAGGTTTAGTGCACTGAGCTCTCCATCTGTGCCTTCCTAGAGACCTGTTTTTAATTGTTTTTGAACCAACTCCACACGAAGGTAGGCCCAGATAAAACAGTTTAATAAAGTGCATGAAATTACAGGGCAGTGCATGCAGTGTGATGGCACAAGCACATCTACTGGCTCTTGATCTTTATGCTGTGGCGATTGAAGCCCGTTGGTGGGCTTGAACAGGTGTGGCTAAGCCTCCTGATGTCACGTAGCTGTGTGTCTCCACAGAGAGGTTTTATTCCTTCCATAAACCATTCAGGCAAATAATTAAACAAAACGGTCACTGCCCTTAGATCACAATGCATTTGAAGAGATAAACTGTAATGGTCATAAATGCTCAGTCATAGAGCCGCAGTGAGTGAACTTTCATTTTATGAAACGTTGGATAAAAGATGTTTAAAAGACAACAGCAAAAGCAGTTAAAGTTTATATCTGAGAACTACACACAGTACTTGTATAGTTATCAGGGCTGTCTCAGTTACTCAATGAATATTACTTAATTAAAAAATGTATGGATTTGAATGTACCTTTTTGATGAATCAGGTTAGTGATTACTTTGCATTTTAAATGCTGAATGGTGGAGCTACACAGTGGGTAATCTTAGTAGGGACGTCCAGATCGGACATTACCTCACGATCAGGACTCGGACATATATGTATATATATTCTCATAATTTTTAATACATCTATAGTATGCGGTGGTACAGAGTTAGACCTCTTGACTCCACACAGAAACAGCAACGCGTGCGACATGACATCACTTTGTTGCAGAGACGCTATTGGTTAAATGCCGGCAAGGTAAAACACGGAAGCAGCTTGAAGCGGAAAGCGCGAGTATGAAAAAAACACCCCTATGAAAAGCGACCCACTTCAGTACTGGAAAGAACTAATCAGTTTCCCAGTATCTCAGTGCCCCCTGCAGCTCTGTGGACAGTGAGAGACTTTTTAGTGCCATTGCAAACGTCCTTGATGAGAACAGAAACGGGCTCAAACCTGACAAGGTAGAGATGTTAGTTTTCATTAAGAAAAACTTAAATTTCCTTCTGTGAAACTTACTACTGTGATGACAGTAAGAGTTAGGAGTGCAGTTCCTAAAAGCACATTACCGGCTTAACAGAGCACTTCTGTGAGGTAACTTGAACAATCAAGTAATAAATAACATAAATTCTTCACTTTTGCAGTGCAACAGTAAATATAAAAAAAAAGTAATATAAAAACAAATAGCACCTCAACTTAAAATACCCACCAGGCATGTAAACAAATAAAAAAATAAAAGTGCCACAGAGTTGTTGAATGTTAAAATAAGGTGAATTTAAAAAAAAAAGGAACATCCTGGATCTGTTTCTTCGCTCTCCTTTATTCTTTTTTTATGTACTATAGAAGTATCGGATCGGGACTCGGTATCAGTAGATACTCAAAATCAAATGACTCGGACTCGGACTCGAGGGCAAAAAAACCTGATCGGGACATCCCTAAATCTTAGGTTTAATTCTTAGTCAGGGGCTGAGTTTGGAGCTGGTAGCCTAGTGGTTAGGGCAGTCAGGAAGTCGTGGGTTCGATTCCCAAGACTGCTAAGCACCTCTGAGGCACCCTTGAGCAAAGTACCGTCCCCACACACTGCTCCCTGGACGCTGTGTGTCTCGCTGCCCGTATGACAGAACGGTCACTTCCACTTTCATGTTCCGTCTGATTTCCCCCCGCAGTCAAGACATGCATGTTGAGGGGATTGCCCCTGGGTGTAAATGTGTGTGTCAGCCCTGTGATGTACTGGTGACCTGTCCAAAGAGCGTTTTTCACCATATAACTGCTTTGATAGGCTCCAGCACCTCTCTGCCACCTTGGTTAAGAAAGAAACCGGATGGATGATAAACAGTGTATCTGCTGGTATTTGTAAAGCATGTTCCATCTGAACATTCTCCACAAGAACGGTACTCACATTGCTCTTGTGAAACAGAGTAAACCCACACCAGCAGGATCTCGCAAATGTGTGTTCATCAAATTAAACGCCTCCTCTCATAAATTGGGTGTTTATGATTGCTTAATTAATCATTAAAACAATCTCTAGATTACTCAGTGAATAAAATTGAAACTGCAGTACTTCCACTGTGATAAGTGACTGTGCCACAGTGTAACATAACTAACGAGCACAGTGCGCATAATGCAAAGCAAAATCAAAAGGTTGCCTTTTTACTGCTACTGTATATAAAAGCCCCAGTTATTGCTCATCAATGCAGGGCATGCACCCGCTGTGTGCATGCACAGTAAACATCATAACTCTCATTGGCATCCGTGAGTGCTGCTGCGGTGTGGTTGCGCTTTAAATTTGCTACATGCTCAGCATACTCCAGCCTTGGCTTGAAGCTCCCCCGCTGCCTCTCAGCTTAAATATTGTGTTGGGGAAAGGGTAGTCTCTCGCTCAATCGCTCCATTGGGAGTCAGACATGGACAAATTGTTAACAAGAGCTGGCTGGGGCATAAAGAAAAAGGCTCTCATCAGAGAGATCTCTGTGTTTGAGGGAAGGAGAGAAAAAGGAGGCTTTGTGTGGACCGTGTCACTTTGGCTTCTGTCACTGGCGGTTTGGAGGCTTGGGTTATTTTTCCACTCGTTTTCTTTTTCGCTTACGTTCGCTTGTTGGTACTGCATGACATTATATTACTTGGTTTACACTACTTCAGTGAAGCTCATTATACTTCTAATCTGTAGTTTATGTTTGTGTTCTCGTTGCTCACACAGTTTCGGAGGTCTGCTGCACCCACAACATTTTAGGGTTTTTAAAACAATACAGCCATAACACAATATTTGCCATTTATCTCTACTAGAACATTTACCACTAAAAGTGCTATTCATTTTTGTGGTAAAATGTAATTTAGTAAGAAAAAAAAATATTATAATCAAAACATGGGTAGAAAAAGGCATGTTTATCTTGAAACATTTTTAAAGGACTGAAAACAAAAGTGTTTTTTTTGGTTGAACAAAGCTCTTATTGAAACTTGAAACAAGTTTTTATATGAAAGTGTGTAAAAGTCTCCCTTTTAAAAGGACATGAAATAAAAAAGGAAGCTGTATGTCTGTTTAAACAAAGGAAATTCTGAGGAAAAAGGAGGAGAATCTTAAAAAGTATTTTCTCTTTAGACATAATTCACACTGTAGTTCCTTTTAAAGAAAATTATTGAGAAAGAAGAGAGTCAGCCCCCCGAAGCCAGGAAAGTTTGTGTGTGTGGGTCTTTATGGGTTCAGATCAGGGTCAGTGTGTGTCTGTGTGTCTGTATGTCAGAGGCCACGTTTTTCATCAGGGGTTAAAGTTATAAATGGGACACATACTCTGCACGCAGGGATGATGTTCTCGAAGATGGGTGAACAGGTCTGATAAGTTTCCTCCTTTGGAAGCCACTTTGCAGTCACATGTTTTACAAACTGGATGTCCATCCTTGAGGACAAGCTCACGTTCGTTTCTGGGGCAACCAGAGGAATTGCACTCTGCTGTTTTTCATTTCTTTTTGGGGAGATGGAGATTGGTGGTGTCACTCTTGTACCTGTCTGCCATTTTCTTCACTGCATGTGTGTGTGACACGAGTTACCATGGTATAGAGTGGAACCACACCACTGAAACACTAGCGCATTGTGTGTTCCTGCGTCTCCGGCTTGAAATGAAACAATGCTGCAACCTTGACTGTGTGGGTGTGTGTAGTTTCACACATTACAAAGTGTAAAGAGTGTAGAAAAGGTTCTTGGTGCTGTGTTGAAATCGCGTGTGTGTGGAGAAACTGGGAGGTGATTTCTGAATTTAAAGAGGAAGGAAATTATTGATTGGGGGTGTGTGGGTGTGTAGGTGTGTGTAGTTTGGGTGGATGGGTGAGTATGGGTGGGCGGGCGT
This sequence comes from Bryconaethiops microstoma, assembly GCA_037577275.1. Classification (NCBI taxonomy): domain Eukaryota; kingdom Metazoa; phylum Chordata; class Actinopteri; order Characiformes; family Alestidae; genus Bryconaethiops; species Bryconaethiops microstoma. The sequence goes on from JBBJLS010000109.1 coordinate 22,970,747, forward strand.
GTGTTTTGTGTGTGGGGGGGCGGGATTATTGGTGGAGGTGAGGTGGATGCGGGCGCGGTGTATTTCTTTTATTTTAATTTATTCCAGTAAAGCACATTGAATGTCCTTCAATGAAAGATAATGTGCTATTTAAATAAACTTGATTAGACTTGATTTGGCATCTGGCAATAATGCTTAGAATGGTGGCGATGGTCCTGTTAGGTGTCAGACCAAGTGAAGGTAACATTTTCTTTTATTTTTACTGTGTGTACTTGTTTTTACCTTTTATTACCCTCAGGTTTAGTGCAGCCACAGGCCCGGTGTATAAATGTGTATGAGAGTTTGCAGTGTGCACTCAGTGAAAATGTGTTTTTTTACATGTTCTTCACAGAAAATGAGCCAAGGCTAATGAGAATGATGTTGAAAAATATCATTCATTACATCATTTTTCTTTTAGTAAACACTGAAAACAGCCTCCACATACGTAAACACTACTGGGGTGGTGAACGGTTAATATGGCTGTAGTAAGTGTAGATATTTGCCTACAGTTTCTTTATTCATGCCGTGTTCTAAAGGATTGTTGTTTTATTTCTTGCGTGAATTGGGAAGTGACTACATCACTCGCACACTGGCAGTAAAGTAATTGGAGCACCACTTGCAGAATATTTAAATATGCGGCTAAAAGTCTTTGATACTTTTTAAAGTGTGAACTGTCTTTACATATAAAAAAAAATACAGAAAAGCAGTTTTCTGTAGTAGCACATAAGCAGGCCTTACACGTCCTACACATAAGAGGCAACGTCTGAGAGCACAGAATGAGCAGAAAATTAAAATAAAGGTATTATGGTATATTTTCACATAAAAAAACCAAAACAACCCCATGAGAATTCTACTACACCCTTTAGAAATAAAGGTTTATTCATCAATGTTGCGATAAAACATTTTTATTCAAAATCAGGGAAAATTTACATACATAAAATGTTAAACCCCTTTTCTCTGAATGACTGAAGCAAGATTAGTAAGTGATAGAGATTTAATGGCAAACAGCATTTAAACAAAGAAAAATAGCCTAATTTTTGGGTTTGGTAATTACTGAAAGATGGTCTGTCACTTACTGAAGTAGAGCTGAGAGACAGACACAAGAAGAAATAGCAAAACAGCTAATCGTGGATTTTATTTTCACCAACGTTACTGGGCTCACATTTTATGAAGCTAAAGTCGTCTTCTTATTTTCTTAAACGGCACCTTATTTCTTCTTAAATGGTGCAACAGTGAGAATGTAAAGCGACACAATTTAAGCTGGACTGGAAAGTTCCTGCAAGATGCCATGCATAAGATAAGATAAACCGTTATTAGTCCCACTAGTGGGAAATTTGCATTGTCATGACAGACAGTGCACAGTACAAAGGTAAGAGAAGCAAAAATGAAAAACAACAGAACAAAAACTATACCAACTGTACAGTGTGAAAAGTACACTATACAAACAATCTAGAAATATGAATATGGAAGTGTGTATTGAAATATATCTATGTATATATATATATATGTATATATATATATATATATGTATGTATATGTATGCATGAAACGTGGTACACTAACAGGAGCCCTCGTTCCTCTTCATTAAGTAAACCAGCTAAACTGACAATGAAAATATGTCATTCATAATTAACATACTACAATTATCGGTAAATGTGAAATGTAAATTGAAATGCTCTTAAGAGTAGTTTTGATAGTAAACGTACTTATTTGCAAGCACCAGTCTGGAGTGTTTAACATAAACAAAGCTGTTCAGGCCAGTCCTAGTGATATACTGTGAGATGTGTGATTTATTGTTTTTCATTACAAAAAATGCCTGTGAAATACAACTTTCATCTAACAAAGGTTATGCTTACATCTTTTTATTGAAGTAGAAGCAAAACAGAATTGTGAAGTAAAAATGTCCTTAAATATTTAATACTCTTTTTCCAGCGCTGTTTAGGAGTCTTCTCCAATATTGCATTTTCTTATCCTGTAGGCTTAATACTCTCCAAATTAATTAATAATTAAAAATACAGCACATGTACACTGTTTGTGTTCTTGTTAAACCTAAAATGTGGTGGGACTATAATTTTTTTTCCTACCCCTAGGTATAAACATGCATCTACGTTAATTAAAACGTTTGTGTCGTTGGAAGCTTGCAAGAGCGTTTTCCTGGCTGACTGCGCCATGAAAAGTGTGACCAAGTTGTGACCAAGACCAGAATTCATGTCCGTAATACACTTTAACCCTTTGATGCTGGTGTCATCCATTTGAGGAAACTTCTTATTCAGCTTCTTATTCTGGAGCTGGCCAATTTCAATAGGATTTCTTCTCTTTCATTCTTCTGCTTATTCCATTTTCATTCCTTCCTTGCTTTCAGTGTTTTCAGCGCTTTAATTCCTCCCTCTTTCCTCTTTCTAAAAACAAGCTGGGTGCAAAGCAGTGCTCTGTCTTAGCATGCAATTTCTGCCCAGTTAGCTAATGGCGTTTCCTGTCAAGACTACCGGCCCTATGAATCAGGGACTGTTAATGGCCCATCAGTGATGCAGCTCACGATGGGCCAGACTGCACTGGGCTAGGCTGAGCTGGGCTGGCTTCTTTCCCCAGAGGCCTCAGCTCTGTGGCAGCTCCATTATTCATTTCTCAACCTGGGCTGCTGGGGCCCAGTGACACCTGAACTATCACAATCACACTTGGGTGGAGGCAGATGCCCCAGCCAACCAGGTGGCAGAGGCCAAGAACACATTGAGACCCATGATAGTGGCAGGGGGACTCCAGATGACCCCGGACTACGCAGCCTTTGATTGAGAAACACATTTACACACATTCACACATGCGCCTTTGAATTCTGGCAAATGTGCGACATCCTTATACCTTTTAAATCGCACAGTATTCCCCTTTGATCCTTTCAGAGTCTACCATTCAGATAATTATTAGGGCCTCATCAGTGTGATTTTTTGAAAATTATGACAATACATTATGCAGTTTTTAAGAAATGCAGAAGCCTGTAATAAACGGAGTGTCAGCTTTGAGACTGGCATTTGAGCTTGAGATCACTACATTTGAAAGAAATTAATGGTCTTTCTTAGATTCAGTTATATAGTATAAAGGCAGCTACTAAATGGCATTAATACATACCACCTTTCATGCTGAAAGCTGTTCTGGGTTATGTGATATTATTACCCCACTGTGGGAGTCAAACTGAAGAGATGTTTGTTTTGTAGAGCAGAGCATGTTGTTCTTGAACATGGCACAGTAATCAAGCTGGCGCTCAGATCTTAATCATTGGAGTGATGCTGTTTACATGATAATGCATATTTTTAGCACCAGTAAAACCTGCTGTGGATGTGCCGTTGAGAACTTTAGTGTTGAGAAATTAAGAAATTAAGAAACTTGGCGATCTGTTCTCTCTCCTGCCCAGAGGAGGTTTTTACAGGATTTGGCACTGATCACCCGCTGTGCTCGAATTTGGGACCAAATGTAATTTCTGTTAAGAGCAACATTTGTCAGAGAGGATGTTGTTCATCCACAGTGCTTCAAAGTACTTTCAAACTGGAGTACAATTATGTCTGAATGAGGGAGAGAAATTCATGGGGGAGTTTTCTTGGTGGCATTTAGTGTGCCTTGGCTAAAGGCATTCTTTCATTGACTTGAAGTAACCAAATGTTCTCTTAGCTGAGAACTTTTTAGGGCAGTTGCCATATGACAAAGCTTTTCACTCTGGAGAACAAAGCAAGTACAGTTTCAGAGAACTGTTAGAGTGTCACTTTATATAGCTTTACAGTCAAGTTTTGCAAATATGCAGCATTGTTTGTGATATGATAATGCAGGGATGGGCAAAAAAAAAAAATCAAATGTATATATACACAATTTGTCACAATATAAAAGCATGCTTTTCCTGCTAAGTCGGAGCCAACAAAAAAGTTGTGCCATGTTCAAAAAGTAAGAAAACTAAGCACAAAGATTTTTATTTACTATTTCACCCAGCAAATTAAAAATGCAGTAAAAATGCTCTCTTTGCTGTTGGACAGTATTTTACTATACTGATGTTATTCACGATACTCCGAAAGACATATTGTGATATTTTGTAATGTAATTTATCACAATCATGATTGATATTTTGCCAGATCTTGTACAAAGTTTTTCATGCAGCAAAAGAAATTTGTCTACTGGTAGAGATTTGGCTTCTATCTTCTCTGGTAGATAACTAAACATTAAAACAAAAAATTTGATTAAATTAGGTTGTGCTGCTTATGGAACTTTATAAATCCACGCGAAGACTGGAGGCAATGAGCAGAAATTTGAAACCAACCAGCTCACAAAATATCAACTCCTTTTTAGAAAAAAGGAAATCTTGATACTTTTTTACTGCTTTCTTGTTCGTTTGAGTTTTTACTGTCAGAAAGAAACCCACTGCTGATATAAACAGATTCAAACAATTTTCATAGGTGCCTAAGACTTTTGCACTGTACTATATATAGTGTGGCACTGCCCGGGGCCCTGGGAACGAACAAAATCACACAGCTGGAACATGGTGCGAAGATAATGTTTATTTACAATAACGTCGAAGAGTTATTTCAGTGAGGAGGGGGAAGGTGCAGGAGGACGGTGATAGATGAGGGGGTGCAGGGAGGTGAGGCGGTAGCTGTGTCACTTTCTTGGGTCTTCAGGGCTGGAGTCCGCAGTGGGAGAAAGAGAGAATTGCTAATACTTCTTTCTCGTCCTCAGTAGCCATGACACCGACTTTCCTCTGCTCCGGCGCGCCCCCCTTATATATGCGCCCTACTCCTCATTGATGGTGATCTTCTAATCGCCATCCACTGGCTGGTCGGTGGCCTCCTGTTCCCATGTGTGGCATGGGAGCTGTCCGAGGTGCTGAACCAGCCCTGCAGAGGTTAGTGGATGAGTGGGCACTGTCCAATCAGCACCTCCACCATGACCTAGGGAGGAGTGCCTGCCGCATGACCCAGTGGGTTTGGGAGCCCTCCGCCACAATAGAAAAAAAATCAAAAGTAAAGAAGCATGGACAGTTATTTATTATATTGTATATATTACATTATAGACAGTTATTTATTATAATGTATGAATTAATTAATTAATTGGCTTGACCCAAAATAGCTACTATAGCATGGTTTTTATTTGAATTGTCATTTGAGACAATAGATATTGCACCTTATACTGTTATAAAATGACCCAAACTATACTAAAATACTTTACTTGTGTCTCACCCACACCACATCCAGTGCTTTTTTTTCCCCCTTCTCTCTCACTGTGGAGGCATATTTCCCAAATTAAACCTGACCCGCTGCTCAAATGCATCTGCATCCTAACATATTGAAGGAATAAATAGTACATATTTCAAAGGCATTGCATTATTAATGCCTTTCACCAGTGAAGTCACAACAAATAGTAAATCAAGCCGGGGGCCGTCACCTCCTGTATTAATTTCATGTTCTGTGTCACTGAACTGGAAAAGAAGAAGGAAAAAAAAACACAGTGTCATATCTACCAGATCAGTCTTCAGCTGTGACTTCTACCCGGGCCCACTCATTATGCTGTTTATGTCCGTAATGGGCGCTTAAGCGACCGTGGTTATTCGTACACGGTGCTCATGCGGATGCCTCTGTGTGTGTGTGTTCGTGTGTGCGTGTGTGTGACTCATAGCTCCACTTTGACCCTCCCAGCCACCAGCTCACCGGCTCACGTGCCAAGCTCATGCAAATGGTGCTCTTGTCTGCCACACTGCAGAAGGTAAAAACCAGGCATGAGAATATTTCTTTTTTTCTCCCAGTTACTCTTTCTTCCTCTGTCTGTTTCTATCTTTCCCTCTCTTTCCTTCCTCTCCAGAGACTAGTTATTGTTTTTCTCACATTTATCTAGAAGCACCAAGGCATAAGATTTCTGCATTTGACACTGTCAATTAGGGATGTGTCTTTCATAGCTCTTCAGGGTTTGATTTAATGTTTATCATGGGTTCTTAACGACAACTTGTTTTGGAGCAGAAGGACAGGTCCCTGGGGGATTTGCCAAAAAAGTACTGGGGGATTGGTTCTTTTATCCATGTGACTCGAGTTCATTACTGTGTACAGATCTCGGAGCGTGAACGCTGAAATTGTGCTTAGCAGGACGGAATGGAATGGAATGCAACGGAATTATTTTTTTAATCACTCTTTTAAAGTGATATAATTTGAATTGCAGGACGATTTGTTCCACATGGAGTGAAGCACAAGCTTTGGACTATGCTTTTTTTCGTGCGGCTCAGAGGAAGGTAATGGCCTGTTTGAAACAGTGCCTCTTTCCAGTGGTATTGGGAAGGGAAGGGAAGGGAAGGACTGCAGTTTAAAGACCAGAACACAGTTAACCTGAGTTCTTTATGAGTCACACACCGTAGTTTTGAGGTGAATTGAATTCCTGGCTCAAGAGTTATGTCAAGCATCCCTACCTGGCAATGCAGAAACCATCTTTTTCGAAACCTGAACTAATCAATCCTCCATCTCTCAGTGTATCGCCCTCTCTTTTCTGAAACATCAGTCTATCAGCAAATTGCTGAGAGACTGTTTGGCTCAGTTTTTTGTCAGATGCAGCAAATTGATGTGGTAACACAAGCTGACAGGCATGATTAGTTATTTTTCTCTCCTATAATTCTTATCAAAATGGAGACTATCAGTGGCAGGCTCTTTGGATGTAGCTCTGTGCCTCTAATCAGCTCTACTTAGTTCTCTTGTTTAACACAGGTCAGGATAATTTCATTGAGTCACTGAGAAATATTTGTAATTGTATATTTTTATGGGGAAATGTATATACAGTATGTCTAATGTACTGTTTTGAAAGAGTGTTAAAAATGGAAGTGGAAGAGATGAGCAGAATTAGTTCTAAGCTTTATCTCTCAGTTCTTTCTTTAGGTTTGGCTGACTGGGGAAGGTCGTAGCATGAGTTATATTGCAGCACCCCCAGTTTTACCAGTCAGGAGTAAGTACATCCATCACCCTTCTCAGCTGGCAGAGGAGGTTTGAGCACTTTGCATGAAACAGCGATATGTTTATCTAACAAATGTGGATTATAGTTTGGTTACCACTCTTTAATAGTGGCTTAAATAATCACTTTCTCTACTTTAATTTGATGTTTTACATCATTTCAATCATAAACACTAAAACCCTAATAGTATCACAAATAACCAGGGCCACTTACAGGTGAAGTGAATGATTATCTCATCACGATGTCATCTGTCAAGAGGTGGCATACATTAAGCACCAAGTGAACAGTCAATACTGGCTATGATAGAAATGTGTCAGAACATGCAGTAAATTGCAGTTGTCTTTTACATGTGAATAGCTGGGTATGTGCATCATTACCTGGAGACAAGATGATAGTCCATGACAGCAGTGTCCTCTTTCAGCCCTGCCACACAGAAAAAAAAAAAAATCAGGAACATGACAAAGAGTTCAAGATGTTTACATAATCTCCAAATGCTGGACAAATGTACAGGACCTGGTATATTGCTAACATCTTGCACATCAACATGCCCTCAGGTCTTCTGGAGTCCTTACCTTGATGAGAACTTTTTTTGTGGTATGAAAGGGACCTACACAATATTAGGCAGGTGCTTTTAATTATGGATGCATGGATATCATAAATACCAAATTCAAAGGTATTGTAAAGAACACCACCAAGTTAAGGAGACTGGTACAAAAAGTGTCACAACCCTCCCTGGTATCCCCTACTTCTTAATTCTCTTTGCATTTCATTTATGGTATATTATTATTATATACACAGTTGGACTGGTGTTGCTGTGATCATTCATATGTATGTCAATATATATTTAAATCCCTTGCTGTACATTTCCTTGTTAGGTGATTTTAGCTGGTTTTGATTCATATGAAAGGTTGTTGTAAGGTCAGATTCATTTTGCTGGTTTGCTATTAGAAATATAGTGTGCTCACTTCCCTCCACAAGTGCGTATAACTCGCATGAAAGGCTGTGGACGTGGAAAAAGAGTACTCAGAGAGAACCTGCCTTTCAGGACTGTTTCAAAGCACCTCCGTCGCATTCATAAGGAAGACTTGTTTATGAGCTATATTTGCCTTAAAACTGACAGACAAATGATTTCTAAAAATACAACTCCTCTCTCCACTTTACACCCCACCCCTTTCTCTCGTCTCTCTATGACTTTCTTCTTCTTTTTCTTCTTTTTTCTTCAGCTTCTTATGCTTCTGCTTTTTCTCCCCTCTCCCTTGCCACAGATTAATGTGTTTGACAAGCCACTGAGCAAGAAAACACATTAATTGCTACTCAAAGTGGAGAGCTATCGTGGGAGCGCTTGTTGAGAAAACGAGTGAGTTTTAATTCTTCGTTCCAAGTGCCACCAGGCTGGGCCGGTGTGAGTGTGGAGGCAAACGCCTCTGGCTCGGCCCCTCCTGCGGCAGGGCTTGGCAGCCTCCAAAAAGGAGCCATGTGCTGTGGATTGGGCGAAGGCGCAATCCAGGCAGCGCCGGAGCAGCAGCGCGTGGCCTCCGCTCGGGAGCGACAGCGACTCGACAAAGGCCTAATCAGCAAATGACATGATGATCCAGCTTACTGTGGGAGCCCCACAAAGCCACTCTGCCTAAATCTGTTACAAAGACACTGGAGCTCATTCCACAAAATGGTCATTTTTCTTTTCTCAGCCTTTCTGATTGTGGTCTCATCACAACACACACAGACACACACATACATACAAAGAAAACAGTAACTTGTGTCTCTTGCTTAAAAAGTTTGTTTTGAAGGGAATGCAAGCAACTTTGGCAAGAAATGAAGACATGATGCAAAAGCTTCCTCTGCGAAAGTCCTCCTGGTATACGGTTAAATTAGATGCACTCAAAATATTTTTTCATCATATCTAAAGATTTGGACTTCTCTCAGTGAACAGTTACTGAGCTAATAAAAGCAATACATTGAAGAAACATTTTTTCTGTTCTCCTCATAAGCTCAGCCTCAGAAATGCCTGCCAGTGAAACCCTCATATGTTTCTCCAGAGGCCTGTTAGAAACCTGTTCTATGATAATAATTACACACAGCAGTAAGCATTACGCTCTCAAATTTTAACATCATTCTCCTCTGCCTGCATTGTTAGAAAAATTACTGCAAAACAGCGAGCGAGCTGTTAGAACTGTAATCAAAAAGCTATTTTGGAATCTGTTACAAAAAAGAGGACAATATATCTCCTTTTGCCTGTTTTTGCCAGGTTCACTATTAGCGCACTGGCAGTCATAATGGGGCAGTGCTGGTCTTGCAGTTCCACGGTCCACTCGTGGTCACTCTGTCGTGTCTCATGCCCATTTGGCTGTAATGGCAAATATCAATCCTAGTGTGTAATTTCAGGAGGGCAAAGCAATAGAAAAGAGGATTATGGGAGATGAATGGAGGAGGTGGGAAAGGTCTGCAATATTTACTCCTCTCTTCTCCTCCCCTCTCTGCCGAGCAGCCATAGCAGATAAGGCACATTGCAATTTTCTCCTCCCTGATTGAATATTTGAGTACCCGGTTCCGGGTAAATACGGGCGCAGTAACTGAAAGTGCCCCCATCCCAAGGTGCCGTGGGCATTGGCTCGGTAATGAATGCATGGTCAGGTTTGGTTTAGTTAATTGTTGAGGGATGGCAAATAGAGTGAGAGAGCGAGGCTAGCACTGCTGGTCTATGGAGCGGACAAGATCAATGGCTATTGTTACAGGTCAGTCAGGAGTGTATAACTAGGCAATTCTTCCAAAGCATTTTGTGTGTGTATGTGTGTGTATGTGTGTGTGTGTGTGTGTGTGTGTGACAGGAGCTGGGGATGAGGCTGGGTATTCCCATCCTCTTCATGATATACTACGCATCACGATACAAGCGTTGCAATACAGTATGACCTTTTTGGTCAATGTTTATTTTAAAATTTGTTCAGAAATATACATTAATTATGAATAAATATATAAAGTTGGCAAATATTATTTACCTTACTCTTTACAGCTTAAAAATGCAATAAAGATGAATAACCCATGCTGGGGAGTCGCTAACAACGTTGGGTGTGCTTCACTTTGGGCTGCTGGTCTGATCTCAGGAGGCCAGAAGAGAGGACTTTCCATGCCTGATGTACTAAGACTTTGGTGCCAAGTTAAGGCACAGTTTGTGCACACTCTGCCCGTGTGTTGGAGACAGAACTGCTGCATGAGCCTAAACGCGGTCTTTATGTGACGTGTGCATGGTGAAATGCGCTTCTCCTCCTCATGCATATGTATCTGATGGATGCTACAGAAAATGTTAGAGGATCACGCAACATGTGGCAGATTACACATTTCACTCTAAGTCTTAGAACCTTCCTGCGGCCTGTTTTGTGTAGATTTTCCTCCGCCTTTCCCTCCTTCACCACCTGTTTCTGCAACAGGCTTGTGCAGTTAGTATTGTTTCTTTTACTGGTGTAGAATTACACTCCTGGAGAAGGTTTTGGTAAGAAAGAACTAAATTTCTTAACTTTGCCATCTCTTTCTGTTGTCCCGAACTTGCATGAGTATGAGAAGTTGTGATCTGAGTAAATTTAAAGTTAAAATTTGCTTGTGCCTGTGCTCCGTACTTTCACACAATAGAAACAGTGGTCAGTGTTTGGTCACACAAGCTAATTTCATAGCCCGTGGCTGTTAAATAATCAGTGAACCCCAAAGAAAAAAAGTTTAGTGTCAAGGCCTGTATAAGTGTAATGACATTGATCTAATGTAATCTAATTTACGGTAGTTAGGAACCAAAGGAAAAATTAAGGAATGGATTTTTATATAAAATATATAGAGAGGAGTGGCATTTTTACATTGCTTTTCTCTACAGTTGGGCATGGAGAACCAGTACTGAATTGGTTTCTGATTGGTCAGTATTGAAATATGGATAAGCTCCTGGACAAACTGTGCTGCTATCATTACATTATTAAATGACTGATGGTAGAGTAGATCAGTGGGAGGGACTGGAGTGGAGCTTTGCACATCATCACCACACATTTGTAGCAATCATTCCTCCCTCATTATAAATATAGGAAACTCAGGAAACACTTTAGCTTGTAAATTTCTCCCAAAAAAGTAATAAATAGTGTTAAATCTTTTCATAACTTTTCATGTGATGTCTTTGTAGTATCAAGACGAGTGTCGGTATCAGTAAAAACCTAACAATACCCATCCCCATTTGCAGTTGTTCTAAATCTGTATTTTTCTATACTATGATATGTGGAATATTAAATAGAGTATATGTATACATTTTAAATAATATTTTGTCAATACATGTTTCTTTTTTGTGTATTCTGACTTATCAAACCTTTAAAAAACTAAAAAATGAATAAGAAAAATGTGTAGTATATAACATTTTATATTATCTGTAATGTAGGGCTGCACAATGACACAGAAGATAAATCAATATCAGAACATAATTGTTATTAGAAAAATGATTGACAAGGCAGACTCTAGACTTTCATATCATTCATGCTTGATAGAAGTTGAAACTGTGTTTGTGTTGACTGTGGAAATGAGAGTTAACAGTGGTTGGAAACTGAATGAATTAATGTACTGCTTGAGTGTGTATGTTTAATGTAACTGTGTGTGTGTGTGTGTGTGTGTGCGCGTGTATGTGTGTGTGTGTGTGTGCGTGTGCGTGTGTGTGTGCGTGTGTTTTCTGCTTCTGAACTCAAGGTAGACTAACGTAAAGGGTGGAAAAGCTAAGCAGGTCACTTCTCATGGGGAACAAATTCCCACTTGGGATGTTACTCTTGCACTTAAAAAGCTTTTTAATGAATGATGTTGTCACGTCTTTTTGTCTGTTTTTTTTTTTACTGCATTGTACCCGATGCCATTAGCCTAAACTCAGTAAGAGGGAAGCAAATCGAGATAAGTAACTGTAGTCTTCGTCCCTGAACACATTTTAATAATTGGATCACTTGCTGTAACCTTTATTAATTTATGTCTGGTGCATTTGCTTTCTCTCCACATTAAAGCAACCTGTTATGCAGTGGCTTAAGGCCTAACAGAGGCTGGTGAAAAGGCCATTGTGTCCTCTCAGACTTGCCTTATGCTCTCAAATGACTTGCTGTCTTGACCTGATGGATTGCTTTTGCAAAGGGCAAAACCTGTGTGTGTTCACACTACTTTATAAATGGGAGTGATCACAATCTGTTCTGAGGGAAAAACAAAACAATTAGTAGTCGTTCCAACCACTGTTACATGTCGGCATGTAAATGCAGTCATGCGTTTGAAAGCAGAAAGGTGGAAGCTTTGCCAACCGCTGTCCTGTCAAACTCCATTTACGGTTGGACATGCACTGCTGCTGGTGTTTTCAGGCCTTGTAAATCAGCAAAGTTTCAATTTCCCTCCCGCTTGGCAGTGAGATCCAACATTTTGCTAACACTACAGCTGGCCCAGTTGGACTTGCCCAGTTGACATATCCTGGCCCTTGTTTTTTGTTATAGATTCTACAGTCAGACTTGTCTCTGCTAATGGTTGCAGCACTCTGGAACAAACTGGCTTTGTGCGTGCAATCGAACAGATGTACTGTAAGGAGACGGGTCTTACATTCCATTTACTGACAAGCAAGGCGAGATTCTTTCTTGATGCAGCAACATGTTTGGGTCAGTTCTTGAGAAATCACGGCTGTTCGTTAGACGTTAAAGTCAATTCGTATAGCAGACTATACTCAGCAATGTAGGTGAGAGTGGGGCAATTTTCTGATTGATCAAATTATAAAATACTATTGTGAGATTACTATTATTAATACTAGATGCCTACATGGGCTTCAAATTGAATATTTTAGAAGTAATTTGTTATGTTAGTCTTTGTTTCTGTATTTAGCATTTGAATAGTCTTTGACCCTTTTAACCCGAACAGAAATCAAAACTCTGACATTTTTCGGAAATAATGGCTTATTTATCACTGTTTAAACCAGGAGAAATGCCGTACTCAAAGAACATGAAGTAATCAAAAAAAAAAAAAAAAAAGAAACCAAATCCATAAAAATATCATGTCATACCCAGATAACGCTATGTAATGGCTGAGCACAGCCAAACTGCCCCCTGCAATTTCACAACTCACCCATTTCCTCTAAAAAACTGAAGAAAGATGAGTCAATATATATTAAAATAGCAAAGTATGTTTAAAAATTCAAACATTTTTCAAATATTTGTTTTTGACCATGAAGTAAAATGGCGATTATCAGCATATTTATTTACGTGATATCTATAGTATGTTGACTAATTAACCTGTGAATAGAAATTAAAGACTGATCAGATTTTATATAAAAGCATATAACCTTCTCTGTTGTTTAATTAATGAGGTTTAATTGTAACATTATATTAAAACTAACCCCCCAATGCGGAGGCTGTTCCACAGCCTGACTTGCTTACACTGTGACTTCCCTATATGTTTCAAATCAGTGCTATATTACCGCCACGGAGAGGAAAAACATTGTGAAAAATGTTACTTGTGATGGAAAATCTCAAGAAAAATCTGTGTTGCTGTAAAGGTTTCTACCTGAACCCGTGTAACTAAATTAACATAAGTTTCTTTCTACCCTGCGTTACTGACTGTACTCTCTGACTTGCCTAAAATAAACTGCATAGGACAGTAGACAGTGAACACTGAACAGGGACAGTAAGACATACATGTTTGTCCTCAGCAGCCGCAATCTATTTATGTGTGTTATTAAAGCGATTGTAATTGTTTTTTGAAGGAAGGTATGCCAAATAAATTGATTTCCTAAATCAAGCAGCCCAGTGTGACACTGAGTAAAAACCTCTTTTCTGTTATTAAAACTGAAATTGAATGTTTTGCATTCTGCAGTTTGGCAGGTTGTCCTTTTTTTTGTTCGTTTCATGTTCATGTCATGGGATGGAGGGAGGTCACGTTGTAATTAGATTTTTCTGGCTTTCACTTCTTTTTTTATATGCAATTAAAAAGAAAAACAATATAAGCACTCATGGCACTGGATGTGTGACTGTGATTTTATTTGGCAAAATTACAGAATGAAGACGCTCAGATTATTAGGTTTCAAAGTGAATTTCGGCACGCACATCACAGAGCCTGTTGCTACTCGTAAGGCTTTTTGCTCTGGACAGGAAGTCAGAAAAGCCAGTGAACACTACAACGTTGTGTGAAGACGTTTATGCCTTGCTGCTATCGCTCTGGACAGGATGGGAAATAGAGCACTGGGGGAAAGGAAGGGGGGTATTAGGATGATGTGGCAGGGCTGGGGATCTTTATTATAGCTGTCCATCTTTTGTGGGTTCTGTTGTGACTCAAACTCCTGTTGCCAGTCCTCAAAGTATAGTCCGATCAATATCTCTCTCCATCTTGCTCTGGCTGATAGATACCACTCTTTACTCTCTGTCTTTCTCTCTGTCTGTCTCTATCTGTCTCTCTCTCTCTATCTGTCTCTCTCTCTACCTTTGATGCTTTGCTAAGGCATAGTCCTTTCAGATTATGGTGGGGAAAAAGTCTTACACTGTAGATTTAACACTCAAGGAAACCAATTTCTCTTTCCTTCTTTTCACACCTTCCTCCTCAGTACACCTTGTTATGGATAAGAAACAAACATTGCATTCTAAGAAGCCAAAAATTGCATCCAAAGCTGCTTGTTTATCAGGTCAACAAAACTAAGGCAGTATTCTAATAGAGAAAGGTGGCAAGGCCTCCATCTCAAAGAGAGACATTAGGTCCACTAAGTACACTGCACTCAATCTAAACCTGTGAGAGTAATGGAGCTGTAGAGCTTCATCTCAGCTGTACCTGCATATCCCAGACAGAGGGGAGGTTACGCTGGGTAACTACTTATCTGTCACCATCCTCAACTCTCAGAATGGATCTGGGAATGACAACCCTCCTCTCAGAAAAGCCACATCTCGTGCTATTATGTTATCATTCAAGACAAGATATCATATATCTTATATTTCCAATAGAAAACAGCTTTCTTCTGCCTTGGGAGATTTTTCTATTCTTAATCTTGCAGTCAGTGTATACAAGCATAACAGCCAATTTTTCCACAGGGCATAGAAGTGCCTTCTGAAATGGGAAATCAATACCATCAATAAGGGTGCATTAAGATGGGCACCCAGTCTTGACCATTCAGTCTCAACGATTGTCAGTCTCTTATTTTCCTTCAAAAAACCCAGCAATTCCAAAAACTTTCAGGGCACCACAATGCTTTCAGTTCCCAAGGTTGATGATTTTTGACAGTCATTTTGTTACAATTTGTGCACACAAGGATGAGGTTCACAAGGATGATTTTTCTGCCAGAAAGGACTGCTTTTTTCAATGGGACTTTCAGGGCTGGACCAAACAGAATTTTCCAGGATCTGAATGACCGGTTTATCTGAAAGAGTACCCATTTCTGCAGTTTGATAAATATCTACTAGGTGACAACAATGTGGGATCTGCCCTCATTAATTAAACAAATCAGTCTCATTAGTCAAATGGAAGCCTAAATATTACAATATTTAATTTCAAATGAAAGAAAGTAATATTAAGGTTTAGATTTTGAAGTTTGTTTAACAAATGTGAATTCTTTTGATATCGATTTTGCCATCAGTATTAGATTGAAATTAAGACAACTTGGTGAAAATAAATGAAACATTTATCAACGATGTATTCTAAAACAAACATGGGACATAGGTATTTAAACATAGGTATATTTACAGTTTAAGGTTTAAGTGATTGAGTGAGTAAAGGATTGACTGAGCATGCTTGCACGAGTGTGTTTAGGTCCCCATAGAGAGAGAGAGAGAGAGAGAGAGAGAGAGAGAGAGAGAGAGAGAGAATATGATGTTGATTTCTCAGTGTGACACTGATAAGCTGCCCTGTATATTAATGAGATCAGCTGAGTGTTTGATATAGTCTTTACTAGATCAAAGCAATGGCAAAGTTTGAAATATGTGTGTGGCGCTGAGAATGAATTCAGGCTTATGATACAACAAATGGTGTTTAGCTTTATGAATATGAAGTTTTAGTAGTTTTCAGGAGTGCAGGAATGATGTTAGTAAATGAATTGATTTGAAAGAGGAGTATATATCGCTGCACACAAATTTGAGTTTTTATTCTTCAAAACAAAGTTGAACTTAAGCAGTACTCTGAAGGTAAGCAGTACTCTGCTGTGCCCAGATAGATTAAGTTCAACCTTGTGTGATTAGATATTTTTACAGATATCTAAAGTTCATCCTCACAAAGTTTGTGACGGAGTTTGGAGGGAAAAGTTGGAAGGTAGATGCCGTCTAGGCACTGTTGGGGAAAGGTCCAGGGAAAACGTTTTTTGCAGTTTCCAATGAAGGACTCGATTGCTTCACTTTCACAAAGGCTTCAGAAAAACCTGTTGTAAGCTTGACTTTGTTGATGGCTTTTTTCAAGTTGATGATAAGCTTAGGATACACTTTAGCTAAGTTACTGAAACTTAAAGACCAATGGTTCATTTGCTTCAGACAAAGAAGGACTTGACCCCCAAGACTCCACCACATCCTTGATGAAATCCTTGCAGTGTGCATATCTGGGGGTGCTGCCACCTGTGGGATGAAATACATACCTACAATAATAAATTAACAGTAATAGTGTGCATCAAAGGTAGCACAATGGACTGGATTCAGTCACTGTGTAAAACACAGAGCAAGCTTAGTGTGCAATACTCGGATAAGAATCACCATACATACAATTTTTAAGTGTTTCATCATGCCTCCATGGTATATCATCCTCTTACCACAAATGTAGTGCTGAGAATTTTTATTATAGTTTTATAATTTAGACACATTTGACTTCTTATGTATCTTTGCTAGTTTATTACACTCAGGCAAAGTAATATGGGTGACTGACACAAATTTGGTATGCATTCAACTGTATTTTTAACGTTTTTCATGTTTTAATCATAATTTTTCTATATAATGGTCTTTCCTGATGAAATGTGGCTTACTTTTTTTGTGTGTGTGTGTGTTGGCATCAGAATCGGTAGTGGCGTTGGCAGATATTATGCAGGAAATACATTGGATGTTGGCATAAGCCCAACATTTCTATATAGTGCAGTCCTTAGTACTGTCTTCTAATACTCAGTGGGCAGTAAGGACTGGGGCTTATGCCCTGCAGGCACCCAGATGGGAGGATAAAAGTTGGAAAAGTTCTGTTTGACTTTTTGATCTGAGCAAAACCAATAACTATATTTAAAAAAATAATTAGATTATAAACACATAAAATATAAATAATCAAACTCAATCTTGACTTCAGATTTGAATACTAAATATACACCCTTGCCAAATAGAGAAACGAATAACACTGCATAGGAAGAATACTTGAGCTATTGAAGTGAGTTTCTAAATAAATCTTTTCCTGTATTTCTTAAAGGACCCTTATCATAGACAAATAACATTTTTTGGCATTTTTGTGTGTATTGGCCATGGTGTCACAGCCCAGACATCTGATTAATAGTGAAAAGTACCCTCTTGCCTCCGTCTACACTTGTTCATTAGTACTGATTTGAAAGGAAAACGTCTGAGAAACAACCAGTTGCTTTGTATGCTAATAAAACCTTTGGTGACCATAAAATGCAAGCATTGTTGGACCCAAACTGCGACCGGTTCTCTAAGTATGTTTACCTAATCCGGGCCACACGGTACACAGGAATTGAGGTTGGGTACAAAGGAAGTTTTGCCAAGGATGCAGTAATCTGGTGTCATGTTGACTGCATTTCTGCTGAAGCTTAGAGTGCAGGTTTAGCTTCAGGAGCGTGATTGGAGTCACAAGTGGGGAGAAAATGCCAAACATTTACTGCAGCACACTTGAAAAAGGGGTTCTCTGTGTGTCAGGAGCCCCATTGGGTGCACACACGGTGAGAGGAGTTGATTAGTCGAACAGGTAGAAGATTGCCTCGTGAGCTGTTGTTTTATTTTTTTTCTTTCCCAGATATCGCCACAGTCTCCTAGACTTAGTCAGCCATCCTTGAATAACTCAATAACAGTAGTTTCAGACTTAGGGGGATAAAGCCGTTGAGCTGCTTGTTGAGCTGCTTTCCCATCAGGAGTCAGCCTGAGATGAGGCCTTGAGGAGAGGATCACAAGGAAGGCCTTTTTTATGTGTGTGTGTGTGTGTGTGGGGGGGGGGGGGGGTTCTTTATATGTCAATCACATGAAAAATACAATATTCAAATTTTGATTTGCATTAGGAGCATTTGGCTAATTAAGCACTTTCTATGCCCGCTAACTCTGTTGCTCTCATCCTGGGCAATAGGCTGAGATTGTGTTTCAGCTGCTGAGAATGAAATAAAAGCGGAAGTCAGGAATGTTCTGAGCTCGGATGGGATAAACAACACAATTATGCAGATGTGATTATGGCGCTGTATTTTTCCCCGTTTCCTTTTCTGCTTTTATCCCAGAATGAGGAGGCAATGGCAAGCTTTATTGTGACACTAACAGAGCGAAAACATCAGCCTGCTGCTTCCAAAAATGGTGGATTGTCTCTTAGTGACAGTCCATGAGTGGCACACAATACCTCAAAACCTCCCCTGGTGATTAAGGGTTTATTCAGTAGCTGTATGCCGTAGACTGTCCTATCCTGCAGCCTGATTCGACCGTGTGTTTTACTGTGTCGGACTGATTGTCACAGCTGTTTGACTTTAGCAATCAGATTACTCACTCTTGATTCCCCATGACAAAATAAAGCATGTCTGGCCCTTCGCCTCGTAACCAGCTGTGATTGATATCAATTATTCCACCCACGTCAACTGTCTGTCACTTAAATAATTCAACAACTAACACGCCACCCTATTTGCGGCCAGAATTGCATCATTTTGTAGTGATAGCGAGCTGCGTGTGCCTTCCACTGCTTTCCACATAAAAATGTGGCCATTTGTCTTCTTCATAATGTCTGGGTGAACAGACTTGGCCTTTAGTATTGTCAGAAGAATTTGCACAAGCAAATTTCAGTGTTAGTTGCAGATTTTTCAATACCCCACCCATGGTCTCGTGGCATCACAAATGGTTCATGCAGAGGAAAGAAAATAGTGTTCAGAAAATTCTATTACATGGAAAATGTCAGCAGGCATGCGGTGCGGGGCATGGACACGGTGAGTTATTTAGAAGTCTCTGTTTTTTCCGTCTCATTCATTGTTATTATCACTTCTATAGAATTTCAGCTTCAGCCTATTAGCTGCTATTTTGCCAGTGAGCTGAACTGCCTCTAGTGCCTCATTCAGCTTAACCCTTGCAACCCTGTTTGTGTTACTTGTTTTCTAATATTTAAAGCTGTAAACAATGTGTAATGTACAAGTGTCCCATATCCTTTTTCAAGCACAACCTACCTAATATTATGAAAAGATCATCTTTATAACTAAACCAACTATTTGGACACAACTGATAAAAAAGAAAACTCAGAAAATATGTTACAAATGTCTTTTTTTTTACTGTATAAATCCACAAACATACATACATACATACATACATACATAGATACATGCATATTAAAGTTGTTGATTCCTTACCATACACACACATTAGTATTATAATGTTGAAAAAAAAAAATTAACTATGTGCAACTATTCACAATTAAATATGTTCCATGTAGAATGAATGTATGTACAGTTTCTGTTTGCACCACATTTTAAAATAGTCAACAGTAAGGGACATGCCACTTATGCCCCCCCCACACTCACACACACCTGATTGGGCTTCTCACACCACATGTTTCTCTTTACAATCAGAAATACAAATATGAAGCTCTTGGAATTTTTACTTTCTTAATTAAATATAACTGAATTCCAAGAGCACAGACACTAGAAAATGTTTTTGTGAATAAATATAATGAATGGCATATTGACTATACATGTCTGCATATAAGAGTCAGAAAACCTTATTGATCCCGGAGGAAATTGCTTTTGTAAATGACTGCAAAGACGTACGAGACAACAGAGACAAGAACAATATAAAAAATTAAGTCTAAATAAAATCTAAATAACAATCTGTAGAAAAAAGCATAATATGAAAATACACTATGCTAAATATAGAAACGCTGGGTATAAATACTGTATATAAGTAACACAGTTGAGTGTTTAGGGTGTAAAATTTCACCAGCTACTGAGTAGCTAATAAGTACAGTCAGAAAAATCTGATCTGACATACCTCACTTTTAAGTTTGAGTGCCAGTAGTGGTACACAGAGTGGAGAAGTTCAAAAACCCGGCAGGCATGGATCAAAAACCTCTTGTCTTAAGTTTTCCGGAGCAGAGTTTGACAATGCTCATGCGGCAAACACTTCATGATAAAACAACAAAAACAATCTCCGAGATTATCTCCCTGTGGTGTTTGTTCTGCAGCAAGTGTTTTACAGTTTGACTTAGATACCAGGAGATCAGATCACAAGTCTAGGATGGTTAAAAAGTTATAAGCAAAACATACCTTGAAATTTGGCCTCTTGGTGGCTCTAGAGAGAGGTTAACTTAAATATGTTGCCTTGATACTTCATAAAAATCCACCAAGGGACTCCATAGGCTGCCATAGACTCTCATGGCAAAGTGTATAATACAGAGAATTTATAATAGGAGCCTCTATTGTAGTGACTGGCCCCTAATAATAATAACAACAAAACAGCAATACTTAAGAAAAAAGGTGCTCCATTATCAGTGTCAGCAGATATCCAAATGTTTTAGGTTGAGAGATATTTAAATATACAACAGCATTTGTGTACACAAACAACACACATCAATACACTACTCATTCTCATTTTCACATTTTAAGTTTTATTTAGAAATTTGAGGATCCTGCATCACCCTATCATCACCCCATTTCCCATGATCTTGCCAGCCATCTATAGTACTACTATCATACTGCTGTTACTACTGATGATGATGATGATGATGATGATGATGATGATGATGATAACGATGATGAAAATGAAGATGATGATATAAAAAAATAAGAATAGGCAGAAAGTTTAATTTTTTAGTTTAGTTTAGTAATTAAGATACATTAATTATTTTTCATTATTACTTCATTCTTTTAAACAAAATTATAATGGATTACAATGCTGTCCTCTTGTGTCACAGAAAATGAGCATAGCAGCTAAGAGGCGTTCCTGTCTCCAACGCTTTTTTGAACTTCCAGTTTTGTCTGTGTGTCTAGGTTTTACTAGGTTTGTCTGTGTGGTTTGACTCACTAGGAACTCTTTATCTTTGCCTTCAACAATGTTAGCATTAGCTTAAGCTGATTCCATGTACCTTATGTAAACTCATCCACCACTGTGTCTGGTACATGAAGTAAATATCCCAGGTAAATATAAATATTTACTAGCATTTAGCAAATCACTGGAGTTAATTTGATGCCATGCTTGTGTTTATATGTTCTATTCCATTTATGTCACAGCTTCCAAAGAATTCTGATAAAGATATTACCTTTTCCTAGGGATTAGACTCTTCCAAAAGAAAGATGAACACTGAAGTTTCTACCAAGCCACTGGGGTAAAGCTAATTAGCAAGCCGCAGAAGTTGAGACAGAATGTTTTACTATGGGGAATTAAATATCTGGATCCTTGCCATGACAGTAGATTTAAGCAGTGACTGACTCATTGCCTGGATGGTAGAACATTAAAAGTAAAGTATGTACTAAATGTAGATTTCCTCATGGTGGGTACCAGTTATCTTACAGGCTGATTTTAAAGTAATTCAATAAGGGGAAGGGACGTGTAGACTGTAAGTGGAGTACTGGTTTGTGCTTTCTTTGGATCTTTTGTCATAATCTTTTGCCACCCTTTGCCAGACTTGTTGGATGTTGTGAGGAATGAAGTAAATACAATTTCAGGGCAGGACATTGTGTAGATAAGTGTAGGGAGGGATGTGTTTCATGACTTTCTCAAGCTTGTTTGGGAGTTTTTTTTACTGATGGTTATGGTTTATAGCATTAAATTAATTTTGCTGGACGAGCAGGTAAATTCTTGACCCTACATTAGTTCCTGTCCCCCTCTTGCCCTTCTGACCTGTTGAGACATGGACTTCAAAAGACCTTTGAAGGTGTGCTGTGGTATCTAGATCTTTAACGTTAGCAGCAGATCCTTTAAGCCCTGCACGTTTCAAGGTAGGGCCTTCATGGATTGGACTACTTTGTTGAGCACATTCCACAGATGCTTGATTAAAATTGATATCTAGAGAATCTGGAGGCCAAGTTAACACTCTGTTATTTTGTCATATTCCTCAAACCATTCCTGGTTAGTTTGCAGTGTGGTAGGAGGCATCATCCTGCTGAAAGAGGCCACTGTCATTAGAGAATAATGCCATGAAAGGGTGTACTTGTTCTTCCACAATGGTAGGTAGGAAGTACATGTCAACATCCTCATGAATCCAAAAATCCAAGGTAATCAGTAAACACCATCTCACCTTCTTCCATTACTCCATGGTCCAGTTCTGATCAGGATCATCATGTGTCCATTGTAGGCACTTTTGGCAGGACAGGTGTCAGCCTGGGTGCTGCCTCATATGCAGCAAGTTGTAGTGTACTGTGTGTTCTGATATGTTTCTATCTATAACTATATAATTCTTTCAGCAATTTGTGCTATGGTTCCTCTTTGTGGGATCGGACAAGCTTTCAATCACATACACTTAACTGGGCCATGGTCACCCATGGCTCTGTTGCCAGTTCACTGATTAATCTTTGGTAGATTCTAACCACTGCACACCAGGAAAAAGCCACAAGACCTTCTTCTTTTGGAAATGCTCTGACCTAGCCATCCAGCCTTCACAATTTGGTCCTTCTCAAAGTCTCTTTAAGTCCTTACTCTTGCTTGTTTTTCCGGCTTTAAACACATCAGCTTCAAGAGCTGACTGTTTATTTGCTGCCTGATATGTCCCACCCTGCCTGATATGTGCCACTGTAATGAGATAATGAGATAATGTTATTCACTTCACCTGCCAGTGGCTTTAATGTTGTCGCTGATCTGCATATTCAGCCTACAGTATTATAGTGCTGCCCATTCACCCAGAAGTTATAAGGACTATTTCTGTAATGACAGTAATAACAACAGGCTGTTTATTTCTTAGACATAAAAAGAGTGTGGAAAATAGTAATTTAATGATGAATTATGGCTGTTTTTGCTACATAAAACCTTTTATTTGGAATTCAAGGGAAACAAATATAATTATAAAGTGTAAAGTAAGATAGGAGCCCAAACAAAACAAGTACTCAATTAATCATCATAATAATTATTTGATTACTTGATTACCGATGTAATTGATACTAATAGCCATATAAACCAAAAGCACTTTTTGGTAACACTTTAAACCATTTTTATAGAAGGAATCATAGCATTAGCAGTGACTAACCCCCTCAACATTTGATTGTGAAGTTTTTTCTGGTCGAATAACGGTAATTCACAGAAATACTAATGTGAATATGGGAATATGAATTGAGCAGAACGGCAGCCAAGCCTGAGGGGGATATGTTTGACAAAATCCTTTCTATCACATACAAGTGCATAACACTTTTGAATTGAGACATGTTCAAGTTGAGGCCATCATTGATGTGATAGGTTGTAATATTAGGGCCTCCAAAGCTAAACATGGTGCTTTAAAAAAAAAAGAAGAAAAGAAACTTTGAAAATCTTCAGACACCTATTGTTTGTGCCATCATGCTCTCCTCTCCAAGTCCACAATAGAACTGGACAGCACAATGACTTGTATCCACACTGCAGTGGGGTTCTCACAGTAATCTTTGTTCCTTCCCTTGTTCCAGGCGCCTCTCTCTTCAGACCAATCTCCTTATGTAAATTAGATCTGATGTAATATATAAAATAAGACACAGCACAAGTAAACTATCTTTTCTGCTTTCTTGTTCCCGCGGCATGCCGACACTCCAGAATATTCTCTCTGTTCTCCACTACTGTCATGTAGCTCTGCTCGTCTTTCTCTTCTTCTCCCCTGCCCTCGCTCCCCAGCCTGACGAGGGAGGCAGCGCCGGCTTCTCAGAGGTGCAAAAGGGAATTTGTTTTCTTTTTCCCGCTCTCGCACCCCTTTCTCCTAGTAAATAATGCTTTTTCATCCTGTCTGCTCTGCTGGCCTATGTGTAAGAAAGTGCTTTATGAAAATCTGTGTTTGAAGTCAGGAAAGTTTTGAATCTCCTGGCTTCTTCCCCGCTCGCACTGATATTCCCAATTAATGTCTTACAAAACTGAATTTGCGGCCACTTCTCGCCTTTCTTCTCCCCTTGTCTTCAAGCAGCGAAAATGTATTAACAGTATTAAACAAATTCCTCTGCACCCTGTCTACTGCCGCTCTCTCCAAGGTGACATTGTGAAAAGGTGTTCCAGCAGAACTTAGCAAGGGAATAAAAGCTGATTGATATACTGTACTTTTCAAAGCTCTTTTTTTGACGTACACGTGTCTTTTTTTTTTGCGTCGACAATGAAGGGTGCTAAAGCCTTTGACTAGGGATTTCAGTTGTACTGTCAGAGAGGACTTTTAATGTAAATTCTAATAGATGTTAAAAAAAATACCATTGAGTATATCACCTTTAGTGAGTTGATGGTGTGTCGTACAGAGACAGGAGGGGCGAGGCATGGAGGCACAACAGTAGAAATCTCACAGTCACCAGTGAGCCCTGAGAGATGTACTTTGAATTTTTTACCGTGTGCTTACATAAAATAGTAAAGAGCTCATGCTTTGCATTTTTTTTGGTAATTATCTTTACCCTGTGGTCCATGTGTGGTGTTGTTTCCAAGCTGAAACGCTCCTTCTACTGAATCTACTAAACTGGTATAGGCTAACGTGTTTTTTATTACTTCCCAAAAACAGTTAATTCTCGCAATTCAGTTTCCATATATTACCTGTTGGGACAAGGGAGTAAACAATAAATATATACACTATATGGACAAAAGTATTAGAATGCCTGACCATTGCACCAACAAGGACTTTAATGACATTGCATTCAAATACATAGACTTCTGTAGAGCATTTATGAGGTCAGGCACTGATGTTGGACGAGAAGTCCTGGCTCGTAATCTCCATTCTGGTTCATCCCAAAAGTGTTGGATGGGGTTGAGGTCAGTCAAGTTCTTCCACACCGAAACTCATCCAATCATGTCTTTATGGAGGTTGCTTTGTGCACTGGGGCACAGTCATACTGGAATAGAAAAGGTTCTTCCTCAAACTGTGTCCACAAAGTTGGAAGCATGGCGTTGATCAAAGTGAAGCATTACGATTGCTCTTTAATGGAAGTAAGGGGCCAAACCCTTAAAAACAGATGTATCCCAATACTTTTTTCCATGCAGTGTATATACTGTTCTGAGTGCCATATGTTAAAAGCAATAATGTTTTGTACATTTTGGGAATTTCTGGCTTTGAAAAAAACTTCCCTGATGGCTGTGTCAGATGGGTTGAGCTACTCATTACGTTGATGTGAGAACATTTTGCTAGAAATGGATGCAAATCAGCAGGAGATTAGAACACCAAAGGGCATTTTTTGAGAAAAACTGAATGTGCTTTGTAACTCCAGAACAACTCAGATTCTAAAATTCAATTGGACAGAAACCAACATTCACCCTTGTCGAAACACTGAACATTTCATTTCCTCTGGGCTTTAACACGTCCTCCAAACTAAAACAGAAACTTTGCAGGATCTTGTAGGACTCTAAATTTGTTGTGCTATTCCCATTTGTATTGATTTGTACATATTTACTTTTGCACAGTGAGTTGCTGAATGTACAAGGCGAGGCTGTTTGATTTGAATTCACACAGCTGTCGGAAAGCAGACTGACTGGAAGTGTAAACCAGGCAGAGTGGGAGATACAGTAATGTCTATTCACAAGGATAAACATGTTCTGGAGCCTGTTGCCATGAGCGACTCCTCTTCAGTCCAGGAGACAGAGGGGAGACAGAGCGTGCAAGTGAGAGAGAGACAAAGAAAGAGAGAGACAGATGGATGGAGAGAGAGAGGATGACGCAGAATAGACCTTACAGGAAGACAGATGGAGAGAGAGACCTACAAACAGAGAGACAAAGGGGAGAGAGACAGACAGAAACAAGAAAGAGAGAGGTGAGGGAGAAGAGGACGAGAGAGTTACAACCACAACAGACAGAGAAGAGGTTGAGGAAAAGAGAGTGAAAGAGGGGGAGAGATAGGGATGAAGGGTGAAAGATAGAGAGTAAGAGAGAGTGAAAGCATGAGACGAAGAGGGAAGTGAGAGTAGTACTAAAGCGGGAGAAGTGTGTGTGTGTGTGTGTGTGTGTGTATGTGTGCTTTTGTGTGAGGGATGGAGGCTCAGGGAGCCCTAGGCCCAGGGAATAGGTGGTGTTTAGGCTGAGCACGTTTATCCTTTTCTCAGCTGGTTTCTGAAGATGCAACTCAGGAGCTGACATTAAAGCACATCTCTGCTGCTTCATGCTGGTCTTCTAATACACATATACACACACACACACACACACACACACACACACACACACACACACACACACACACACACACACCGTTGGCTGGTGGCTGTGGGTCCTATCATCTGCATACAGACAATCGTAGCCGCTAGTCCTTTGGTTACTTCTCAGATTAAGAGATTAGATCTCTCCTCATCTGTGCTTTATTGTGCATGGGCATCAGCCGGAGAGAGTCTTTAACCAGACACAGCCTCGTTGTCAAACACATGCCTGCAGTATTTGCCTGGTTTAGTGACTTGTTGGCTTTAGATTTGGTGCATAAATAAACAGGAAAAGGTGGTTTGGAAGTGAATTCCTGTTGTCATGAGCATACTTAACATCAGTTATCTCCTTTTTTGTGAACTAAGAACCATAAAATGCAGTTTCGGTAATGGAGGGGATGGTAATTATGGGTTGCATAGACAAGGCAACGGTTGACTTGTCAAGGTCAATGGCTAAAATGCAGCAGCGGAATAAACAGTAGTGTATACCAAGGAGGAAATTGTTTTTTTTCCTGATAAAGACAATTTCTAAGGGTTTTTTGGTGGGGAAAACTATGGAATTGCACTGCAACCTGTGTAAAACCAGATTGAAATGTAATCTGTTCTAATCAGACTGTGCAAAATTTGAGAACTGCTGACGTTAACAGAAAAGCTCCATTTAACCAATCTGTAACATGTAGGACCTCTACCTGGCTCCAAATCCACTGTGTCCATGGCACTATGCCTCACCTAACACCTGTGCCTTGTTTCCTCCCCTCATCTGGGATGTAATAACTTTCTTAGTCATTCTTCTTACTGTTCCAATGTGCTCTGCCCATATTTTGTAGTGTTTTTAATTTACCCTTTGTTTAAATTAATTAATTAATTTTCTGCAACCGAGCCTATCCCTGGGTCTGCGGGCACCAGGCAGGAACTGGGTGGGGTGCCAGCCCACCAGAAGGTGGCTCTATTCACACTTTCTTTATATTTAGATTAGCCATTAGCCTTAGTACCAGCCTTTGCATTGCAATTTTTTTTTTTTTTACTTCTGCTTGTCCGTAGCTCTTGCTTACGACCTGCTACCTGAGGCCTAATCTGTTTCAGTGTACATTTATAGCATTTTTAGTTAGCCATGAATTCTGAAATGAGTGTTGATTTTTATGTGCAGTGTATATCAAGCAGTCTCTGAGGTTTGTGTACAAATCTTTGCTAGCCAAAATCACTAGGCGTGCAACTAATAATGCATATCTTGACTTATTTTAGTGTTTATTACTTATTTGGCTATGCAAATTAGGCATTTATAGTGAGAAAGTAGGTAAATCTGGTCTTATTTTGTCATTTTAAAGTTATTTTCTGATGGAGTGTGTGATATCGAACCATAGAGAATATCAGGACATAAACAACAGATATTTAAACAAAATGGCAAAAGTGGCTATACATACGGAGGCATTTCACATTTCTTTTTTTTTTTCTATTTCCTGACATTTGAGAATTGGGAGTTGACACCAAAGCTTTGGGCTCGATTTCATACAGTGATGTTCAAGTTTTCCTGCACCCACTCGCTCACGGAGTGTAAGATATTCTGCTGTGACTGTCTAGACAGCTTGTATGAAAAAAGTATCTTTCCAAAAAACACAAGAATAGATTTGACTGTTTTGGAAAATGGAAAGCTAAGTAATGTAGATGTTTTCTGAGCAAGATAAGATAAGATAAACCTTTATTAGTCCCAAAAGTGGGATATTTGCTTTATCATGGCAGAAAGTGGACAGTACAAATTTAGGAGCAGCAAAAATTAAGAAAACAATAGAATAGAATAGAATAGAATAAAATAAAATAAAAGTAAAATGAAACACTATACCAACAGTACAGTATAAAATGTAAACTATACAATCTAGAAATATATAATATGTACATCTATATTATAAAATATATACGTATATGTATATGTAAACTATATGTAAACTAAATGTAGACTAATAATGATATGTATGTACACAATGAGTATGTGTGTATATATACAGAGTGGATATATAAGTAAGTATAAGAACACTGAAGATACAAACACATACACAAACACATTGGAGTGACAGGTATTGATGGTAACAGTTGAAATGCACCAGAAAAGTTGAACATTATAAATTGCACTTTTTGCCCAGTAGTGATAGTTCCACCCCCCAAAAATGCATGTGTTTCATCAGAACAATTGTACTTGAATAACATTGCACATAACTACCATGGTGTATTGGATGTGTGTGTGGATGTGTGTGTTTATTTGTCTTGTCTGTGCATGTGTGGTCATCTGTAAAGTCTTTGTTGTGGAGTGTGACAGCAGTTGGAAGGAAAGACTTGTGGAATCTCTCCGTCCCACATTGTGGGTGCAGCAGCTTGCCACTGAAGGAGCTGCTCAGTGCTGTCAGAGTCCTCTGCATGGGTTGGGAGATGTTGTCCACCATTCTCCTGTCACTCACCACCTCCACTGGCTCCAGAGGGCACCCTAGAACAGAGCTGGCCCTCCGGATCAGCCTGTTCAGTCTTTTTCTGTCCCCAGCAGAGATGCTGCTGCCCCAGCAGACCACACCACAAGGTTCTTCAGGAGCAGCCTCTGCACTCCAAAAGACCTGAGCCTCCGCAGCAGGTACAGCCTGCTCTGCCCTTTTTTGTAGAGAGCATTTGAGTTGAGAGTCCCATCTAGTTTATTGTTCAAATGAACACCAAGGTACTTGGAAGCTCTCCACAGCCTCAATGTCCATACCTTGGATGTTTAGTGGTTGCAGTGGAGGGTGTTTGTGTCTGCAGAAGTCTACCACCAGTTGCTTGGTTTTTCCAGTGTTGATCTGGAGGTAGTTCTGCTGGCACCAGTCCACAAAGTCCCAGGTTAGTTTTCTGTACTCCTTGTTGTCCCCATCAGTGATGAGACCAACTATTTTAGAGTCATCAGAGAACTTCTGCAGGAAGCAGTTCGTGCAGTTGTGAGTGAAGTCTGCAGTGTAGATGGTGAAGAGGAACGGTGCCAGATCCGTTTCCTGTGGGGCCCCCGTACTGCAGATGACCCTATCCGACACACGGTCACAGTTCTCACATACTGTCGTTGGTTAGTGAGGTGGTCCAGTATCCATGTGGTGAGGTGAGGGTCCTGTTGTACTCCAGCTTGTCCCTCAGGATTCTGGGAAGGATTGTGTTGAAGGCACTGGAGAAATCAAAGAACATGATTCTCACAGTGCTTCCAGCAGTCTCCAGGTGAGAGAGGTAACGATGTAGGAGGTGGATGACGGCATCATCCACACCAATGCCAGGCTGGTAGGCAAACTGAAGTGGGTCCAGTGATGAGCTCATCAGGGGCCGAAGTTGTGCAAGGACCAGCCGCTCGAGGGTCTTCATCAGGTGGGATGTCAGAGCCACCGGCCTGTAGCTGTTGGTCCTTGGGATATGGGGTCTTCGGCACTGGTACCACACAAGAGGTTTTCCAGAGCTGTGGTACTCTTTCGAGCTTCAGGTTCAGGTTGAAGATGAGCTCCATCACCTCACACAGTTGATCTGCGCAGGACCTGACAACCTATGAGCTGATGCCATCTGGTCCCACTGCCTTCCTGGCTTTGATCCTTCCTAACAGTTCCTTCCTAACCTGGATGGTTGAGAGAGACAGTCTGGTGCCGTGTGCTGGATGTGTACTGGATCTTGTGGTTGGAGGGGAGGAGCTGTGAGCAGAGTGTGTGGAGGAGGTGTAAAGTGACTGAGGTGTCTGAGGTGGAACAGAGGTGGGGGTGGGGGTGTCTGCAGCAGATCTGGATGAATCAAACCTGTTAAAGAAGTGATTCAGTTCATTTGTCCACCTCACATCCCCCACCGGCAGAGTTTTTTGTTCTTTGTGGCCTGAGATGGTTCTAAGGCCTCTCCAGAATTCGCTAACATTGTTCTGCTGAACCTGGTTTTCCATCTTCTGCCTATAGCTGTCTTTCCCATCCCTGATCAATCCTTTCAGCTCTCTTTCATTCTCTATCCATGTCTCCTGATTTGAAGGCCCTCCTCTTCTGCTTGAGGAAAGCCTTGATTTCTGGAGTAATCCACGGTTTGTTGTTAGGAAAGCAGTGCACAGTCCTGGGTACGGTGTTATCCACATAGAAGTTAATTTTGTCCATCGATGTCCCCATGGTCATCACAAAGCACCTCCCAGACAGTAGACTCAAAACAGTCTTTAGAGCCTCCTCGCTCTGCTTCGACCATCTCTGTACTGTGCGGGCGACTGGTGGCTCCCTGCATACTAAGGGCTCATACACAGGGACAAGGTGCACCAGGTTGTGATCTGATCTCCCCAGGGGAGGGAGAGGTGATGAGCTGTATGCCTCTTTTGTGTTGGCATACAGTACGTCCAGTGTTTTGTTGTCTCTGGTGGGGCATGTCACATACTGGGTGAAAGCGGGCAGTGTGGAGTCCAGGGATACATGATTGAAGTCACCAGATATTATGATCAATAATATTATGATCAATAATAATATTGGGAATGCTGTGTTTGCAGTCTGCTGACTACAGAGTGGAGAGTGTCACAGGCTGCCTCTGCATTGGCAGAGGGGGGGACATACGCTGTTATCGCGATAACATGTGAGAATTCCCTGGGGAAGTAGTATGGTCGCATGCTAAAGGCTAACAGCTCAATGTCTCTGCTTTCCTCTTAACAGTCTCCCTTGTCCTGACCGCCTGCAGCAGCTGGAATCCGTGCAGCGCCACGCTCGTGTCCGGACTTAGTGGTGTTAGCCAGGTCTCCGTTAGCATCATGATGCTACACTGCCGGTACTCCGTCTGGAACTGGGTTAGCGCCGTTAGCTTGTCCATCTTGTTAGAGAGAGGTCTCACATTTCTTATGACTACAGGGGAGAGAGACGATGTATCGTCTCCTTTTCGGGTGACGATGCTCCCTGCTGGCTCGACATCCCTGTCTCTTCCTCCTCAGCTCGCTGGGGATGTCAAGTCTGTCTGCCGGCAACACCGCCGCAGGGCACAGCGCTAACAGCTGATCTCGACTGTAAACAAAGGGCGCACGCATCAGGTCTCGAAACGGGCAAAAAAAGGAAAGAATATCATACAAAAACGGTCAAAACTAGCACAAGATGGTAGTGCATGGTGTTAGATTTAAGTTACTATGATTAAATTAAACAGTTAAGAGATTTAAAAAAGGAAAATAAGAAAGAAGCTCCGAAACGAGCAGAGCTGCCGTAACTGGCTGCCACACATTGGGGGCGCTGGAATGTTTATGGAAAAGGAGCTTACAACTGATATATTTGCATATTTAGGGTAAAACTAAAGCCTTCCAGAAACGTTCTGGTTTTACAGAAACTTTTACAGAAAATTTCTGGTTTTCAGCCATGCTGCATCATGTTTGCTCAGCCACACAGGCTCACAGGGCAGATTTTGCCACTGTGCAGCAAAGCTTAATATGAGACATGTAAGTGAAGAATTAATATGAGACATGCAAGTGAACTCATGCTGTATTTGACTGCCTTCCTACATTTCGACTGCTTCCCATAAGGCACTTCTCATTTTCAATATTGCACCTTATTTGCGTAATATTACTTAAATGTGGTTTTACTCTTACACATTTAAAATTCTTGTTTGGTCCAGTAAAAAGCAGATAACATTATTAATTGTTTAACTTTGGCTCATTAAAAGTGTGTGTTTCATTAGATAATTTAACCCAAACAGAGCAAAAACAAAACATAAAAAAAATACACCATTGG
The DNA here is from genome assembly GCA_037577275.1 of Bryconaethiops microstoma. Taxonomy (NCBI): domain Eukaryota; kingdom Metazoa; phylum Chordata; class Actinopteri; order Characiformes; family Alestidae; genus Bryconaethiops; species Bryconaethiops microstoma. Next base: position 23,002,842 of record JBBJLS010000109.1, read on the forward strand.
ACAATATAGCTGGTAAGAAATCGGCTATAAAATTCCACGATCAGTGCACACATACTAGATTTGTATATTAAATATTCTGTGGCGATATTTGATGACAGCTTAAAACAAAAACGCTACAGAAACACTAACCAGCCTTGCTAGCTATAATCATGATAATGTATCTGTTTCTATTCATGCATGAGACCTTCTGCTAGTTTTGCTGGATTTGTACTGGTTTTTGTGGTGATAAATGACCATGTCATTATTTACAGCATTTCTTCTCCAGTTAATGTTCATATACAACCCCGTCCCTTTTTAATTGCTCTTTAATTCTCACATAAATGTGCATGTGTGACTTTTGGAGTTGGGAAAATTATTTTGTGAGACAAACTTCATTGATCCGAAACACAAAAACAAATCACTAAATCTCCCAGATGAGCGGGTGTAAATCTCTTCTAAGCTAGCTCAGCAAATACGGAACTCTCTATACATCATTTTTTTATTTATAACAATGCAAAGTATTTTAACTACATAAAAAGAGCTATAGAAATAAAATTGAATTGAATTTTGATAGGCTATGGGCACCTGCGACCCTAGTGAGGATTAAGTGGTTACAGAAAATGAGTGAGTGAGTACGTTAAAGTAATGCCTCTTTTAGGGATCATTTTGACTTTAGCAAATCTCTGTTTTTGTTTGAGGAGAACCTAAATGTTATAATAAAGCATCCTCCCTCTTTCCCATTAACACACAGCTGCCTCACAGCTTCCCTTGCTGATATTAGGAGCTCCTCAGATAGGTTACACCTGTTAAAATAAAATCCTACACACCAGGGAAAACAAAGCATGACACTGATCAGAACTGAAATGCTACGTTTGGCAAAAACATGTCAGAACTTCATAAAAGCACAGAATGAGCAGTGCATCTCCAGATCACTGAAAGCCAGTTCTAGCTCATTGATCTGATTTTCAGCTCAAATCTATAGCAGCCTATTGAGGCCCTTTCCTAGTTGTTTCATCAAAGCCTTCTTCATACGCATGATTAAATAATGAAAAGCAAATTTGATATCAAACCTTCTCTAAAGCGCAGTATTTTGAAAAACTTTGTTGTGCTTTGTCAGATGTTTCCAGATGATGTCTTTTAATTAAAGGAGTTGTATGTTAGGGTGTACATGCAGCTATGATTGAGGTATTACTTTTGTATTTCCTTCATTTTCTCAGCTTAAATGGATAATATGTGTAGGCTGTTCTCTTCTTTTCACAGTGTACATGTAGAGGCCCTTCAGCTGGGTGAGGAGCATATCAAGGATGAACATGACAAGTCTTCTTTCTCTCCATTCAATGAGGAAAAAGTATTCAAAGATATCAAAAAGAAAGAAGTAAACATTTTTCACATAAAACATCTCCTGACATCCATATTAGAAAAGTATAATTCACATATTATTCCATTTATATTTTATCTTTTTGCACGTCCTTGACTCATGACACCCATCTCAAAGACAGTAATTAATACGTTTCAAGTAACCAGGCCCGTTCTTGGATAGAGCTGAAAAATGTTGGCTGTTAAGAAGCCGGAAGTATATTTTCCTGGATCTGTGATGTCGTGGGGTTGTTTTCTGTCATAGTGTCATGGACTCAAACTCTATCCAGAAGCCTCAACTGGGTTGTGGTTCCATTTCCCAGCAAATTAATGATTCATGTAACTCATTTTTAATGCATTTAATTCAAAATTGGGACACTGATTAAAGAATTATGCTTTTGCATTGATCATACCTATTCCCTAACCTAAACATATCCCACTTTAAACCAGCAGGGTCGAAAGAGGAGAGTTCACCAGTGAGGACGCAAGGACTGGACGGATCTGAAGATGTTTTTATAGAGGAATGATCTTTAGGGAGATAAGCATCAAAATGATAAACCACAAGGACATATTTCACAGGCATGCTTCTCATCTTTTCCTTGGGTGCCAGGAATTCTGGAGGACTTTGTAGCTTAAAGCATTAATCAGGACTTTTGGGAGCACATTAGTTTACAGTAACAATATTAAAACATTATCTACTCCTCAGAGGCAGCCTTTCGGATTGGAAGAAACCATTTTTTTGCACATAAAAAAAGCATCCAATATGCCTGAACCAAGCAATCAAGGACACAGAATACTTGATACAGTTGCGCTGGGAGTTGGGAGCATGAAATATGAACTGTCTGGGGTCCCTTAAGGACTGCCTTGGGAAATATTGGATAAGTGATGTCTTTTTAGAGAAAATGAGAAAAATAGGAGCTAGTTACCATAAACCAACAAAACTGCTTAGAATTCTGGAAAGCTACAACCCAGCAGTGCAATAATTATGGTGTTTAAGCCCTTTAGGTGTCCCCCTCTTTTACTAAGCAAATTTTGTACTTTTCAGTTCACTGGTGATTACTGACTGTTTAAAGTGTTGTTTAACCCAATCACAGGTCCAGGTTTCCATTCATTACTCCTGTAACTTTAGAATAATAGGCGCTAGTTTGCATTGTTTTCCAATTATGAAGTAATTGCAGAATAATGAGCTAAGATGAATTCAATGTAGCAACCCTGGCATGTTTTACCAATTGGATCTGTCTGATTTTAGTTCCTATTAAACCATGTTGATCAGTATTATCTGAATTTATAGCCCACTTCACCACATTCATCAATGGTCAGGACCCCCACTGAACCACCAGTAGGCAGGTTATTTGAGTTGTGGATCATTCTCATAGCAGCAGTGACAATGCGGTGGCAGTGGAATGTGTGTGTGTGTGTGTGTGTGTGTGTGTGTGTGTGTGTGTGTGTGTGTGTGTGTTTGTGTGTAGTGCTGCTGGTATTTCTGCACCTTAGTGTCACAACTGGGCTGAAAATAGTCCACCAATCAAAGGTATCCATTAACAATGTCTGTCCATCTAATAGAAACTGACCAGGACCAGAGGATGATAAAAGGACAAAGGGTAAAGGTATATACTGAGGTGGCTTGTCCATGTATATCTGTCTATTCAGCCTACTTCAGACCTATTAGATAGGCCTAGCCTAAATTTATATGAAATGTTTTTGCCTGAATTACTTTTGAATGAGACACATCACAGCCTAATATATCTGTAAAATAAAGCAGCCAGTCAGAGCAGATATATATTTACATATATCAGTAATAAAAACATATACGCTCACATAAACATCATACTGATACAGAAAAAAATCTATATTGGTATGCATCACATTTTAATATATTCAAGAGTTTGTTTTATTATCATTAAGAATGAATAAATAAAGTGAGTACTGTGCAGTACGGTGAAGTGATATGTCTCAGCAACAATCTTTTGATTCTCTATATTTTCATTGCTCGTTTTGCTGCAATCGCTCTGAAGCAGTTCTCAACTGAACGCAAGAACCGGCAGCAGAGTGCATTGCTTTTTACCTTTGTGAGGTGAACCGAGTTCTCGGACAGGTTGTTAGTGATGTGGGTGTGTGTGAGTCGGACAGACTTCAGGCCTGTGTGATCTCTCACTGTTTCACTAAAGCTCCTTGCCCCCTCAGTCTCCATGGCGACTTTGAGAAAAGCACTTCAAGCTAGCTGGAGCTAGCCTTGCTTTTAAAGCTAAAACAGTTGCCCATTAGCGCTTAGCTTGAGAATGGAGGTGATAGTACTCTGTGTGTGTGTGAGAAACAGACAGTGTATGCATGTCATGTCTGCACTAGTAACTATCCTCCCCGAGCTGTGGCTGATCTGTGGCTGATCTGTAGTTCGTGATGGTGGCGAGATGGGGCGGAGCTTTTATACATGCTCTGTCAGGACAAAGTTTGTGTGATTAGGTCATAGTTAAAGAGTAATTAAAAGAGTTTAAGTTGACATGGAGCTGTGTCAGGGGATCGGAAGGAGTGTCCTGAGGGGGGTGGAGATGGTAATTAAATGGTCTTGTGGGTTATTGAATGTGTTGGGTGAACAAAGTAGTGGGAGGGGGAGGGGGGGGAGG
>JBBJLS010000109.1:23055142-23065435 GCA_037577275.1 Bryconaethiops microstoma
TTAGGTTTTTGTTGGAGCAGCCTGACAGGAGGCTGTTACAATAATCAAGTCTGGAGGTAATAAAGGCGTGGACTAATCTTTCTGCATCGTGGAGACATAATGCGCTTCTTAGCTTAGCAATGTTTCGTAGATGAAGGAAAGCTAATTTAGTAACGGTACTTATATGAATGTCGAATGAAAAAGGGTTTGTAATATAATATAATAATATAATGCAATATACCATTATATGGTGTGAAAGCTTTTTTATCTTTTGTTTTTGTTACATACACTGATTATGTGCAATCTTTCACTCTCTTCTGGTTACTTTTCTTTGTCATTTTAGGCTTCATTAGACTGTTCATGGGTTCAGCTTGTTCTCAAATAAGTGGCAATTTAAAAGCCATTACAGAAAGACACTTGGTTGATCAACGTCTTGAGCCTGATGGACACTGTTAGCACATGAACTCATTGACACTGGGATTACATTCTTTTCTCCAAGGATAACAACGTCAAACCCTTTAGCATATCAAGCAAAGCTCCTGCGACTGGAACTCATTTCTCCCATGTTTTAGCACCGCGTAGGTTTTTTACCGACCATCACGCTGGTGATCGCACCTAATCAGGCTAATTCTCACATAACAGACAGAAATAATTTAACATGTCAGGAGCGGTGGCACTCCCTTAACCAACCCCACGCACAGATGTGGAAAGCAAGTGCCATGCAGAAGTATGAGTTTTAATCACAGCTAGTGGCCGAGCACGATCGCTGCGGTGTTTTATTACCGCAGAGGCGAATGCTCAGCAATAATAATAAAACCATAATCACAGACAGGCCCCCACCATATTCAGTTTCGCTCATTGCTCTTGTCTTATTCCCTCCCTCCCTCTATCTCTCTCTCTCTCTCGCTCTCGCATCGCTCTCAGACTCTAGATCTGGCCTTTAGCGGGGCACTGGTGTCCAAGTCGAATTTGTTTGCATATAATTCACGCTGCTTTGATAGTCCATCTTGGATAACACAATGAGCGAGTGCGCAGCTGGGTACTCGAGGCACGATGTGTAAGTGTGTTCACTGCCTGGTAATGGAATTAGCATGAAATTACTAGCGAGAGTGTGAATTTCATTTTCTTTTGGAGGTGACTGCGCTTGTGCGTTACAATCTACACGAGGCCGTAGGCTGTCTCTTCTGTGTCCCAATTTGAACTCATATTTGGACACAAATTTCAGTACACTTTTACCTTAGAGTGAGACAATTTGACAATTAAACCCATTTTCCACTTACTTTCTTCTCGGATGGACTAATTGGTGCCTTTTGTATTCTTAGCTTCGCTTAGGCCTGTTCTGTTAACACAGTCGTCTCATTCAGGGAACTGTGCGGAAAATGACTGTGGGAAATGGTTAAGCCTGTGTAACAAAGTTGAGGGCCAGAGTTTTTTTCGGCAGATACTGTGAGGGCCAGATGCCCTCCTAAAATAAAATACAATTAATATTGTGTTTTAAGTAATATATTATTATTTGATATAATAATTTTCTGTCCAAATTTCTGTTATTTTTTAGCCTTTGTCAATGTTGTGAGACTCATATTACCTGTACTGCAGCAAGCCACTAGGGGGCGACTTCCATGTTTTAGGTTTCTTATTTTAGGTGAAGTGGTTAGTCCACTGTCCTCAGAGAAGATAAACAACGATTCGTGCCGAGGCATCCGTTTCAGCTTCCTTATATACACACACATATCAGTCTTAACTCAGTACATAACTGATCATAATTTTGTGGACAGGTAATAAGACCTGGTTAGCTACATATTTACATTAAAAAAAGGTAGCCATAGGCCATTTTTTTAGCTTCAGAAGCAGCTGTTTTAGTAGATGTCAGAACTCAACATGTGGGTAGTGTTACCACCCTTGCAAGTTAAAACGGCACTACACTAGTTACAAACGCAACTGTTGTTTTGGGGTTTTTTTTGGTAAAATGCAGCCACGCCGCGGACCACTTTCTCCGCTCCATGATAATTCGAGTTGCGGAGTGTGAGGTCATCACGCGCAATTCAGGAAAAAGTCAGAAAGAATCGTTAGAGGAACCAATAACACGGAGGTAAATGATTCCGGTGCTTCACAAAATTAGAACGGGTTCTAAATCGGAACCGGGTTTTGATTCCCACCCCTAACACTGAATTGCCAGTTTATTAAGTATCACTTGCCGTCACTGTTTTATCTTGTACACCTGCTAATCACTGATTGAAGTACCACATAGGTTGCTAGGCTAGTCCGTTTCATTCCTTTTATTTTTTTTGTATAACAGTCTTCAAAAGACTGTTCCATCATTATCTCTGTAATGGCTTCTTATTTACTGCCTCTAATTTGTGAAGTCTGCGTTTTCTTGTAAAATAACTGTTGTTTTCTTCCTGTTCATATGTGAAAATACAGCACAGATAGAATAGATTACTAAAGACACCACTTTCTATTGTCTAGAGCACATGTTTATGTATTTTAGCAACTGGATATTTATTCAATATGCAAAGCTAAGTGGTTCTTCAAATAAGATTGAGCAAACAAGAAAAAAAGTTTTTTTGCAATTGTGCTGTACCTGTATAATAGCGTAAATAAAAAAGGAGGCTTGTAGAGGACGATGGACATTACAGCTTGCATTTGAATAACAGGTCGAACAATGGCGAGGTCTGAAGCGTTCGTTTTTGAAAGCTGAAAGCCTCCAGTTCACATTGAGGGCCATGGCTGTGTTCGGCTGGCAGCTTTTGTCATGCGAGCGTGCTCTAGTCAGAAATGCAACTCCAAATTTGATGCATTTCATCCCATTCAGAAGTGCTGAGGTCATTATCATTTCTCATGGGTTTACTTTTTTCATCTCTTTGTGAAAACGACTACATTAATGTTAACGATGCAAGGATGTTAAAAGCTAATGTTTTCCTGATTCATTAAAGGGTTGAGGAAAAAAAAAACAGATATTCTTATTTGTTGGACTTTGGAAAAACAGTCTTTATCAGTGGTGATATTTATGCTGATGCGGGCTTATAGGGATAAACAAGTGCGAGACACTGAAAGAAGCACCCGATCTTTTGTGTAATGCACTCCCAGCATGAAAAGTTTTTTTTTTTGTTTTGTGTGGGAGGACATGAACATATGCATACATGCATGATATTTACCATGCTAGATTTGAGATTATGTCAATTAACAAATTAAACAAAGCTGGATCTTCAAGAAAAATAAAAGATATCAGTCCTGCTGCAATGTGGATTTTTCTATTTTTTACTGAGAAGGAAAGCTCTTACAGGATAGTCCAAAACATTTTGCTAGAAAGAGAGTCCCATATGATGGCTTTTAGTATTTTTTAGTAGTTGGACTACTGAATTATTGAAAAAAGATTAATCTCTTTCCTTTTTCAGGCTGCACCAGCCAAAGCATTACTTTAAATATTTAGGTTACAGACGCTCGCTTTGCTTGTAGGTTTGAAAATCTTGCATTACATGTAAAAATAATATGATAGTAGCACACATACGTCTGCAGACCATTGCTCACATGGTTTTACTGTACAGCAGATTCTTTGTGGTTCAGTGTGGTCACACCACCTAAAAGGATGCACAAAAATTTCAGTAAATCAAAAGAAATAGGGACATAAATCAAGAATGGCAGTTTCAGTTTTCATGTGAAAGAGAAACATCTTTTACCAAGTCATACAATTAGGTGTCAAAATCTTTTATTAATGTTTTTGCATTTTTACCATTTTCCTCCCAATTGAATGATGTCTACTCACTATCTAGAAGACAGTCATACTGAATAGCTTCAAACAGATAGAAGGACAGGGGCCAAACCTAACCACCCAGAGAGAGTGAGGCCTATTATACTCTTTTTGGACTCCTGGTGGCTCTGGCTTTGAAACACACAGTGGTGGGGCCAACAGTTGCGTACAGTAGTTTCATAGGTAGTTTCATAGGTAATAAAATTGCATCAGTGAAAGGGTCAGTTGCAAGATTCTTTGAGGAACATTAGACTTGCAATTTGTTATCACTGTTCATTCTGAGTTTTAAGCTTAGATGCAGTGCCCATGAACTTCCAGATTTGATTTCATGTGACAACACAACATCCTGCTCTTTACATACAGAGTTCTCTGCAAAATTTTTCAAAACAATAGAGCATGAAGAAAAGTCTCTGCTATCATGATGAGTCCATCTGTAGCCACAGTTTTTCAAATGATAATTCACAAAGTGCAAATCACAGCATTCTGAAAAATTGTAAAAATAAAAATGTTTTTGACATATACTCAATCCATCCATCCATTATCTTAAAAATCGAAATAAAGAAGTGTAAGATAAGATGAGGTGAGTAAAATAGGTGATAACACTATGCACCTGTTGCAGTAGCTAATTGTAAAGATGAGTTTTAGATGTTAAGTTTGTTTGCCTACATTATCCAAACGCATCAGGTAAATCTGACAACTCACTGTATTTCACTTACGACAGACTGATTTCATTTTTTGACTGTAGTGTGTCCTGAATTTTGGTTTTAGTGTTAGCCAGGAATTGTCTTTCCGTTGCATCGCTACAACATACATGTGCATGAAAATGCACAATTCAGAAATCAAGATGTTTTGTATCAGCCTTACCCACCTTGCAGCAGTGTGTGGCTTCAGTTTTATATTTTCATTTAAGACTAGTTTGACTTATGCTTTAGGCCTTAAAAATGTCATGCTGTGAAGATCAACTTGTGGTCTTTTCTCTCTGTTTATCTGCATTTTTTCTCAATCTGCTTTTTGTCAGTGTGTGTGACTATTTATCTCTATGTGTGGGCCTGCTTCTGCCTGCATGATTGTAGCTTAGTGGTTTGGTGTGTTTGTGTGTTGCCAGGTCGGCATGCTGTATGTAAGTTCAGCTTGTGGAATTATGCATGTTTGTTTGGTGATAAATCAGGGAAATACTGGAGTTGATGTTACATAACAATACTGAGTTTTTAGGTTTCAGCGTGATGAGTGTTGTTTCCATTATAACACCATTCATCATTTTCCACAAAACAGTGATGACCCATCACGATGTTGTAGAAATTCTCTTTGGTGTAGATTTAAGAAAAGAAAAGAGGAGGAAACAGGCCAAACTATAACACAGAGTAGCAGTAGCAAAGATCATGTTTACTGATGCAAATGTAAAGAACTCATGTCGGTGAAATTGGATTTCCCTACTTTTTATATATGTTGAAAAATGATCATATTTTCCAAATATGGAAGAATTTCATTTATGGAAATTAAGTTGCAATAAACAGCCCCCTTTAAATTCATTTTTTGTAATGTCACAGAAAACAGCACATTTAGAAGTATCTGCCCTTTCAGTCTACATTGGTGTAACCCCAAAGATCAGTAAGGTATTATTATTATTTATTTTTTTATTTTTTTATCAGAGTACTGATCAGATGTGTGACATCTGTTCGTATTTATATGTCTACTTGATCAAAATGGTAGTTTGTGTGACAAACTGCATTAAATTCTCTTATTTTTGGCTTTTTGATCAGCTTCTTTCTGTATTAAAATAAGCATAATACTGAGAAACCATGTGATAATCATGGAGTTGTAAATCTGTTAGCCCAGATCGCTTTAGGAGTGAGAAACATTACAAGGCAGCCAATCAGAGCAGAGACATATTTCAGTTTTAAAGTATCATGGATGTTGAAAACAAATTATTACTCTCTTGGGTACATAAAGTCATTTAAAAAAGCATGTAGGTTATGGACCCTTTAGACACAGGACTTTTCCAGCGGACTTTTTAGTCTCCCATCACAGCAGTTAAGCCACGTGTGCATCTCACAGTAAAATAATTTTGGTTAAATTAATTTTGTCGAATCTGAAATGTCTGTGAGCTACAAAGTTTCTGTTACTGTGTAAAACTGCTCCTTCACTGTTATTTTCTCTGTGCAAGCATACAAGCGCATTACGAATGTATTTCAGATCGGTGAGGTATTATTATTATTGTCATGGTCGGAGGTGGGACTTCTATTCCTCTTTATATGTTTACTTGATCAAAATCATAGTTTGTGTGACAAACTGAATCAATTGCTCTTATTTTTGGCTTTTTGACCATCTTCTTTATGTATTAAAATGAACATAACACGAGAAAAGTGATAAACACATGTACATGTACATCAAATGACAAAAATCTCTCTTTATTAGGCTCATGCATATTAAATGAGAAGGATTTGGAAATATGAATATGAAATATTATCAATATCACCCAGTACTGTGTGTACCCGTTTCTGCACACGTGTCTGTATTCCTGCCTGAATGTTTGTAACATCCTCTTACTGTGAAAGGGTAGGGCAGTCCAAACTGATAAAAGCCCACGCTGATGGATGGCTGTGGTGTGAAGGTGTGACTGATATGCTGATTTTCAGGAGGACCTTCGCCACGGGCAGTCAGGTTGGGTCATGCAAGCTGTGGCCATGCAGTCGAGCTTCCAGTCCGATACTATCTGTGCTGATTGACAGTGCTGACTGCGTCCAAACGCTTTATTTACCACAGTAGAGCGAAAGCAACAGACAAGCCAAGAAAATTCTGTAAGCTTAACTCTCAAAATTCAGAAAGTTTTATTAATGCTATGCTATTTAAATTGTATGAATACTTGCAGTGATTCCAAAAGTATCCAGGCACCTCTGTTAATTAGTTACTTCTGCTACTTTAAGGACCCACTGCTGATAGGAATTCAGTTGTTCACACACAGTTTGTATAATCTTCTAAAAAAAAAAAAAAAGCACTGTCAGAAGAATGTGAAGCTCTGAAACACCTGCCCATGAGCCAAAGGTCACCATGCCAAATGCTAAAGGGGTATAAAGCCCCCCAGCACTGGGCTGTGAGACAGTGGAACTGCATTCTCTGGAGTGATGGAGCTCCAACCACTACCTCTGGTATGAGTTGGAAGGGCATTTACAATCCAGAACTAAACATTCAACAGAATTGATCCACTTGTTTCAATTATATAGCCGAGAGAAGTTATATCAAATTACACTATTCTTGGTTTTATCACCAGAGATCAATGTGAAGGACTGAACAAAGACCATCCTAAGTGTTTCTAAAAACTAATCAGATTATAATGGCTTACATTTTTATACGTTAAAGCAGTCTGTGGATGTAATTGCATCTCTTTTCCTACGTGCTAGGGTGCATAAAATGAGAGTAGCCGCTCAGCTGGACTTTTATTTCTGCCTAATAGGAACGTATTACGTTTATCAGTCTCTGAATGTACAGTACTGGAAGTTATTAGCACCTGCTGTTAGAAACTCTCGCTCATTACTAAAAAAAGATGGTAACTGTACTGTGAAAGTGTGGTCGCCACTGCCACCGTGGTCAATGTCTCTGGGTTTAGAAGTGACAGAGCCTACTCCTCACAGGAGTGCACTCGGAATCTCAGTTAGCGCACCATTGACTTTTATGACTGGATTTTTTTTTTCTTCCACCTCTCTTTTCTTTCTTCCTTCCTTCCTTCTGTCCGTCCTTTCTTCCTTCATCTTTCATCTCTCCAATCTCCTTTTTTATGCGGGCCCATGAAGAATGAATCATGGCGGAAGTGGTGGTGAAATAACTTTTCATGTGAAAACACCTCAGCTTTTATGGGCCCACTAAATGATCCATAATGCACAGACATTTTGGGAAGGGAGTGCTCAGACCAGGTGATTAGAACGGGGCCAAAATGAGGAGCAGAAAGAGAGAGAGAGACAGAGAGAGACAGAGAGAGAGGCGGTCTGCCTGCCTGTAGTGTCACTGTAGCAGAGAGCAACACAAATCTCCTTTATGACGCTAGCTCTTAAATAGCTGTCAGTCTAGTGTCTCGCACTAGGCAACCTCCTCCGGCCTCCCTGCATGCTGTAATTGAACCATCTTCTTTCCCCCCAGAGCCGTCAACTGCAGCTCGAAACAGATTTTGTTGACACCATTAAATACATCTGTGCATAAATCTGGCTGGCACAATGGGGTAAGAAAGTACGCTTGCTACCGAATTCTTGTCTTCTATACGGCTGGAAGCATTCAAATTAATTTCACATTAGAGATTTCATGTCTACTCATATCTCCGCATATGCATTTTTCATGGCCTGTTTACAGTGCAGGCCCCAGCTGCTGGCAGGTTGGTTGTATATGCTAATGACCACTGTGTCTTAAGGCGATTGAAGGAGGCCTTGTTATCGATCAACCTCCACTGTGATTAGCACTGCAAAAAACAAATATATTAATAGTCAAATATTCGTGTGAATCTGTCAACAAATCAGTTCATCAGTCAGTTAGCTTAAATGTGGCCTTAGAGTCTGAAAAGCTGTAACAAGAGTCAAATTATCAAGTCAAATTCATTTATATAGTCCTTTTTACAACACGTTGTCGCAATGCAGCTTTACAGGATCTTGCCCAAAGTGAGCAAGCCAAAGGTAACAGTGGCAAAAAAACACTCCCCGCAGGTGATCGATGGTGGACAGATTGGTCAGTCAAGTCTGGAGTACAGTTGAAACGGTCCATCATCAGGGTTCCAAATGTATAGTTAAAACCCTGATGGTGGTCTTTCTGGTCTGGAGTACAGTTGAGTGGAAAACCCTGATGGTGGTCTGTCTGGTCTGGAGTACAGTAGAGTGGAAAACCCTGATGATGGTCAGCCAGAGTGGGCAACAGTTTCCCTTTGGAGTAGACAGACAGACAGCAGCTCGGAAATGACAGAAAGCAACGTTTATTATGAATTTACAGGGTGCACATAATAAATGTGCCAAACGTGACTCCTAGCTAAAAAAATAGACAGATATGAGAGCGGCCCAACACACTGGCGAACCCCACTCCATTGTCAACAACCTTGGATAATCATGTGAGAGTGGTGGGTCTACACACCAGCAACCCAGTTTACTTCAGTTCTCTGTGTGCATGAACCTTCAGCTTTGCACCTTTTCTCTAACAAGAAAGATTAACTGCCAAAGGCCTGACTAAGCAAGTGGGTTTTCAGGCTAGACTTGAAAATGGTGTTGTGTACACAATAATTTTTAAGAAATGTAGATCTTTCTTACTGACCTTTGCTCTAAATTCTGCAAAAAAATATTTAAAATGTCTTGCAGTGTTCTGGCAAATTGAGATACTTATCACAAATAACTAAGTTGCTAATGTGGAAAGAGGATGCTTGCCAAAAATTTAATTAACTGGTTTTACATAGCTAGCTAATGTATGTAACAGTATGACAGGATGAGCTACAAAATGTTTAGTCCAGTCCATGTTCAGTCAGTTTTTTCAAAGTAAATGCTACATACTTCTAATGAATACGGCCAATGCAGCTTAGAACATTCCAGTAATGTAACATAATGAGCCTTAATGCTGTTTGTAAAGGAAATGTTAATTCATTCTGACAGATCATTTAAAGTGTAAATTCGGTGTCCTCTGGGAGTAGCTGTAGTTTGCCAGCATGGAAGGAAAGCTACAATTTACTGACCATTCTTCTGCTTCAGTACCAGCATGATATTTGTTTTCAGATGAGCGTAATGTTAGTCTACAATGAAAAAGTAAGTCAGACTTATGTGTTATATTTGATTATTCAATCCTTTCAATTTCAGAAAATTGAAAAGGTTTTATTTATTTTTGAGCTTCCAGTCATAGTTTTTTTTCTAATATAGGTACAGTCTTACTGTTTCCCTCTTCAGGGAAAGTCATTACCTCACTCTAGGTTGGAAGGTCTTCTAAAATATATGTCAACATTAGTGATAAAGTTGGACAATTGTTTCAACTACCTGCAATCACTTTCACCGGTCAGTGAATAAGATCATGCCTCATTTATTGTTGAACCTTTGTTGCTACACAACTTATCATCTTGTTCATCAAAGAAAAGGGTCCACCATGGTGTATGTTGCACTAGTATGACAGGTACTAAAGTATCGCTGAGAATTTATAAACAGTTTACTGACCACTGTATCATGCATGTCTATATTTTTGGTACACCATGTAGGCTGTTGTTGGCTGGATGTATTTAGTTAGTGAACTATTTTAAGTCCACAAGTGATCCTGAGGTATCAAACACAATATACACACACTATAATATGCCACTACTACATTTTCCCTGCATTGTTGTTTAGAGGATGATCCACCATCCACATAATATTTTTTCCAATATCTTGACTGATAAATTTAGGGACATCAGACAAGCTACAGTCAGTTATTGTAAACTTTCAGTACACCTGGCCTAGGTACTGGCAATTCGGTATACACATATGACTTTGACTTAGAAGGTCTTTGTATGAAAGTGAAGTGAAAGTGACCATTCTGTCATACTAGAACACACCACAGCACACAGTGTGAACAGCACGAAATTC
>JBBJLS010000109.1:23066733-23078782 GCA_037577275.1 Bryconaethiops microstoma
CACTAGCAGTCTTGGGAATCGAACCCACGACTTCTTGATCGCAGGGCGAACGCCCTAACCACTAGGCCACCATCTGTATCTCAAAAACCAGTTGAAAAGTCTTAACTTTAACTTTTCCAAATCAGTTAAACTGAAATATGAAGCCACATGAGATCTTGCACTGCCTTTTTATGCCTCACACTGGAAAATTTATGACTGCACCGATACAAGCCAATCTCTGACAACTCTGTCATCAGTAAAGACGACCCCCTGGGGTCGCCCAGCAGAAACCCTGTTTAATCAACTTCCACCTCCTGTGTTAAAGAGCCAGTGCAGCTGAGAGCTCGAGAGGACCTTGAGGTGAAGAGGTCACATCCACTGAACTCTGCTGATGTGGCAGAGATTGCAGCCTCAGGCCTCCATGTCCTCCATTCTCACTCAGGGAGTCACCTGCTCTCAGCTCCTTTCATTACCTCCCTTATTTCTCTCACTCTTATACTTTGCATCAATGAATATTATACACAGACACTCGCATAAATATCTGTGTGTTCAAGATTTTGAAGATCCGAACTATGATTACTCAAAAGGCCCTTCTTTGTGTCTTGATGCCATTACACTCACAAAACAGGGAAAGTAATTTGTCTCTAAGTAATGTCTCCAAATCTGGACAATTTTTTTTAGCATTATAAGTAAAAAGCTGTTTAAGTGCTAATAGCTCAGACTGCAAAGCATGGCTTTGTAATGACCTGCAGATACAATGTTCATCATTCAAACTGCATGGTAACCACAAATTAATTAAACCAGAACAATTGTTTAATAAGTAACTGATCATAATCTAGTGATTATGGAAGTCGCAGAGAAGATTAAAATAGCTACTTTTCCACCTTATATTCCATCCTCTGTTGGTTTATCAAGGGTTAGATTGATTGCTTATTCATGTATTTATTTGTCTAGTTTCAGCTCTGAGTTTTTTTGAAGCACAGATGAAATGAAAGTGTAATAAATATATGTTGGTATTGCTAACCCAGCCGGTAGATGCAGTAGTTATGTGGAATATATGAGCGAATGCTAGATATTGGTTACAGCAGCGTACCGGGGGAAAAGAGGAGAAGGAGCAGGAGCAGCATGTGCAAACAAGCCAAGGGAAATGTGTTTTACCTCTGGAATAATATTTGCACTGTGGCAGAACACAGAGGAAAATCAAACATGAATTCTCCACACTCAACGGATTTTGGGCACAGGCTTTCACTTCGTTCCATGTCCGTGAGTATGGTAAAGTAGTCCAGTAGTTCCTGCGCAAACACTCCACACTTTCCAAAAAGAGTACAATTCTGCTTGTCTTAAGACTCCAATATTTTTTTATTCTATTCCTCTTGTGTATTCCCTTGAGTCACCAAAAAATCTGCTTAGGACACACAACCCAGTAAGTAATGACTTCTTAGGGAGTCCACAGCAATGCATTAATAAGAGGCGACATTTCAGCCTCCCTTTCCTGCTTAAGTATAAACACAATAAAGTAGCATTTGCATTTATATAGTTTCTTCACTGGTGGTGTTACCTGATGTGTGGTGAGCTGCCGAACAGCTGAGCGCCACACTGATTATGACCTCTGGAAAATTAAGATAAGGAAGTAATCCCGTGAAAGGCACGACTCCTCCATTTCCAGCTCATAGTCAGGTGCTGATGCATTAATAAGTCTCTGTTTCCAGAGGGCGAAAAGAAAATGCAATCTTACATGATTCGCTTTTAAATGCGATACAGAATGGCTCGATAGCGATCCAAGCACTGGCGATGAACGCCGTTTGTGATGTCTGAAGATGCGTATGATGACGATGATTGAATTCAACTTTTTGAAAATGTGGAAGAATAATTTCTCTCAATAGTTCTGGGCAGTTTTCATAAATTAAATACCACAGGATTTTCATTTTGTGGTATCAGATGATTCAAACAAGCTGCTGTACCCATGCTTCCTGAGGACTGCAGTGCTATGCTAAAAGTGTGTCATAAAAACCCAAAATGGCTTGTTTTGATTTAACCATTCTTTTCTTGTCCTCCAGAATGCTATAACCATGTAATAATTATTTAGATATGGTTTAAAATTTTTCAAAAGCAATCTAAAACATCCAAAAATACGTATACTGCAGTTAAAGACATTTTCTTTTTGTCTCAAATCTCCCATTCATTAATCTTCCCAAGTGGTGCAAATGTCATCCATATCCAGATATGGTATCACATTTTATGGCCTCCCTTCATAACTCAGCTGAATGCGGTTATGGATATCTGTTAACTGACATAGTGGAAATGTGTTGAACAGTCCGGTAACATCACATTAGTGTCAGGTTGAGAACTTTTTAGAAGCGTTGTGTTTCAGATATTACATGCTTTGTTACTATTTCTTTTATTTTCTTTTTGTGAATTAACCTTTAGAGGTATTAAACCTTGAACTTCCTGTCACCACTACTGTGAACAATTCTGAGGATTTCACATCACTTCTCTCGGAATGATTTTTTACCACTTAATTATGCAGAAATTTTGGCGCATAATGGCAATTCTCCTTTTGACTAGTCTTTATTTTGCAGTTATTGATAATTTTGTCATCTCTCTGTACTGCTTTAGAAGTCAAAATTCTACTGTTGACACCTATATCAGTATACCTATACATATGAACCAACACTGTGCACTGAATGACAACGTTTTGTTATGTTTGCAAATATCCCAATATTTATGCCTCAGTAACCCTATTAGACAAACTCCTTCATAGTGAATCTGAACATAAAAGTGAGAGATTTGCAGAGGCTATATTAGAATCACCCCTTGGAGTTGTAATGGAGTGTTTGATGTTTACCGTGGTGGTTTTTACAGTTCAGTCCATCTTTCATGCCAGATTCCACCCTGAGGACAGGAGGTTTAACAGAAAAAGAGAGGAACTCTACTACATCTACAGATCAGACTGGCAGATTGAGGCGAAAATGGTTCACTGACTTTAATGTTAAAACAATGTCCTGTTCTCCATTCTCCCTCGGGAGCTCTCTACGGTGACAGGAGACAAACAGGACTCTGACACTTCCTTTTAATTAGCCTAATTAGCATAGCACTATTGTGTGGCTGGACAGTAGCATGACAGGTCTCCAGGAGAGAGCTTGTGACGCTGACCTTTCTTGGACACCACCAGCTGTCAGCAGTTACCTGCTGACCAGGCGCCCCAGGGTAGAGCCCTCTACTCCGTCCTTGAGTGCCGTTCTTGCTTCACATCCAGGAACAGAGCCACTATTTATCTCATTCTATCCACCACATGATGAGAAGCATGTTTTTAGTGTTGTGTACTCCCCCTTTCTTCGCTCTCCTAAGACTATGGGCCATTAAGCTTAATAGGCTTGAGGCTTTTCTTTGGTTAAAACGTGTGACTAAGTATAAATATGTACTTTGCTCCAGCAGCCTGAGGCTTGCTGAAGCACACAACCAGATAACTCATAAAAAAGGGGGAAAAAAACAGGGGAAAGAATAAATCAACTCATAAACCAACAAAGCTGTCTTTAAACACAAATGGCTTAGTGCTAATGAGACAGAGAAACATGAGCGTGTAAGTTGTTTGTTTGTCGAATCACTGACGTGTCCATGCTCCACCCACAAATGTACTTCTCTATAGCAACTGTGAGGTTGGACAAACTTTACAAGACACTGGCAAATACTTAATCGGACCTCTGGAAATTGTCTGCTCATTAGGTTGAATTAGTCATGTGGTGGTGATAAACAACCCCCCTGAAAGTTATTAATTTATTAAATGCAAATCGTAGAAGTATTCCTACTTGTTGGATGATACTTTAGAGTGAGACCTTGTTTATTGGATGTAGCATAGATTCAATTTCTAACACTCAGCTGTTGAACTGGGCTGGTCGAATGCCGTTGCAGCAGGCAAATGTCACGCTTGTACTAAAAGGATGACCCATGCCTGCGTATAAATGTATGGTTCAGGACGTTCAGGCAAAAATTACCACAGACTGAAACTGACCAGGCTTGGCTGCCACAACAGCACAGCCTTGAATTCTTTCTTACAATATTCATCAACACATTTCTTCTTCAATACCACAAGTACATAACAGACAATAAATTACAACCACAATTCTTGGTGAATTGCATTATTGTTATATGTTTTTATTTTATTAAGCACACTCTCACACCGTCACTGTATGTGCTTAAGCCCTGCAAAATCACAGTTTTTCTTGTATGTGCTAAAATATGTAAGTAAATAAATAAAAGGTATGTCAAGAGAAATCAACCTCCCTCACTTGGTTAACCACTTACATTGGTAATTTTCCACATGGCTACCTGAATTAGAAGCACAGGCCTAGGATGAATTGGACATTGTTCAGGATTGTGTAAAGCTTGTCCAGCCTTTCACCACTAGCTTTTAAAGAACACATGTAAGAGTGGAGCGTGAATAGGTCGATCGTGTCTGAGCTCATCAACAATTAATGCTTTTGTTATAGGTACTTCGGTAATGAAAGTGATGGCTTCGGACGCAGACGACCCCACCTACGGCAGCAGTGCCAGGATAGTATACAGTGTTCTGGATGGAGAGAAGTTCTTCACAGTTGACAGACAGACTGGTAAGGACACCTGCACTGGATACTGATAAGCACCCTGCTCATACTGCCACAGACGTAACCCTCTCCAGCTGAAAGTGATTTTCAGCTCTCTCCTTTGGGTCTTGTGCTTAATACAGCCCTTTTTTCCTGTTTCAAATTCATCTGTCATCTCATTTTCTCACTACCCATTTCTTAATGCCCAGCATTAGACATTAATTGAAAGGCTTAGCATTAGCATTAGGGAGGATTTTCTTTTAAGCGTCTTGAGAAAATAGCCAAAAAGACATGAAGACCATAACTGCACACGTTAGCATTAAAAGTGCAGAGTGGGGACCCCTGAGTAGCATGACTGCCTAAGCATTGACTCTGTCTCAATATCAGTAATATTGCATGTTACGTCCTAGATAGTGGGTGGAACTGGAGGTGACTAAATTGGGCAGAAAATCAGGGAAAAATGTGCAGTATCCCAGTCATTGGTATATAACCTGTTTGAATTTGACAACAACGAATACAAAATGAGTGGCAGCAAAAACTTTACAGGAGTGTTAGGACAATTTACCTCAAAAAGAAAAAGAACAACTTTTCTCATTTACAAAGCGGTAGTGCTAAAATGTTTGAAGAGTTTATGGTCAAGAACCCTGCAATTATGTTTATCACGTTTAGTCATGCAGGGATTAAATTTCTTGTCACTGTGATGAATTCTCATCAGTTAGATTTCAGAGAAGCCATAAATTAGATCAGTGTAGATCTGAGAGGAAAAAAGAGAGAGGGGTTGGTTTTAGGAACTGCGATACTATATGTGATTGATGTCTGGTCTTATATGTTAATATTATTATTTATATTTTAATTCTGTCAATTTATTTACATTAGTCTACTTATGAATTTTGCCATCAGCGGTGTACTCTGAGTTCTTTATGTTGTCATGGAGATAGGGAATAACGCCATATAGGCAAGCTTGGATAACAGAACAATGTCTGGATATGATGGAATAGTAAGACAGTGTACTAAAGTAGGCCAATCTCCTGTATTTAGCAGGTCTTTCCAGGCACCCCTACATTCAGCTGTAGTGCACACACAAGCAGGCAGTAGAATAACACCAAACGTGCAAAAAAAAGCCCCCAAACCCCCAAAATTATGCTGGTCTTAATGCCTAGCAAGCGATAGAAATAGTTCAAATGCAAAGTTAATAAAGATTGCAATCAGTGTCAAAGCAATCTCACCCATCTGATGGACGAGAAGAAAGCAGTTCTTTAGCAGCCACACATCTTCTGATAGAGAACATCTCACAAGGAAAGTTTACTCTTGTGAAGCTATGACTCAGGATAGCTTGAGATTTAGATGAGCCCGAATGTTGTGTTCACCTGCACACACACACTAATTTCCTCACACCCTGAACACTCGGACTGTCAGGACGTCCTGTACAGGGACAGTAAAACTTCAGTTAATGCTTCAGAACTGATGAATTACTGTCAGGTTAGCAGAGGTGGGTGTGTAGATAAAGCTGTGTCTTTTGAATGAAGTTACACACCTCATTTACAGACACTAAAGCAAGATTCTAGCTGTGGCCATTATCATACTTACAAAACCACACAGCACACACAGCTGTCCTATGATTCTAAGGACCCACCTTAAATTGACCCCATACTAATTTTCAATATAAAAACATACACATAGACCAACATGGCTTATGTATAAAGCATTACTGTAATGCATTCCCACAGTTATCCACCAATTCAGGTGTTTCAGGACACCATGAGCCAGCAGCTAGATGAAACCATAAGATGTAAAAAGGGAAACAGACAGTTTAACTCAAACTCAGTTATGCATTTAGGCTAAAATTGTGTACGTAGTCTTTCTTTCCATTTTTTTTTTTTTTTTTTTTTAGAAAAAGTGTTGGCTTGACCCATATGACACTGGTGAGACATCGGTTCAACGCCACAACTGATATTATCATTGTTATTGTTTATTCAACAAAATAACCATGGCAAAAAAAGAAATAATTCAATCATAAGTCCTCATTAAAAATACGATAATTACACACTGTGTGCCTTGTTCTCAGCTACGTTCCGCTTTTTTTTACATGAAACCTGGGGAGCGACTAAGTGATGGGAACAAAGGGCCTAGTCTAAAAAAAAAAAAAAAAAAAAAAAAAAGCCAGACAGTGTTTTCATGCTCTAATGCGGGGGCCTCCTCTGCAGCTTGTTTAGTGTGTAGTTTCTGTAGATGGGTAACAGGTGTTCCTGTGGCTGCGATAAGAGGCCGTTGTCTAGGGCGCAAAATGTCAGGGAATTTTTTCTTAGGAAATGCGTCTTTTCATGGCAGTAACATTTCGTGGACAGACACGTGGTTGTTAAGGGATTTTGGGGGTGACGTGGCCTGGACAAAAAAAAAATCCCATCAGATTATTGTTTTGCAGTAATCTTGCTCATCCCACAAGCAATGCTACAATTTTGTTTCTGAGACACTTATAAATGCACTTTACCCTCAATGTCCACATACAGTATGTACTTGCTTGTTTAATCAATACATATTGTCTGTCTTATGATCAACATATTGACTCTGCTGCAACAGCAAGGAAGAGTTGCCTTTTTTATCTGAATTATTGTTATATTTATTATCAATATATTTTGCTTAAATATTTATCTGTATTGTTTTGACACCGAGCTCTGTTATTACACTAAATTATAGATTCAAAGGGACTTCCGCGCTGAACACTCACTGAAGTTCTAAACTAGACATTAATAGTGTGCTGAAACCTACCAATACATACCTCGCGTTACAGTGAGTGGGCTGAATGCCTTCGTTGAAATCTTTGCAAATGATCACATACTGTACACCCATTTGTATGTGAAACTTAGGCAAACATAACACTTTTCACCCACAAGGACAGTCTCCAACCCCTGCAAACTGAGTTATGAAGGTCACTGAAAACAAGCTGAATTACTTTCTGTTTCTGAGAGGTGAAGGACAGGATGTTGTTCAGAAAGATATTATACAGGTTAGTCTAGTTTAAAGGACCCGTATAATACAAGTTTATTTTTTCCTGAGGTCTACAGTCATGATTAATTTTTTGACCATTTTCTTCATCCCTTATAATTATACATTCATGAACATGTTTTTTGTTAGTGTGCCTTTAAGACAAAAATAAAATAGTATTGATTAATTAAAATATGTAAATTACCTCTGTTGTGAATGGCTACCCTTCATTGTGCCTTCTTCTAAAAGCAGTCTAGACTGAAACACTATCATTACAGTGTGAATGGACAGATTAATGTGAAAAGACAACAAAACGTACCTTAGACTACGTTCACACTACTTTTTTTTTTTTTTTTTTTGGTTCACATCATTAAATGTGGTTAACATCAGATTCCAGTGTGAACCGTTCACACTCCTGAACTGTCCGCATGTGTAAAAGAATAATAACAAAGATGTCACAGGTAGCACGCTGTCATAAAGAGATAAACATGGAGGCCACTGAGGACAGCATATGAAATTTAGTTTAGAAGTTGACGTGCAGCGGAAGCAGACGAATTCGTGGGCAGAGGATGAGGAGAAAGAGCACCAAATTTTTCATAATGGGTTTTTGTTCAGAAATGGCTGCTACTTCTGTACGGAACTGTGTGTGGGTCCAGAGTCAGAAGCGAGAATTGTGGGATTGTGAGGAAAATGGCTTCACTGAAATAGATTTCATCCAGAATTTCAGAATTTTCAGGACTGACTCCCCCAGTGCAGAACTGTGTAAAAGTCACATGAATTCTGATATGACTTTTCCGACTGAGATCACACTGCAAAAAATCAGATTTGTGTCTGATTTAGGGCCACATATAATCGGAATTGAAAAGATAAAATTCCTGATCTGAGCTGTTCATACCGTCAGGAATAAACACATCTGAGTCATATAGCAGTCCAAATTTGGTGTTTTGGGCCACTTTTGCCTACAGTGTGAACATAGCCTTGATAAAGTGTTTCAATATTCCTCAAGTCTCTGAAGTTGAACTGGGATGATGGAACACCACCTTTCCAAGATATATTCCGTCAAGTAATGTTTTGGTGGTGGAGGGCACTATTAAAAAGGCCACAGCTTATTGTTTGCATCATTTTCATACTTACCAAATCGTTCTGTGATGCCTTGTTCTTTGTGGTGACATTGGAAGAGACCCCTGCCCCTCACACGTGGATCCCCTCACTGTAGGGGTCAAGCATTAAGACCTACACCTTTCTCTTGATGTGTGCCACACATCCACAAGTGATGCCTTTTAAGATGACAATGCCTCCACTAGGAATGAGATACTAGTCCTCAGAGATGGTGGTTTTCACTGCTCTCAGATGGTCATTCATCTTTGTAATAAAGGGTTTATGTTCTGCTTCGCTACTACAATATCCCTCCCTGTGCAGTTGTGGACAGACTTGCTGGTACAGTCTGATCACGTCCTTCATTGACATTCTCAGTAACCTGAAGAGCAGCTGCTCTTTTGTGTTTTCTTTCACATCACACTAATGCACCAGCATCCCACACACTGAATGTGTGTGTCCAACCCCTTTTGCCAATATTCTTCCCATGGATGTAAATGCATATGTAAATGCAGATGCCACTTTAGTCACTCTTGCCGTCCATGCTTCAATAATGAACCCTGGTTCAAAGTCACTTAGGTCAACCAGGTTTACTTAGCATTTTTATACACGCCACAGACGGTGGGAGCATCTTAATCACTTAATTGCATCATGCAGTACACCGGTATGGAAGTTTCTGCACATGTTTTATTTATCCATTCATTTATTTGTGTTTTCTTATTCAATTCATCAGTCATATGGAACTGCATTGAATGTCTTGGCAACACAAAAAAATGACTATTGTTACAGGTTAGTGTTCCTGTTTTGTCCATACTCCAAACATTTATGTCAAAGAAATGAGGAATGTTTGGTTTTCAGTGATTCTACCTGTGCTAGGGGAAAAAAAGACAATAACAAAACTCCACAACAGAGACCCTGACATCTTTTTTATGATCCAGGCAAAGGCAATACGCAACTCCTCTCTTTCAACAGTACACTCTACTCTCTAATCTGCCGCACACATGAGAGCTTTTGTTGCTTCCAAATATCCCCCAGAGAACTTTTAATGATTTTTTTACTCAGACTGCAGGCCTTGATTTGGTCAGCCTTGAATGATGAATGGCCATGGCTTAGCAATGTTAGCCCACAGACTTAAACCTACTTGCGCACTCCTGACTGATTAGAGATCAGTTAAGAGGGCTAGAATTTGATGGGATGTAGTACAGTGCAGGTAATGGGTCATAGACCTCAACAGACAGGGTATTTCAACAGTGACCCCATTAACGTCCCCAAGTCATTACAAATCATTAAACTCTGTCCATGGTTATTGAACTATGCCATTCATTAGGAGGTTCATGTGGGGCAAGTAGGTTGTGCCGGAGGATTGTTGTTGCCGTTTGAACTTGGGAAAGCAGTAGTGCTTCTTCTTTTATGTGTTCAACCTTTTGATGAATTTATCTCATTACTTTGCTCAAATATCTCTAATCATGAGTGTTTTGGAGCTCTCATTTCTCTCTGAAAGTTGTTCAAAATATGCGAAAGAAATAAATCCAAGAGTAAAACTGCCAAATTTAATATGTAGCGCCACTGTTCCTTTCACTAAAGAGCCTTACAGTATCTTCTAATGCCTTCCAGATGGAACATTTACTATCTGAATGACTAAATGGCACATTTGCAAGTGATCAGTCCTCGCTTCACCCACTCTTATGTTGCGGCGGGGAAGTGAATTCTGTCGTCTTCTGTGTGTGCATTCCTGACAGCAGCAGTCGGTGTGTCCCCACCACTGAACTGTGGGCAGAGATGTGTAGTGCCACTGAAACATGGCCTGTGGCTATCAGTTCTTTGCAGGCACAGAGAGAGAAACAGAGACACAGACACACACAGACAAATGCACACGAGGCAACAGAAAAACAAAGAGAGCGAGAAGGAGTTTGTGCAGAATGTAATCAAAAGCAGTTTAGAGAGCTGCATGATAGAACTGCTTTTAATTTTGGCATTTGTTCAACAGAATTATTAACTTGCCACAGTTTACATTCTCATACAGAGCATAGGAGGATGTTGATCACTTTATTGCATCATGCAGTACACCTGTAAGGATGCATCTGCACATGTTTTGTTTCCCCATTCATTTATTTCTATTTTTGTTTTTTTTTTTTGGTGTTTAATATCAGTCGTATGTTAATGCATTGATTTTCATGACAATGCAAAAAAATCCAAATATTTTAACAGGTCATTGTTTCTCTCTCCATAAAGCTCACTGTGTAGATGCTTTGGATTGTGAGTTGTATTTTAAACAGATTTTGTTGTTTTGTGTATCCTTTTATGGAAAGAAAACTATTCAAAACTGATTATAGTTTGCAATATTTAATATCTATTTGTTCCACTTTTCTAGGTTAGTGGGGAAAAAAAAGCACGGCATAGACCCAAGGCAACAACAAAGCCTACTAATCTTTAGTCTTGTTGGCTCATGTTTATTCAGCAGCACAGTGAGAAGGCTGATCCACTGATCCTCTCTATCCATATAATGAAATTATATATTTCAGTGCTGAAGCTGAACAAAGGTCAAAGTTTCTACTCTGAGGGGTTTGATTCATTATAAAATATACTCTATCACTGCCAAATCCTGTTTGCTAATTAGGTCTCCTCTGTTGCCGGTAACCCGGTACAGTTGGGAGCGTGAAGGCTAACACCTGTTTCCTCCATGATAAGGGTAGACAACTCGGTCTTACCAAGCCACTGTTCACCTCTCATGCAGCACTGTAGGTTGCTGAATGTGATTAAAGGGGTTTGATTCCTGTTTAGCTCTCTATATGTGACCTAAGGAGGCTCATGATTGGCTAACATCTCTGTGAATTGGCAGGGTTAGAGAGCCCAAGCCATCCTTCAGAACCCATTAAGAGCACAGCCAGATCTGCTCTAATGGACCCTGGTGGGCTGTTTATACTGTACTGTGCAGAAGTCTTGCTTCGAATTTATCTGCTGAAGTGTGTTTTGCTTGGAAAAACGTACTTAATGAGGAAATAAAGACCTTTCCACTTTCCATTTGATTTTCCATCTAGTTTAAAATGTAATTTTAGATTATATGTACGTTTTCTCTCTCTCTCTATCTCTCTCTGTCTCTCTCACTCTCTCTGTCTCTCTCTCTATTTCTCTCTATCTACTTATCTATCTATATAAAAAAAGTGAAGTGGCCCCTTATAGTCACACGTGAACACACCATCACAGTGTGAACAGTGTGAAATTCTTTCTCTGTATTTAACCCGTTCACCAGTGAAGCAGGGGGCAGCTACCAACGAGGGACACCTGGAGAGAAGTGTGTGGGGACGGTACCTTTCTCGAGGGTACCTTAGTGGTGTCACAGGCAGTCCTGGGATTCAAACCCGCAACCCTCTGAGTGCAGGCTCAACTCCCTAACCACTAGGCCACTGTCTATA
>JBBJLS010000109.1:23092334-23105054 GCA_037577275.1 Bryconaethiops microstoma
GAGACTGCCCCCTGTAGTTAGGGAATGGAAGTCGCTTTGGATAAAAGCGTCTGCTAAATGCTGTAAATGTAAATGTAGAGGAGAAGGACCAGGTTGAGTTTTCTGAGCAGGCCAGTGCTCTGAGTCTGCACAGAACACTAGGGGCACACACTTAGTTATCAGCGTGCTATTCCCTCGCGCACACACATCTATATCGGCAGCTGTACAGTGCGATCAAAAACATTTCTTTATCCTGAAGCCTTTTGAAAAAGGGTGCACTTTTCACAGCACACACACAATTTTGGGATCACAGTTTGTTGAAACTCACAGTTGCCAGCCCCTACCTACAGTACCAACTGAAAGATGTCAGAGGTGGAATTAATAACTCCTCAGGTTCCGTATCTTTTTCTCTTTCTTCTGCTTCCCACTGACAAATTTACAAATCACTTTGAAGGTGAATGCCAGGCCAATGTCAGCAGCTTCCATTTAGCTGTGCACTGGTAGACCTGACTCGCCTACTAAGACTACCGTAGGCCGTGAAAGGTGTCTTCAGTGGTACTTTTATACCAGTTTGTCTACAAAGTTTATTTAGTAAATAATCTTGCAGATTAAATGAAAACAAGAGCCTGTCTGAATATTCTTGTTCTAAGATATCCCTACATCAGCCCTTCTTCGTTATAACTGTGCATGTGTAATGTTTTTCCTGCCGCCAAAACACTTGACTCAAATCATCAGTTTGTTAAAAAGCCCCTCATGACTTTAAAATGTGTACATTAGAGCCAGATAAATTTGTAAAATATATCTGGTTAATCAGTGGTTCTAGGGTCAGAATCTGACTAGAAACCAGGGTAGAGAGTGTCTAATAAACTGAGCTTGACAGTAGATGGGTTAGATTTTGTAGGTAGGACCAAATTGACACATAAACTCATGGCCACTCTGTTTGAGTCATCTTGCTTGTACCTCCACTTTGCTGATGCTTTTAGTCAGTGAATCACCAACATAGACACAAGCCAAATATTAAGCTAGGATTTGTACGTCTACCCCCAGGCATTTCTTTGTCAATCAAGTGTGCATCTCAATTAAACAGTGTGTACAACTTATGGCAGCTTTCCATGAGACTGAAAGTAACATGTGCTAGTGGCTGAGAAAAACGCTTAGCATGGATATAACAATATTTAATTGAATACTGGTATTGGTAGGAATGAACAAGACAGTCTGGCATATTTTGACTGTATTTCCACTGTTGTGCTCGAGGCAGAGGTTTTCAAACAGTTCAAACTTCTGTTGGTTTTCAAACTCATCAAATTCAGTTGGTGGTGAATAGTCCATAGTCTTTTCTTTAAAAATTAGTGTGGTATTCTAGTGTAAACTAAAGTTATTTACTACAAAAAGGCGTATCTGCCAACCAGTTTTTGGGTATGACTTACAGTTTAACTCCAGTACCACCACCATACTTGATACATCATACTTCATACCTGTGCCTCTCACAGTACCATCCCAGTGTCAGTGTTGTGCTGAGAATGGCCAGTTTTCTAAAATATATTTGGTTAATCAGTGGTTCTAGGGTCAGAAACTGACTAGAAACCAGGGTAGAGAGTGTCTAATAAACTGAGCTTGATAGTAGATGGGTTAGACTTTGTAGGTATTGGACATTGACCAATAAGGGGAAGTGAAAGGTAGGTGTTTCTGTTAAAGTGGATAGTGAATTCATGTCGCTTATTTGGTACTAGTCAGCAACAACAACAAAAAATATACAGAAACATACATAAGTTTGATGGTTGAGGGTTTCTTTTTATGGGCTTTTTAAAAGATAATTTACAATTTTAGTGTCAATAAAAAAAAACAGTCTAAATGAATAAGACCTATAAGAACAACTGTGAAGTTTAAAGGGCAGGTTCATAACTAGATTATTTTGTTCATATACATTTTCATTATTTGGTATATAACTATTAAACAAATGAATACTCGAGACTCCCTTTGGGGTCCCACAGCTTACCACATTGGAACCCTTTAGGGAACCTTCAGAACCCCAGTTCTGGGAGTTAACTAACTTAAGAAGCTAACATGATGCTTAATGGAACCCACTGAGGTAGTTAAAGGTTCCAGCTAAATATTGTTTTTCTTTATATACCCTATTGGCTATTCAAAGTCCAAATGTTCTAGTTTTTCTGTGTATTACGGACAATATTAAGTTCTCAACTGAGGTAGAGACTTTTTTTTGTTTTTGTATGCAAGTCATTTACCCAGTATTTTCTTCAATCTCAGATATGGGTCACTTTTAATAACAGCCAAAGTAGAACGGGGAAAAAAAATTATTATTGAACTTTATGGCCTGCAGTATGACTGCAGCCTATTTCCGCTGTAAACACATTGATAGACCCCACTGTTCTAAGGACTCGTTAGCACCCAGAGATACACAGAACTCAGAGGTCTCAGAGGTGCAGCACTGAGGGAATAAAAGACGGAGGCTAACTACACAGTCTTGCGCACACACACACACACACACACACACAGTGCAAATTAAGTCCATTAAAAATGCATGAGACAGAGCTCAAAGTGCTCCAGGTGTTATAAAGCACAGTGCAGTGGCAGGGTTGGCTGGCTGTCTGGCAGGCTGGCTGGCACGTGGCCCTGCATGGCACCACTCCCATGCCCATCGGTAGCACTTTAATCATCTCTATTGGACTCAGCTAAGTCATGCCCACAGCCTCAAGGCTCTCTCCTGCAGTCACACCCCCCCCTGTGCCAGTGGGTGGCTGCAAGACACCAGCACCACTTCTGCAACAGACTCCCCTTCACCATTTGTTTGTTTGTTTTTCCTTCCTTTTTTTCCCGCTCTCATGCCACAGTTGCATAAAAGCTTTAAAAAAATTGGAAACTGTTTTTATTTCTTGCCTTTCACGAGTTTGCACACAGAAATTTGCTCTTTAGTCAGGATATGAGAGTGTGAAACTTCACATCTATGTGGTGCAAAGTTTTTTTTATGACATGCTTTAGAGCCATCGACTTAATGGCAAGTCTCATAAACATTTACAAGTTGAGTGGGAATTTACACACAGTTTGCACGTCTCACACAGATTCCTTTTGACACTTTTGTTGGCAATGCAGTTAGCAGAGTCCTTACTTCTGTTATTTTTCCTTTTTTTCACCTACTAAGATCCGACAAGGCCACATTTTCTGGGTTTTTTAGACAGTCAGCATATATATATATATGTGTGTGTGTGTGTGTGTGTGTGTGTGTGTGTGTGTGTGTGTGTGTGTGTGTGTGTGTGTGTGGTAGATGAAGAAAGCAAGTCAGTCTGCCTGTATAAAAAAGGAAAACTTGAATTCATACTCTACCAGTGTGAAACTTAAAGGGCAGATTCTCTTTTATTTCTTTTTTTGGTTTCGTTTCAGTTTATTTTTTTACATTTGTAAAGAAAAACTGAATCTTGGCATAGTAGATAGCAATATAGTTTTGTACAGTATTGTTAAATACCACAAACAGAGTAGTAGTAGCCTAGTGGGTAAAACACTTGCCTGTGAACCTGATGACCACAAAGATGCTGGTTCAAACCCCCACTTTCTACTATTGTGTCCTTGACCAAGACACTTAACCCTCAGTTGCTCCAGGGGGACTGTCCCTGTAACTATTGATTGTAAGTCGCTCTGGAAAAGAGTGTCAGCCAAATAGCCCCTTTACAAACAACCCCAACTCAAGGCATTTGCAAGGACTCAGCCCAAGACTTCTATGCCTGTTGAAGCTTAGGGTAGCTGATTTGCCTCCAACTCTTCTT
The DNA here is from genome assembly GCA_037577275.1 of Bryconaethiops microstoma. Lineage (NCBI taxonomy): Eukaryota > Metazoa > Chordata > Actinopteri > Characiformes > Alestidae > Bryconaethiops > Bryconaethiops microstoma. Next base: position 23,096,090 of record JBBJLS010000109.1, read on the forward strand.
TTTGATGTAAATTCTACCAATAAACTAATATTTTCTGTTCTTCTTGCTTCCCCTGGGGAATTTGACACAAGTTATTCAGGGTATTTTTTGTGTTTTGCCAAGAGCACCCTATGCCCTCCTTTAACACAAATAGACCCAAGGGAAGATGAGAATTATTTTTTTCATTTTCATTTTTAAAAGGGCATAAAGGGACAACTGAAGTGACAGTAAAAACTCCTTATTGTGTTTTGTTGACTCTGTAACCTTCTAAGAGGTGCTTATATAGCACAGAGCAAATAAAAATGTATTTTTGTTTTATTCGAGTGCTACATGAAATATTAATCATCAGTTTGGAAAGGTGTGTCTGGCAGCAGGAGATGTCTGGCAGACCCCCTCAGCCTGCAAAGTGAGTCAAGAGACAGTGAAACAGTTTCTACTGTAGTTACATATAAGATGTTTTTTAAGTCGTTCGAAGATCTTTATGCTCATAATGATAATGCAGATTTAATGGTCTTGATTAATGCAAATCAGATCAATTTGAATAAGAGTTGTAACTGAACTAAAAGAAGAAGCATCTTTGATAACTTTGATGATGATCTTTGTTTCTCTAATGTATGAGCAAAAATACTGCTAGTGACATTTTTCAGTGGTGACATCTCTGAACTGTGATTTTTTTTAATGATAGGACATATCTTTGTTTTATTATGTGACATAAAAATACAGGTGGAAACAACTTTAGCAAATTATGATTAGCTTCTCCCTCATGCTCACACATGCTACAGTGTGAGTGTTCGTTGTTTATTTGAGTTTTTGTTACAGTTGAAAGCTGAGAATCAAGTGTCAATAAATCACTGGTAAACATCCCCATCCAAAGTATAACATTCATTCATTCATTTTCTGTAACCGGTTGATCCTTACTAGGGTAGCGGGTACCCGGAGCCTGTCCCGGGGCCAATGGGGGGTGAGGCAGGGACCCACCCTGGGTGGGGCGCCAGCCCTCCGCAGGGCACACGCACACTATTAACTCATGCATGGCTTTGGACTGCGGGAGAAACAGGAGACAAAGTATAACATTAAAATATAAAATTAAATCAAAAGTGATATCCACTGATATAATTGGAAATTTTAACCCCATGAAACCTGCATATGTATCAGCCCCAAATTCTTATATGGACTGGGTCCTGTTATACTGTACGTCTCTATTGTTACCCCTGCCTTAAAATTTTAGTTTTTCTTTTTAAAATGCTTTTTAAAAAAAGCCTATTTTTTAAAGCCTATGTCTTTTTTGCCTATCTGGCTTCTTATACTGTCCTCTAAACTCTGAATAAAGTCTGACATTGTAATTCTAATTCTCTCGTTCTCTCTCTCTCTCTCTCTCTCTCTCTGTCCAGATACTCGATAGACCGGAGCACAGACCAGGAACAGATTTTCAACATTGATGCTGTGACTGGTGCCATTACCCTGGGGAAGATATTGGACAGGGAAACAGCGGGTTGGCACAACATCACAGTGACAGCCGTAGAAGCAGGTACGTCGTCCGCTCCTTCAAAGGCAGACAGACGTCTTTTGGCCTAAAGCCTGTCACATCACTTTGAATAAATAGGAGGCAAAGCATATGCCCTTTTGCAGCAAGACTTTCTGCCTGGATCCTGACTGTTTTTTATTGTGACCTTAAGTTTGAGAAAGATTAATTTCTTCTGAATGCAGAAGTCTTTGAAAGTTAACCCCCTGTGTTTGATATCATATCAGTCAGAATTGATTAATCAGTGGTTATAATATCAGTTCTTAACTCATTTATCACTCTTTCACTATTGGATTATCTGTCATATTTTATATTGTTTAGAAAAAATAAACAAGTAGTTTATACTGTATAAGTGCAAGGTAAGTGGACCTAATGAAGTGATTATATATGTATGGATGCTAGTATAATCACTTCATTAAGTCCTCCTACCTTCCACCTACACCCTTTGTTCATTTTAACTGCTACACTTACCATATTTTTATAGATTTAATGAATTGTAGATTACAGTTTCTGTCCATTCTATTAGACACATGTACCCTGCTGGTGTACCTTGCAAATTATGGTACAACTATTGATAGTAGTTCATCTGATTCTGCACAGTTTGTATTAGTCATTTTCTAGTCCTTTATGAGTGGTCAGTTTCTGGCCACAGGACACTGTTGGCTGAATATTTTCAGACTTATACATTCATTTAAGATGAATTCTTGTAATTTCGTTTGTTCATTTTAATATTACTCTCTCTTTCTGAGCTTACTGCCATGGAAAAGCTCATTGTGAGGTTTTTGTAAAGTTCAGTTTGCTCCAGTTGGACAAAAATACAGACTGGTTTTAACTTCTGAAGATCAGGTTCAGACTGTATTAAAACCAAAGGTGATGCACTGCATCAACACCTGGCCCACTTGACCTCATGCTGAAGCAAACGGTCTGCTTAAGGAATGTGGAATTCTGTTTTGCAGCTTGGAAGAAGTTATCTCTCCTCAGCAACACCTCCCTCCCCTCAGGCTCCTTCCAGACTAACGTGGGTTAGAGCAGCAGAAAAGCTGAGCTTTCGGCAGCAGCGCTGACAAACAGTTCAGTGGTTGCCGAATCCTATCTATTGGCAGAGAGTGACATATAATTTCTGGGGGCTCTGATAGTGTGTTTGATATCAAATTGCAGGCAGTTATTTTTTTTTTAAGACAGGTAAATGGAGGGGAAATGTAACATGTCCCACCCTTAGGGGATGAAGATACCACGCTAGGTTGTTATGTCTTTATCTAAGGAAAGGACAGTTGATGCAGAAAGAAAGAGAGAGAGAGGAAAAATACCAAATGCCACATTTCAAAACAGATTTAAACAAGTTCAAACAATTCAAGCAGACACTTTCTTAGTTTTGCAATGAATCCTCCAAGAAGAATGAAAAGATAAATCGCCGTTTAAATAAAGCAATAAGCTACAAGAGGCTTTGTGTTATTGACTGTGTATATAATGCATCAAGAGTGACATAGATCATCACAGCTGTGATGTTATTTGGTATAACACACCGCACGTCAGTGCTCTATTGCTTTTATACAACTTTTCTGCACAATAAAGGAAAAAAGGACAGCGAAGAAACCACAGACATCATATAAACTGGGTTTTAAAGGATCCATATCCTTTTTTCTCCGAGGTCCAATTACAAGGTTTCTGTGGGTTTATGTACTAAAAAAATTCATTTTACAACATTTCCAAACTCTCTGTAAACAGCTGCTGTGCCTTTAAGACCAATATTTATATATAAGCTCTTTTCTGATTGACTGCCACGCGTTCTTCCGGTCCAGGCTGAAACATTCATTTAACTTCAGTGTGATACCCAGGTCTGAACTGTTGTGGTCTGGGTATGTGGATAAATATATGATTTGGTTTTGTGACCTCACAAATATAGCAAATTTAGTACTATACTGTATGTACTGTATCGACTGGGGAGTAAACAGTCCCTTTTGAAACTAGCAATGTTTACATACAGTGCCTTGCAAAAGTATTCACCCCATCACCCCAAGAACACCATCGCCAGAGTGAAACCGTGGGGATGTTTTACAGCAGCAAGGACTGGAAAAATGGTGTGAGTCGAGGGAAAGATGGATGGTGCTAAATACAGAGATGTTCTTGAGCAAAACCTGCGTCGGTCTGCCTGCGATTTGAGACTGGGACGGAGGTCCATCTTCCAGCAGGACAATGAACCAAAGCATACTGCTAAAGCAACACAAGTGGTTTAAGGGGAACATTTTAAATGTGTTGGAATGGTTAAAGTCCAGACCTCAATCTAATTGAGAATCTGTGGTTAGACTTGAAGATGTTCAAAAGCGAAAACCATCCAACATGAAGGAGCTGGAGAGGTTTTGCCTTGAGAAATGGGCAAAAATCCCAGTAGCAAGATGTGGCAAGCTCATGGAGACTCCTTCAAAGTGAATTGCAGCTGTAATTGCTGCAAAAGGTGGCTCTACAAAGTACTGACTTTATGAGGGGTGAACAGTTATGAATGCTGAAGTTTTCTGTTATTTTGTCCTATTTGTTGTTTGTTTCACAATAATAAAAAAAAATCTTCAAAGTTGTAGGCATGTTCTGTAAATGAAATGGTGCAGACTCTCAAACAATCCATTTTAATTCCAGGTTGTGAGGCAACAAAACATGAAAAATGCCAAGGGGGATGAATACTTTTGCAAGGCACTGAATGTCCCTTTTTTAAGTGCATAACATTTTTTCATTATATGGGCACTTTATTTTTTGTCATATGGACAGAGCCATAAAACTTGCAGTATTGATTTTAGCTCAACCTTTTCAAAATTTATCAGATTACCCTGAATGTGGTTTTATTCCAGCCAGTCAATAAAGTCCTTCACAGTCATCTGAGTAGCAGTTATATTTTTGTAAATGCTGTGTGTGTACAGTAAAATATAATGTGTGATTATCTGCAGTGTAGATAATCTTCAGAACTGACTGTTTTATCAAGCATTAAACAATATAAAAGAATACATAGTGAGTAATGTGCACTCTTAATAAAAAAGACTATACAAAGGTATTTTTTGCGCCAAATCCAGTCTTGGAGAGCCTGTATTCATACAGTCCAAAATACTCACTAAACCTGGCAGTTAACAGGTGTGTGGATTTATGTGTATTTGTGCAGGGAAATCTCCAGATTGTGCTGAATTTTGAATTTGGCACCCCTCCCATAGAGCAATTATTTTTGTGTTGAACGGGGATGTTTGTGTGAGTGTGAAGAAGTTTTCAAAGATATAAAGATCCTTCAACATAATATAAAGATTATGTAGTCATTTAAGGGTTCCTCCAAGAAACATATATAATGTGGAGGCACCATGAACTTCAGAAAGGCTCTTGACCCTCTCAGAATAATTCTTCAAAGAATCATCCAGTGAAAGGTTCTTTTGAAACAAAAACTAGTCCTGCCGCATCATGCAAAGAGCTCTTTCTGGCAGCTTTATTATTAAGAGTGCAGTTCGTTTACGCTATGGTCGCCAAGCAACATAATGAGCACATATTATTTATACAGCACTATGGATTTTAATAATCTGGTGCATTAAAACAGAATCAGTTGATGTGTGCGACCATAGGCGTGTGTATATCAAATGTTTTATGACTTCAGATGTGACTCAGCCAATCAGATTTTAGAACCTGTTTTATAGTGAGGCTTTGCTTATTGTCTTTTTTGTTTTTTCGGTTTTTTTTAAATTTTTTTTTTAAATTAATTTATTTTTTATGAGAATCCAGCAGATAGAGTCAGCAGCTCCAGCACACAATATTTAAAGAGCTATCCCAGTAAAGGTTTTAAGAGAGTGATCAAATTATGCAGAAGAGGCAATGAGTTTGTTTCCCGGCATGAGGCCAAGGCTGAGTGTGTGTTAGGAGGCGGCGGGGTTTAATTAAGCAAGGCTGCTTCTTCAGGAGGAAAAACCCTGGAGTTCAGACGCCGGATGATTCACATGTTAGATCTGCTGCTGCGGTATTAGCGAACAGATCACCAGCCAAACAGGATCTGACACCTAACGTTTAACAAAACAGCATCACGTTTTGAAGCATTGACCGTAATTAAATCTGCTGTTCATTCCAGGGAACGTTTACCCAGACGTTTACAATGTTAAAGTGATCTGACGTGTCAAGTACAACAAATCCTGTTCTCTGAAATACCAAATTATGGCAACAATAATTTGCACTGGTCTTTGTGACATTTGTGTGACATTTTAAAGTGTCAGTGGCTCCGGGAAGCTGCTGAGGAGGATGTTGGGACGCTGCTTCATTGAGTGTTTATGGCAGAGATCCCCAGCAGAAGTCGGATACCCTCATTCAGTGCCAATTAGCACGAGAGAGACGCCACGTCTGTCTGTAGTCTGCCCTCACTGGATGCTTGTACGTGGGACTCACTGATTGAAATCTGAGCTTTAGTTATTTTCTTTAGTTTTTTCTTTTTCTTTTCTTTAACTTTATAAACTGACTTTATTAGTCAAATTCAAGTCCATCCATCCATCCATTACCTGAACTGCTTATCTTTAACTAGGGAGACTTATCCCGGCAGTCTTAGGGGTCAAATTTTTATATTCAGTTTCTAATGTTTGAGAAATCCAGAGCTCATGGCAGAATCCCAGATGAAAATCAAAATGGGTTATTCCATTTGGTTAGACAAAGTTTACTTACTTATATGTTTGAATTTCTGAACACACTTTTGCAGGTGAATAACTATATGCGTCACAAATGCATTTTCATTTGAGGGATTTAAAGGGTGTACTTCAGATGGCAGACATTTGTAACCAGCCAATGCTCCATTTGTGAACACCAGACAATAATTGTATAATGTTGAGACACATAAAAAGCTAGCCTGTTTCATTCATTCTGTGCCTGTATGGTGTAAGCAAAGTAGAATGGTTTGCTTTTCTTTCATGTTAAAAGGTTTCTGAGCAGCCCAGCATTAAAATGTAGTTAAAACAAAAAAGCGAATACAAGCACAATTTCTACTATTCAGAAAAAGCTAAATACTACTTGCAGGTAAATCTACAGGCTTGTAACAGTTGCTCAGGCAGAAAGCTGCAGTAGGTAGATACTCACTCTTTGATCTTTGTGTCAGGCAAAGTAACTGATTTGACTATTTATTCATTTGGGAAATGGATGTCTGTGCAACTTACTTACAAACAACGGGTTCCTATATAAAGCCTTGACAACACAATTGTCCTTTGTTTTGATGCTTTTATGGAAATGTCAATCTCAAATATTTTATCAGCAAAATATTACTTCAATTTTCTTCTTCTTCACAAGCCACCTTATGACCCCCAAATTTGTCCCGCTGTTTTGTTCCATGTAATTATAACTACTTACTAGCAATTATACAGGCTTATACTAGACTTTCTGTTTTATGTATGCCACATAAGGCTCTGTGAATGCATCTGTAATGTGTCATGAATATAAGATGCATAGATTTTTTATATATTTTTTTTGTAATGTAGAGTTTGTGATTGAGTCAGTGCATGGAAGGAAGTACTTTCAGATCATTTAAGTCGTATCATATCATAATGAACATTTACCGTGGTGGGTTCATGCAGGATTTATTGCTATGTCCATCTTCCAGCTGTTTCTTCCTGTGATAAAATCCTTCAAGCATCAAATCAAGTCATTTTAGTGGCATTTCCTCAGGGCCCTACTGACCTTTGTGATGGAAACACATTATTACCCTGCCATCCTTGAAGCTCTCCTGCTCGTCTAGCATGCGAGGCCGTTCCTCATACAGAAGTATCTCTTTGCTACTTACATGCCATGCTCAGAAGTTTCTTTTTTTTTTTTTTTTTTTCATTATATTTTCTGGCTGATAAGATATGTGGCCTTCCAACATCTGGTGAGCCTGCAGCAGATGCGAGCCGTCTCTGTAAGCTGCTGAAATCCCTTTCCCTTAATATCTCAGCCACACATGAGTAGTTAAATTTAGCCCATGGGTTGTACGTATGAAATAAATGGAAGCGGGCTCACTGATCCCAGATCAGTTTAAATGACTCTAATATGCGCATGAGGTTGTTTCAACATAGTAGTTCCGACAAATCCTGTTTGCAACGTGGAGCCGCTGATCCTAGTTTAGTATTTCTGGCACTTGACATATTGTTACAAGTGCACCGCATCCACTGATGGTTCTTCCATCAGTGTTTCAATATATTTCCCTCCGTTAATGACTGCACATCACTGTGTGTTGCTGATTAAGCTGTTAAGAGGCATAGAATGGATTGACGTAGACATATTAATTAAAGATAAGCACTCAAATATCCTTAATTATATTTGCACACGGTTCAGTATTACTTACTGCCATATGCATATGTTCTCAAAATTAAGTATGCCCAGATATTCATAAACTGTATTAAGTTAGACTAATGATGAAGTTAGTGATAGCTAAGCCTTGGGTGATGTTCGGGTTCTCCTTAATATATTGAAAGTTTATCTGACATAATGAAATAATGTGCCAGATGAAATTTAATTGAGACTCAGTCCCTTTCCATTGCGTAGAACATGCAGTTGCGAGTTGATTTGACTCACTTAAACCAATAATGAACAAATTCCTCCTCCTGCAGCTGATCCCTCTTCACTGGCCTTAAAAGAGGCCTCTTACAGTGAAAATAGGCAAGTCCTCCCTTCTTTTAATCGTAACAAGAACGTGATTAGAATCATTTTGTAGCCCGCTATTAAACCCATTCATGTATATTTATATCATTAAGGAAACCCCAACAGTGCATTCTAATCATTAAAGTTGCATGCGGTATACTGTAGCCAAGCTCTGTCTAAAAAAGGCTCGTTAATTCCGTCTAAAAAAGGCTTGTAAATTCTCAAACATGGAGGAGAATTAGCTTTCTAATGAGAACAATGTTCTACACTGTGCATATGGGGAGACGGCATGTATGAGCCCTGTCTGTTAGTCCTGCTACCCTACTCAGCTCTTTCTAGGTAGTTTGTTGTATTTTACAAAGGGCTGCAACAGATATTGGATTGCATTCAATTAGGGGTGTCGAATTAATGAGTTAATTTCAATCCATTCATCACAGAAGAAATAACACATAAAAAACAATTTACGCTGAATAATCGCATGGTGGTGACTCTTTAAACTGATCTGGTTCTGGCCACGGGTGCTTTGTAAAATGAGACAAGAGACGAGAATGCGCTGCTTGGCCCAGTGAATGAAAAAATGTTTAAAAACGGACAGATGGAACGGTTGATAGGAGGAACGTTATCTGCAATTCATGAAATAAGGAATTTTTGTATCATCAGAGTACATCACGTCTAAAATATCACCTCAACATTTAGGAGTGAACACGGTGGTCCAAGCCAGCCCAGCCCCTGATCCCAGGCTTGAGGTGCCTCATATGCACAGGCACTGGAACCATTATATTAGGGGGTGACTTTTAAAAAAGTTAGTTTCGTTCTCCCACTTATCCATCCAGTGATTTGTATGAGTGAAACACCTTG
>JBBJLS010000109.1:23105154-23115938 GCA_037577275.1 Bryconaethiops microstoma
CCCCATTCCAGACCCCCCAGCAGTGCCCCACCCCCCACATTGAAATACTTCTGACGCCCGTGTTTGTATGTACATTGTCTTAAATTGCACCTTACAGATGGACTTAGTTCTATCATTGTTCTTGCTGAAGCATTTTTGCTTTTGTTCCCTTAGAATATTAGGTTTAATTTTTGTTTGTTGTGATCATTATTGCACATGAACACATTTACAGCAAGAGCTTTTAATTAATTACATTCATTTTCTTGACACCTCGTTTGACATGCCTACATTCAATACATTTGATCATTGAAAGTATTCAGGAATGGAAAAGCCATTCGAATAACCAGTGTGTCGCACGTTCATAAACCCACACACTTCCATAATGTGGTGAAGATTTGTCAAGCTAAACAGTATTTTGCCACCAGCAGCAGCACGCAGCTGCCATAGCTACACACCGCACTCTTTGGATGGTTTGTGACGCTCCATTCCTCACTTTCTCTCCATCTTTAACTGCAGCTGAAGCTCAAATAAGTTTCCTACTCCCCTGGATTGCCAGCTAGTTAATGTCCTCTCAGTTGTATTTATTCCTAAGAATAATTGACAGCGCACTGGCTGTAGCCTTTGTCTGGGACTACGTATTCAGCCGACGTGCTGAGTTGAGCTCATGCTCCGGTGTAAAGGACTTTTTTGCTGCTATTACTGCACCGTTCATTGACGAGAGTTGACCAAAAATTATTTTTTTAAGAGGATTGTTAGAAACACTCTGCTCTCCTCTACTGCTCATCACTCGTTGACTCACACACTACAGCAGCCTGCACGATGTTTACAGATTGGACAGGAACCTCCATTTATGTTGCTTATTGTGGAAATAATAGTTTATCAGAGTTTACCTTGTAGTATTTACATTTTTTTTATTACAAAATACGTAAAAATCGATCAGTATTCTAAAGAGAAATGTATATTTACTACGAATAATTCTTTTTAATTATGATGAATAATTAATTGCTATTAATAAGATTTTCAAAATGTGCACTTTTCCACATTTTTATGGCAGATATGCACAATAATTATGAACAAATTCAATACATAAGAGATTCAAGAAATATTCAGCAGTTCTAATTTCATTGATCGAATAATCTTCATTGATATTCTTTGCTCTGAGCTCATGCATCACAAAGTCATTAACAGCATGAACAGCATGAAGCCATAAAATGCTTTAAGATTAGCACTGTACATGTATGAGCATAACTCAAATAGTAATTGGTTTCTGTCTTGAAAGGTAAACTACATTAGCTAGATCTTTGCAGCATGTTTGTGGTATTGACTCTATATAAAGCACTACATTGTACATAAAGGAGAAAACTGCAGCATTAATATTGACTGTTCATCCCACTTCTGTCCCCTCTTTCTCTTGCTCTCTTTTTTCTTGCTCCAGATAACCAGTCCATGGCTTCCCAGACTGCAGTTAGCATTCGCATTCTGGATGTGAATGACAACCCACCTGAGCTGGCCACCCCTTATGAAACTAAAATCTGTGAGGATGCCAAACCTGGCCAGGTGAGATAAAGCCCCTGTGCTTATTTATTTTGATTTTTTTTCTCTTTTCTTTTTTTCTCTTTTTTTAAAGCCACTGATGATCATGAAAACAGCTTGACGGCCCAGGCAGATACTGTCATGTTTGTATTTGAAAGCAGAAACCAAGATGTCATTTCCTACAGAAATGGTAAATCGTCTGTGGTTCGCCTATGGCTGTCAATTCCATGAATTCCATGGATAATGTCTCAGCATGACTGATTGGACGCCATTGACACACTTGTTACTATTGGCTTCCTACACTGATAAAGCTGTCAGCTTTGAAAGGAGAAATGTCAGTCTGTGTAAGTCGCAAGCATTTTGATGAAAAAAGACTAAACACATCAGCAGCGACTCTCATGCAGCTGGGACCATGCTTGATGTTTATTAGTCACCAAGTCCTTAGTGGATATCAGGTGTTTTGGCATGTTGACTGATGATGAAGTGGTCAGATGCTAATTGCATTGTGAAATCGCTTCAAGTGTTGCATGCCTGCCTCGGTTTAATGAAAGCCTGTAACATGTGACCAGATTTCTTTCCCCGGAAAAGTTGAACATGAGCTGATTTGATCTACCTGGGCTAACATAGTTTGATCTAACAACCACATCCATCCTCTCTTGGTTTGAAGTCTGAGATCTAAACGCATTAAAGAGGAATTCAACGGTCTGTGCGTTTGACCCTCAGAAAAAACCTCAGCAATCGGTTTGTGTCAGTTTTAGTACAAAGCCAATCCCTTTTCCTTTTTTGTCAGAATTGTTTCATTATTTTCTCGCGCGTACTATGAACCATTTCAGTTGGGCAGTATGATCCGTCTGACACTTTGTTCCAAAGGCAATTTATAAACTGTTTTTCAGAAGACCTGCAAACTCAGAAAAGGTGCATGTCTTGAAAGCTCCTCGTAGATATTTCTGAAAAAAAAAAAAATCTTGCATTCTTCTGGGTCTACTGCCAGTAAATAAACCAAAAAATGTGTCCTGTTTCAACAACAGCAACAACAAGACCTTAATATAATGCATTATAGTCATAATGGCTCATTTATACATGAATGGTCAGTTTACATACTGAGGCACAGCACAAAATGTGCCATGGTTCAACTGCAATGTGTGGTCACAATATGCTTAAATCTAATGCTCAATTTGTTAAGACTGCAGCTTAGTGCCACCCACTAACTACATGCGTATGAGATGCAGTGAATCTTTCAGTTTGAGGTCTGTTCCCACTGTTAAAGAAGCGCATCATTTGATACCCTAACTCAAATTTATGCTACCATGAGCTGCTCAAGCTAGAAAGTCGCTCTGTATGTGTAGTTAGGCACACATTTATAATATCCACCCACTGTTTTGCACTGTTCTCCCACTTTGCCCAGTCCCCAAAACATTAAACCCAGTGAAGTGGTGAAGTGAATTAATGATCTTGTTGGAGTGCACTTGTCAGAGGGTGGGATAAATTAGGCATCAGTTAGTCAGTCAGTGTTGGAAACAAGAGGAAATCTAAGGATCAAAGACCAGTTTAGACAAGGGCCAAACTGTGATGGCTAGATGGCTGGATCACAGCATTCCAACAAATAGTATGGTGTGTTCCAGGTATGCGTAGGTTGGTACCTATCAAAAGTGGCCCAAGGAAAGACTAGTGGTGAACTAGCAATAGGGTCGTGGGTGCCCAAGGCTCATTAATGTGTGTGGACAGTGAGGGCCAATCCCACAGAAGTAGCACAAATTGCTGAAAAATGGCTATGGTTGAAAGGTATTGGAAGACACAGTACATTGCAGCTTGTTGTGTATGGGGCTACAAAGCCACACATCTGTCAGAATACCCATTCTGACAACTGTTCCTGACCAAAAGCACCAGGCTGCACCATGGGCAAAAGTCAAGAGCTACGTATTCAGCTGACATGATGAGTTTAGCTCATGCACTGGAATAAAGGATGTTCTTTGCTGCTATTACTGCACCGTTCATTGGCGAGAGTTGATCGAAAATGATTTTTTAAAGAATATTGTTAGAAACGCTCTCCTCAAGCACTGTGTACTGCTCAAACACTACAGCAGCCTGCACAGTGTTTACAGATTGGACAGGAACCTCAATTTCTGCAGCTTATTGTGAATATAATTGTTTATCAGTGTTTACCTTGTAGTGTTTAAATTTGTTTTTATTAAAAAATACATTTAAAACAATTATATTTTTACTATGATTTATTTTTTTTGAATTATGATTAACAATTAATAACAAGAAGAGATAATAACAAGAAGAGATGTACAAAATCAATACTTTTCCACATTTTTATGGACGATATGCAACAGGGTGAAAGAGTGCCCCATTCTGACAACTGTCCTTGACCAAAAGCACCAGGCTGCACCATGGGCAAATACAAGCCAGTGGAGGCAGAGTGGTGTTCAGCTGGGGAATGTTGGGTCCTGACATTCTTGTAGATGTTACTTTAACAGCTGAGGGCATTGACATTTTTGAGTACCAGCTACCTAAACATTTTTGCAGCTCACTTGACCCCTTCATGACAACATTATTCCCTAACAGCAGAGGCCCAGTCACAATGCAAGAACTGTTCAGAAATGATTTTAGGATCACAATAAAGAGCTCAAGGTGTTGAGTTGGCCTCCAAATTCTCCAGATCTAAGTCCGATGGAGCATGTGTGGGATGTGCTGGGCAAGCTAGCCTGATCCGTGGGGATCTCACACTTATAAGACTGGTACCAGATAGCAAAACAGACCTTCAAAGGTCTGGTGGAGTCCACGCCTCGAAGGTTCAGAGCTATTTTTGCAGCACAAGGGGGGAGCCACACAATATGAGGCAGGTGGTTTTAATGTAATGGCTCATCAGTGTATGCATAACAAGAGAAACATGTTTTATCATGTGAGTTTAGACCAGAATGCATCTAATGTATCTTATACTGGCCCAAAATGCTTACTGCATCGAACTAATTGTGTTATAGATGATGGTCCTATATGGACAACATTTTTCTACATCTACATTAAAATCAAGTAAAATCAACTACACTCCGGATTAGTAAAAGCTGAACAGAAGAAAATGAAAAGTGTCCTCGATTGCTCTACAGACTTTTAAATAAGGCCAGCAGAATTGAATCACTTAGAAGTTCACCTAAAGTGATTATCTTTGCTGAACTAATTTAAAAGTTTTAGATGTGATAAATCTGAGATTTTTTATAAAGTTGATTTATCTTTTCCTTGGTTGGCTAGGCTGCAAATTCTCAAGGTTACTGATCTGCACATAGTACCGTGACTATTTCAGCATCAGCGATCTGCATTTTTCATTACAGCAGGTCAGAAACCTTATGTGATGCGTACAATAGCCCCCCTTTTACAAAGGTACCCTATCATTAAGGTGCGATATCTCTCATTCTCTGTCAACAGCTTTAGGCACAGTGGGATCTAATAACCGTGTGTAGAACAGGGGTATGATTAGGAAAATAAAAGGATTACTTTAAAACAAGGCCTCCATGCTGGAAGCTACATTTATATGTGTAATGAGGCCTAGGCTTCCCTCTACATCCAGGCACAATTAGCTAAGCGCTAAGTGCTAACTACCATTTGCTCCTTTTGCGCTAGCTCATCTTGCAGGAATATTACTCCTCCCTGCCCTGTATCAGGACATTAACCTTCAGCTGATTATCACAGAGAGTAAAGTCATAAAGCTGAAATATTCATTGGCTTTATATTCCAGGTGGGACACAGTCTTTTTCTGTAAGAGCTCACAAGCTGACCCCAACGTCCCAAGCTTTTTTCACCACTTTCAGCCACCAATCAAGTACATTCTGCGTGCATGGTGTCTGTTAAACTGGTGCACAAGCCTAAACACAGGTTATTGCCTTGCATTTGTCTTTTGTGCATGTGCATCTGAGAGATTTTTGTGCAAAATGTGGTAGTATTACACAGCCAGTGGGTGGAGATGTGTCAGGTTGTCTAAATGGTATGTTTTTAGGAAATTTTCTTTAGAAATGGCTGCAGAAATAGTGGCTAAATGGAGGCAGGATCCTCACAGATGTTGTAAGAATATTTACCCAAATACCTTTATTTAGGCTCCCAGGATCAGTAAGTGAGTAAAGAGTGTAAATGTAAATAACCATTTTGAAGAGTCTACGTGGTGTCTAGGGACAAACTTTGGAATAGAATCTTTACATTTTGTGAAGGTCCTTTAAACACAGTTCTTCCTAGAACTGTTACAATATGTGGTGTTTCTTTAATAAAAAAAAAATAAAACACACCACACACACAAAAACAAAACAAAAAAACACACCAAAAACACACACATAAACAAAAAGTTCTTTAAAGAACCATCTACCCAAGACAGGGTCTTTAGGGAACCACAAGTGCTTTTTGGTGTCATTGCTCAAAGAGCGCTTCCTGGCACCCTTATTTTTACAAGTGCAAATGATTGCAGTGTTTTTGATGGACCAAGAGGTTTGGTTGGGGGAGAAATGTGACAGAGTTAGTGTGGCTCTTTCATTTTTTCATTTTTGACAAAACGGTGGTTCCGTTTTGTCAAAAATTGCCAGTATTTTCGTTTTGTCAACATAGCTTGGGTTCGTTCTGTTGACTGTTGTGAGTGTATTCATTTTGTTGTAAAGTGAAGCAGCCGCTGGCAGGAACACAGCACTCGGGGAGCAGGGTACCTCAATGGTGCCACTGGCAATTATGGGATTCGAACCCACAACCTTCCGATCGCAGGGGCAACTCCCTAACCACCAGACCACCACCTGTTGATGGGGGAGTTTTCTTTTGTCGACAAGGCTTGGGTTGGTCCTGTTGATCGTTGGGGGCACTTTTGTTCGTTGGGGTGGTTTGTTTTGTGAGTTAATTCTTTTAATTGCTGGAGCAGAAAATATTTTGTCATGGCGGGCCACCACGGATAATTATTACCAGCAGAAACACTGAAATGTTGTAAAGAGTATTGTAGAGTTGTTCAATTGTAGATGATTTCAGTTGGACGCAAGTTTTTTTTTTGTTTTTTTTTTGATAGACTCAAAAACCTGTTTTTCCTTGCAGAACTGTTATTTGCTAAACAACAGTCAGTTGTGTTAAATGCATTTTTTCTTGGAAAGAAGTGAACATAGAGCACAACAAAAACATCATTGTCCTGGATGAGTTTTTGAGGTGCGAGGAAAGAAAAATACAGCCTGTGCTCCATTGTTGTGTACTCTTTTCTTTCTTTCTTTTTTTCTCCCCGGGGTGTCCCTTGACAATAGATGGGCTAAATGAGGAGTGCTGTTGTGGGGTCAAGCCTGTTAACACACAGAGACAGTACAGGACTGGCTGTTATGTTCATACTGGGCTTTTCTACTTCATTCAACGTTGTTCTTCGCTGTAGCTTAACGAGAGATACTTTCTAGATACAGTTGAGTGTGTCACCTTACCTGAACTTCTGTGCTGGAGAGGAGATAATATGCACTGAATTTTATTGCAGTTAGGAAACCTCATATATATGAGCTCACAACGTACCGCAGCATCTGAGGGCATTGACATTTTTGAGAAACTGGTTCTGAGCAGAACCGGAGTGAATTCTGTGAACATATTCATTTCACAAGACCATACATCCTGCTTGTATCTGTGCAGTGGTGGCAGATTAATAGCCCGCTCTCGCAGGCAGACTCGTTCATGTTAATTTAGTCAGGGTGTGTTTTGAGCAATCTTATGTTCTTTCTGTTTAAGTTTCTGCAGCATGTCTCTTTCTGAATGTAATGTTTGCTTGGCAGGCCTGTAAGGAGATGCATATAGGCAACACAGATCTCCCACAAATCTGAGCCAATCCACTGATCTTCAGCTCATTCTGCTCAGGAAAATAGGCTTGCATTTGATCCCGGGATCTGTGTAGCCCGCATAATTTAATGGTATCGTGAATCTCATGTTTGTTAAACAGTGGCAAATTCAGTTCTGTCTTCAGTTTTTTTTTTACCTTTGTGTTGCATCATAGCGAGCAACATATTGTGAATTCAGGAATATAGCAAGAACCTGATGCTCTCTGTTTCATTCTATTTAAAATTTTGGTCGATTTTGCCATAATCTCTTGAATCGTCAAATTATTAGGTTTTTCTAACTAGACTGTATCACAGGGTTCATTCCCTTTGACAAGCTTAAGGGAGTTTTTATCATTCTATACTTACCCTGTTTTGATTGCACGTCTCTAATGACTCTAATAACCAAAAGTACATTAAGCATCTGGATCCAGATACTGGTGATTTATGATTGGGATCCTCTCTGATAACTATTGGATTGACTTACATATAATTAAATTATATCAGTTAATTCTATGAATGATTTGAACTATCATTAATAGAATTAATTGGATAAGATTCAGATTTAAATTCACTTATGAAAATAAACACCTTATTAAACCATAATTAATTTGTCAAAAGTTACACCCTAATGTACCCAGCAGCGTAACTCAAAATAAGCGTGACTTTTTACGTATGCTTAGCGTTAACTCAATTATGCTAAATAAACAGATAAAATTGTCTTTTTTATTTATTTTAGTGCCTGCTTAAGGGAAAATATCCAGGCTTATTATATCCTAAAACCTTTAGTCAGTAACTACATGGACTATTATTGACTTCATAAGAAGTGTGGAAAAAAGGTTTTGGCCATTTAAAGGGTTAAGTTAAAAGGTAATTTTTGATATTTGTTTATTTGAGCCAACTTCTGACAGGTTTGATAAAGCAGCTCCACACGATCCCATCAGTAAGCGCGAACTACTTCCAGCCTTTACATTTCTCACTGTCTGTGATAAATAGAACCTGGCTGCTCTGGCCCAGGTTTATGGCTGATTGATCACTAATGATGATAGACTTGGTGTTTTTGAACCTGCTGCGTTTTGCACATTATTGCCTAAATTGCGGTTATGGCACTACACACTAGGAGTAATTTCTGTATGATCTGGTTCTGTATGATCTCTGTATTTTTAGTTCTGTTTTTATTGCAGTGATGTTTGTATGTGTTTAGCAGAGCTAATTTGATCTATATTGACAATAAAAATGGATAAATCTATTGATATTGATGTGATTAGCGCAACAGACTGAGTTGTCTCTTTTACTCTGCACAAGTCTGGAGAAAATGTATATTATTCTAAAGGAAGCTAAATAAATGTTCTGCTTTAGATCTATTGTACGATACGATCCAGAAGGGACTGTGACCCTTGCTGTTTCCAAATGCACTTAAAGTGAAAAATGACAAACGTAGCCTCTCCATTCCATAGAAGGTTTTGCATAATGTATTGCACTCATTATCGTATAACACACTTTCCCGGCCTCCTGCTGCATCCCTAGCATGCAGGCTATAGTAATAGCTTCATGATAACCTGTAGCATATTGTTATGAATTGTGGCATGTTGTCCCTCCCCACGGGGCTCTATTTGTACTGTAAATTGGCTGGTAGAGAGAGTAGAGATCAGAGAGATAGGAAAGGGGGTTGCATTGCAGTTTGAGGATTAACGTGAGCACTAACTTTGCCCACACTCTCCGCTGGACGATTAATCACCTTGATGAGAAGGAAGGAAAGCAGCCCTGTGGATGAGGCAGTAATTAGAGGTATTTTTCTTTCACCTGTGCTGCGGCACCTAGTCAGACTCTGTCTCTGCTTTTTTTTTCTTTCTTTCTTTTTTTTTTTTTTTTTTCCGGTCCTCTCAAAAGAGAACGGATGCTCAATCATGGTTCCCAAAACCATGACCAAGAAATAGAATTGCATGCAGCTTGTGATCTAATGAGTAAGCCATAAAGGGCTCATTTCACGAATGTTGATGTTTATGTTTTATGGGTTTATGAGTCAAAAAAGAGTGGCATGCTTGACTTTTCAGCCATGCTAACTGACATTACATCCATGGACTAACAGGCCTATTGTCGGTCTGACAATATTGACTAGAGAAATGATGGCAATCAGACCTACTTTGAGCTCTAACTTCATAGGTTGTTGGACTGATTTTGAAATTCACTCAGTTTGTTTGTATCATAATCAATCTACCTTCCCTACCAAAAGTTTCATGGTTGTCTCTAGACGTTCTTGTTACAAGATCACATCTGGCTCTGCCAGACCACCAGCAGGGTCATTGAAGCAAAGGGGCTACCTGGAATCTAAAGTATAAGAATTGATTTCTCCATAATTCCATGGTGTTAGAATAATAGTTGAGATGTCACCACTATTAACTAAGTTAATAAATTGAAAACCCCTCGGTGAGAAGGTGTGTTCAGACTATTGACTGGTATTAGGACTTCCAAGATGATTCAAGATGATACCAATCATGAATCAAGCTTTGGATTCACATAAAAATGCCTTTCAGCGTTCTATCTCTGCAGAGCTGTGACTGCACAACTTTCCTGATAAGAAATCTTAATCTAAAAAGTCCAAATCCCACCTTATACTTTCTCTCTACAAGCATTTACACCGCGAAAAGTTGCTTACTCACTCCATAATCTCATAGCATTATGTATACAGCCAGCCCAATTAAGCGAGCTTTGTTCCTCTGCCATGTTCACATGCTCTCTCGCAGCACTCTCACGCTCGCTTGCTTCTCGGCTTAGGTTTCTGATGGCACGACAGTGAAATCAGATTAGTTTAAGCCGCTAAATGCATGGAGTTTGATCCCATTTGAAGGATGACAACACAGCATATTTGTGTTTAAAGGGGGACTGAATCAGAGCGGGAGGGAGAGAGAAAAGGGGTCTGAGACGTAAATAAAAGACCTTACGCGACAGCCCGTAAGCAGCTTTGGCTCAGAGACACAGCTCCACATCTAGAGACGTGACACTTCTGTATAACAGAGAGAGAGAGTTAGAGTATATATGCTGTATGGCCGGATTCGATGCCTGACCTTAAGGTGCAATTTAGACTAAACCTAAATCTGAGTCAAAGCCAACAAAATCCTAGTTGAAACCAATCAAGTTTTTCCTGTTCTAGTCTTGCTACCAATCGCCTCAAGTTGATTAAAGGTCATTTTAATATTGGAATCGAATAAACTGGCCCCCATTACTTCCACACAGAGTCAGACTTAGACCACAAGCAGAAAGCAGAAAGTCCCTCCTGTGCAACCATCCGGAGACATCCATTAAACAAGCCTCCATAATGAGTGGTGTTATCTTAGTTTGCTTAGATTGTATACAGCTCTGGAAAAAAATTATAGACCACTGCAGTTTATTTTTGAATCAGCATCTCTATGAGTATGACAACCATTCCATGCCAGTGTCTGTTAAATTCCTACACAAGCACCTCATTCTGCT
>JBBJLS010000109.1:23129277-23164149 GCA_037577275.1 Bryconaethiops microstoma
TATATATTCTTGAGGTTGATGTGTTGGAGGTGAAAAAAAATGAGCAACTGTAAGAATCTGAAAGACTTTGACAAGGATCATCAACTGTGTCTAAGTATCTCTGAAATGGCAGGTTTTGTGGTGTGTTCCTGGTAGTAACTACCAAAAGTCATCCAAGAGAGGACAACTGGAAAACAGGTGACAGGGTCCTGGGTGCCCAAGGGTTTCTGATGTGTGTGGAAGTCAAAGATCTAAGTGCCTGGTCCAATTCCACAGAAGAGCTGCTGTTCCTAAAAAGTTAATGGAGGCTGTGATAGAAAGGTGTGAAAACATACAATGCAGTGTGTGTGTGTGTGTGTGTGTGTGTGTGTGTGTGCGCGCGCATTGCCTACCTGGGGAGGAGGTGCTAGGATGGACTATGGGAAGAAGGCAAGCCGGTGAATTTGACTGGGCCTCCAAACTCCCCAGACTTCAGTCCAATCAAGGATCTGTGGCGTGTGCTTGAGAAAAAGGGTCTGATCCATGGAGACCTCTCCTCTCAACTTTCAGAACTCAGAGAGATCTACTGCTAGTGTCTAAGTGCCAGACACCATAGCAGTGAGCTATTTGGAGTGTTTACAATTTACGTAACTTCCTAATCTAATTTATTCTGGCAACACTGTTTATTTTGTATTCTTAGAAAACTTAGGTGTCATTTAAATGAATAAAATACCAATTGAATGAAAAGTAAATGCATGACTGACACCTTTTTATTTTAATGTTAGCTAATATCAGTCTACAGAAAATGAGCACAAATGAATTCTTCTGTATGCAGTAGCTGTAATGTAAGCATCTCTAAGAGAACACCAGCAGCGCTGTCATTTTAACATCAGTCAACACTTCTCTTCTTCTTTCCTCTCGCTTTGCCTCTGCAGACAACACAGCTGGCATTAGGACTCAGCGCTCGGGTTTCAACCGGCAGGAGCAGAATGTGTATCTGTTGCCCATTCGGGTGGTGGACAGTGGACCCCCAGCCTTGAGCAGCACCGGGACTTTCACCATCCGTGTGTGTGGCTGTGACACGGTAGGAAACATCCAGTCCTGCAATGCCACGGCCTTCGTCATGTCCGCGGCGCTCAGCCCCGGAGCCCTCATCGCCCTGCTGGTCTGCATGCTCATCCTTATAGGTAGGACTCATAACAGTTAATTACATTTTTTAATCAGTTAATCCCCAGAAATCAATTAAGTAGTTTCATTATATAATTACAGATTCAATTACAAATTAGTAACACAGTGGCTACTTGGTGGTTTGATTTGCATAGTAAGTAATAGAGAAACACACCACTCTCAACCAGTAACAAGACTAAGCATACTATTCTAACTGTTCACCTGCTCAACGTATCAACACAAATGTGTTATCAGTGCAACGGAATTAGTAGTTACCAAAACTGCTGGATTGAAAGAGCTGAAATATTAAATAGCATCCATGCTTTATCTCTGTTAATAACTGTGTTTTTTAAAGGTTAACCCTTTCCTGCTTGAGCAAAATATTATTTTTCTTCAGAAATTAATTCAAATATAGTGAGTACATTATGATCTCTTCCGATACAGTGAGGTGAGTGAGACTTTCATCACACAATCATTAGTTTATGTCACAATGCAGCTTAGGTCATCGGTTTCCTTGGGCAGCACTTGCATTTAAAATCAATGATTGGACAGCAGAGATATAACAGTTGAAGTTATCAGAAGATAAAGAAATCTGAGTGGTCTGGCTAGAAAGGGCTGAAAGTACAATGTTAAATGTTAGCTTTTCTCAGAAGGTGCGTTCACAGTGTTTGATTGTTTGCTGTTGGTTTCCAAGAAGAAGCTAATTCATGTTCGTTTCCTGAATTATGTGCCAAGACAAGAATTCACACTGAGTACAAGTTGACGTTCTTCATGTTTCTTGGTTTTCTAAAACAAATAAGCCGTTACTTACTGCTGGCTGTGCTGGGAGCACACATGCCCATTGTGATAATTTCAGACAATTAAAATACAATTTAGACCACAATCATCTAGCTTCTGCCTTTGAATTTGGTCATTGCATTGAATTGACTGTGGTTGGGCACATTGTGAACAAACACAATCCTGATATTAAAAGACATATCCAGATGTCCCTGCAGACCTTGCAACAGCTGGTTTTATCAAGACTACTCTTTGTCTGAACCATCATTACAGTGTCTAGAGTAGATGGTATTCATTTTTTCAGTATCTCTGATGGGTCTATTGTTAAAATCCAATCGTAGTCAGGTCTAATTGGAAAAGAAATCGGTATTCTTCACATATCTCACACATGGGTAAAATAAAAATGACTACAAAACAGCAGCAGTCTTCTTTACAACCAGGTTAACAATTGGAGAGTTACTGCTTTAGTAGTTATAGTTATGTATAATCGTCCCAGAATCCTTTATGCTCAATATTGCTGACCGTAAAGAAGAACAGAGCAGACAAACACACACACACACACATAGACAAGTACACACTCACTCCATTGTGTTTTTACCACTCCATTGATTTCTGTGCTCCTGCACAGAATGGCCCATCATTATTTTAAAATTTGATTTGTATATGTGTTCAGATTGTACACAGGACAAGGCCAAGTGAAAAAAAGGAAAAGAATCAAGATGAAAGTGACATGAAAGCTAATCAATATTTCATTCTCCTCCTTGCTCTGATGACTTTGCTTTTTGGACGTCCTCTTTCATGTGAAGAGAAGAAAGCTTTTGTTCAGGTGGAGAGCACACACAAAATAGGGCCTGGTGAATGACATCCAACCACTTTGCCCAGGACTGAAGTGAGAGATGGTTTGAATGAATACAGCCCTCGATCAGAAAAGAGCAGCATCAGCACCTCCATCCCCTTGGAGCGGCCTGAGCTTTGAATAAAATAAAGCAGGCTTCCCAGACGTTCACAGCTCCACGCGCTGTGATTCACAGCTTAGAGAAACAGTAGGTGAAGAGGAGTCGCATTGTCATCTTTTAAATTTTTATGAGATTAATTTGTTTCGCTCTCTCTTTCTTTGGGACTTTTGACTCTGTAGCTTCTAATTCTCTGAAAATATGTTCATTGCAGCTCTCTGTTTTAAATAACCTCCAAGCCTGTTAGTGCCATCTGAGGTTTCCTCAGCATCAACATTATGTTCTTTTGTCACTGATTTCCATGAGTCACTCCAAAGACCTGCAAGAGTCACCACCTAAGAGTCAATTTTTATTAATCAGCAGTTTAAGACTTATATTGTAGACTTATATTGTAATATAAGACTTATATTGTAAAAATCTAAGACTTATATTAACCAGGTGGACTTTTTCTGGGGGAAGGGGGTTTGCAGGCAAAGACTGAATTGAATTGGGTGGTGGTGGCCTAGTGGGTAGGATACTTGCCTCTGGATCAAGAGGTCATGGGTTCGAATCCTACCTTCAGCAAAACCACCACTGGGTTCCTCAGCAAGACCCTTAACCCCCAGTTGCTCCAGGGAGATTGTCCCCTGTAGTTAGGGAATGGAATGGAAGTCGCTTTGGGTAAAAGCGTTTGATAAATGACCTAAATGTAACTACAACACGGGGGTTACATTCCTAGAGCACCCTCAAATAGTGAAAAAACACGCATTTGTGATGTGGTAAAAAAAATGCCTAAAAATTTTTATTGTGTAAACCTTAAATATGCCCCCAAATATGCTCCCAAAACACTTTAATTTCATT
This sequence comes from Bryconaethiops microstoma, assembly GCA_037577275.1. Lineage (NCBI taxonomy): Eukaryota > Metazoa > Chordata > Actinopteri > Characiformes > Alestidae > Bryconaethiops > Bryconaethiops microstoma. Next base: position 23,132,973 of record JBBJLS010000109.1, read on the forward strand.
TTAAACTCGGCTTAATACATTACCCTTAAGGAAAATGTAAAGGTAAACCCGTATTCGTGCTGTACAGTGTACACTCAATTGCTGTCTCCCGCAGTGCTAGAATGTAAATGTAAAATACCGACATTACCCCTGTATAGACTGTATTGTAATTCATGCAAGCATTTTTTTCTTTGGTATGCGCTGTCGATTTCTTTGGTACAGGCAGAATAAATACAGTAATAAATTAATTTAATTGACAGTAATGAAAAACACTCAAGATAGCTCCATGCGAGATGCTTCACAGGGAAGCAGCCAATCAGCAGCAAGGAGAAATAAAAAACCTTCTCGGATTGGCTACTTTCAAACCTCCCGCCTCTGAGTACAGCGGTATCCCCCCATCCTGAGACGTGCTTTCTTTGTGTTTCTCTCAACAGTACCAAAAAAATTGGAAATGTAGCTGAATTTACATGAATATTCATGTCACAAATTTAGTAAATAATATTTTTCTTAATAATTTAGCACTAAAATGCATAAAAAATTATATACTGCCACGAAAAAAAATGTGATGTCCTGCCCTTGTCCGCCATGACACCTCGCCGTTGTGCTGGTTGTTTATGTATGGGCGCAGCGCTGAGCAGCAGATGCTCATTTCGTTCAGGTCTGTCTGATGGCCTAACCACTGCGCTCAAACATAAACAACCAGCACCAGGATGAGGGGCGTGGTGGACGAGGCCAGGACATCACAAACGCAGAACAAATACGGAGGATGTGCGCAGGGGTTTACTGTGTGTGTGTGTGTGTGTGTGTGTGTGTATGTGTATGTGTATGTGTGTCTGTGTGTGTGTGTGTGTGTGTGTGTGTGTGTGTGTGTGTGTGTGTATATATATATACATATACTTACATTTAACTGTAGGACTCGTATTGTGATAGCATTAGTGTTGGCTAAAGTGGTGTGGTCTAAATTAACTACAGGTCTAAATAAGGATGATAGCTAACTTTTAGCGAAACCAGTTTGTTTTATAAGAAAAGTTCCTCTCCCAACCATTGCTCTTGTTTTGGCCTTTTTCAAAGTAAACACCAGCAAGTTATTTTATTTCTTATGTGGGTAACCTGTCACAGTGTCTGGTGGATGAACCCCATTTTTAGACAGCAAGTTTCACTGTCAGGCCACAGAAAAGACCTGATTAATAGCTACACTGTCAATATGTGACCATTGGGCCAGTAATTTGAGACCCTCTGTGAAGACTTTATCAGTTCTATAGTTGTAAACAAACCCAAACGTTCTAAGCTGAACTCAGTCATGTTACTGTGGGAGTAAAATCTTGAACATGAACATCCACTGTAGATTCATACTTGCTCCAGTGTATATTACTCTCTTTTTTTTTCTCTACACTTTTTTCCATTGCAAGGTGGATTTATAAAGAACAACCATCAGTAAACATTCAGCGCATTGCCACAGCAACAGAAAGCCCCTTTAAGGCATTGCCAATCATGGAGGGATTATGGGCTGCGAGAGCAGAGCTCAGGGGAATGAGAACAGACAGCCCAGGGTAAAGGCAGGGGAAGCTCTCTGTGTGCAAGCATGGGCCACATCGAATTAGACTGGCATAGAATAGCTCTAATACAACAGTACCTTCCCACCCTGCTGCTGTCCCAGTGCAGGACCATTCAGATGTACTTACTGTCACCCCAAGTAGGACATGGCCAGATCAGGGCTTGTCATGGGTGTCTCCTCGCCCTTATTAGATCAATCGGCCACCATGATGAGGAGAAATGAAAACAAATTTCTGCCTAATTAGCTACAAAACAAACAGCCCCTCCTTGGGTGGATTGGGAGGGCGAGGTGATGGATCCATTTGGGCGCGGCACAGCATCTGCACACATTCGTCCCAATTATAGCCCATCTGCCGCGATGGGAGTCGTCGCCTGCTGACCGCCCGAGGGAAAATTAGCTGTCTTGTCAGGAGCGCTTATCAGAACATCTGCACGCCCAGGACGTGCCACATGTTTCGCAGGATTAGGTACATGCAGCACGTCCTCACCCACATAGACCCCTGTGACAAGCAAATGTTTCCAGAAGTGGTTCGCAAGATGCAGAGCTCAGAACCAGCAGCTCATACTTGGATAGATTTGTGGATGTGGCGAGTTCTGAGAGAAGAAGGAATAGTCTGTAATTACATATTCATTATACATCATTTATAACACAAGATAAAGTGTAAAAACAAACTGAACATAATGATGAAAGTTTTTAAAACAACTTGAGATTTGCCTGAATTGACATGGGACCCAACTTGAGACTTGCTTGTATTGATCTAGGACTCAACTTGAGACTTGTCCATATTGAACCTGGACTCGACTTGAGACTTGTCCATATTGAACCTGGACTCGACTTGAGACTTGCCCATATTGACTCAGGACTCAACTTGAGACTTGCCTGTATTGACTCAGAACTTTACTTCAACCGTGTCTGCTCTGACATGGGACTGGGACCGTCAGTTTACATGTTACATGCAAATCAGTGACTTATCTCCACCTCTACTTATTGGTAGCCTTTTATATGTGCATCATAACAGTAGTCAGATATTCGAATATTTTAGACTCTGTCTGATGAAAACAAAAACACTGAACAAAACACAAGTGAGCACATCACATTAAGTGTCGTGGGAAACTGACCAATTAATTGTTTCACAATTTCTGCATTATTGGGGTAAAAACTGTGGGATGTGTACCCACCTTTAACCCTTAGATGTTAGGTTGACATTAAGTTCTCATTCTATATTTGCAGGTACCAGTATGCACAGTTTTTCTCTTTATTTTGATGTGATGAAATAACAAACATGGCAAAAATCTGTATGCACCACAATGGCTTTTCAGTATCTCTTCTTCCACTTTCAGTATCTTCTTCCACTTACAAATGCGGTATTAGGAAATTTACAATACACAGTAAACTGACAGAATTACCCTTATTTATTTGAGCTACAAGTGATAAATACTTAACACAGTGCTTTTGTTATTACTGGCAATAACCGTGACTTCTAGGGATTAAACATAAACGCTTAATTTTCCTAAAAAGCAAAGAAAACACATATGTAGTCCGCGTCCAAGCAGTGGAGATTCCACTCATTGCTGCCATCCTCCATATAAATTCTGAATCTGATTTGGTATTCATTCTGCTATGCAGAGGCAGCCAGTGTAACCCAGGTCTATTTACCCAGCCCCTGGCTATTAAGGACATCTGATTATGATGGAATTGAACAGTAAAACAAAAGAGTGTCTTGGTCAAAGAGTCATCTCCCCCAGGCTTAAGGCCAGGCATGGATTCAAAGGGAGAGCGAGCAGTAGAGAGAGAGGCAGAGACAGAGACTGATCAGAGCTGTGCGAGGAAGACAATAAACAGTCTTAGACAAATATCTCAGTCAGATCCCTCTCCAGGAGACTGCCACTGCGATTTTTCAGGTAATTTATAAACAAATAAAAAACAATTAAAGCCCTTCCACCTCACGCAGGTCATTTGTACTGTTTACTAGAGATGTCACTGATCTAAAGGCATCCTTTAGCTTCCTGCTTATAATTCTCTCCTTTATACGAAACACATTTCATTTGTATATTCCTGCGAGGAGCACATTCTTAAAACCTCCTGTTTGGAGGCTTGCCATTAGTGATATATCCAGCAGTAAAGGGGCTGATGCTGCATTCATGCACATTCAGCCGGGGGGGTTGCCCGGACCGTGAGAGTTTTTACTCAGCCACCCCCAAGCTGTAAATCTGAGCATTATATGATCCAACCAGTGTGCTAGTACTATCAAGAGCACAGCCAGCATCATCACGCCCCTCTCTAACAGTGTAATACACTCCCGCCCGCAGGCCTATCCATAAAACACTGCATGCCTGATATACACTTTCCCGTCTGGTGCAGTATATCTAAATATACTTTATCTGGCATCTGTTGTTGGACCTGCGTGTCAAGACAGGAAAAAAAAAACAGGCCAGAAAGAACACAGTGGGAGAGTCTATGGGCGGGCAGGAGAGTGCATCAGCCCAATACCAAACAGCCAGTTTCAGTTTTGCTCACTTTTTTTCTTTCTGTAAATGAGGCAGCTACCTTGATTTTTCTTTTGAACTGCATAATACAATGCACTCAGGTTTCTGTGACTAACAATGGTGTCTGATTTCGTAGGAGCTGATATGGTTGTATGCTTGTTGCATGCTGGCTCAGGCATGACAAATGTGCTTCTTATGGGTTACATTGTCGTCCCTAAAGAATAAGTAATAGCAGACCGTGGAATCTACAGCCATTGCATTTAGCATTGAGCAGTAACTAATGACTGGTTGTGGTCGACACATTGATTTGGTCATCAAATATGCACAGAGCTCAATGCTAGAATTACCTCAGAGTGCCTTGGTTGGATCGGAAGATTTGTAGAGAAGATCTGCAGTATCTTTGAAGGGGAGGTCATATAAAATTAATAGCTGGAAATGTATTCAGAAAATTAAGCCCCAATTAATTGTAGCATGAAAAGAGGTATGATTGAAATGAGAATGACACGGAAGATAGAAACCAAAGACATAGAGAACCTGGGGTATATTCATCAAAATGTATGCACTTCTGCTCTTCTGAGCACGTTTAATTATTTTTTAGCACTTCACTGCTATCTTCTTACCTAATGGCCATACTTCTTCAAAGAGCTTTTATCCCAGAGAACTCGTAACATGTGGGCAGATGAAAGCCTGGTGAGCTGACCCTGGACGGTTCTCTCTTACAAGACAGTAACACGATCCACAGGACAATAACAGTTTTATCACATTTGTACTCATGGCAAATTAATGACCTTTGATCTGACTTGGGCCTCCAGACAAAAGACCATTAATAAAACATTAATGTTATCTCTCAAAGAACGTGAACTTTAAGGGGCAAAAGATGTCACCGTATACCTACTGAAGCGTGCTTTCATCATCGACACCAGTGGCATTCACTCACTTTAATATACCTGTACAAAGCTTTTGCCATTGTGATTTAATAGTCCGGAATGATTTTTGTTCCTTTTTCTCGAGTGCACTTTCTCATGCGATGTCTGTGTGTGTGCGTGAAGTCAAAGAGTTGAGGTTTAATTAATCACATGCAGATCGAGAGAAAAGGGGAGTTTTCTAATTACAAATATAGGAACTAATTAAGATAATTCTGCCTGGATTAAGGGCTCATTGATTTATTTAGATGAATACCGCTTTTGTTTTCTTTCCTTCTCATTAGTGCATTAAATGATCCATCTCAGTTGTTTTCCTTTTCAATTCCATCTTAATTTCCCACTCATTACAAATGTATCTGTATGCAACCTAGGGCAATGTTTTGGAAAGTTTTGATCCTTATTAATGCTTTTGAACAATCCTTCTCTGAGTCACGTATAGATAGACGTTTACAGAGACAGACAGATAGGCAGGCCATATGTCCACCAGTGTCCAGACAGCTCTTTTAATTAGGGAATTCAGCTACTTTATGGACCCAGTGCTGACCCAGCACTCGACTGCACACACACACACAGCTTGAATAATCTAAACAGAAAAGCTCTGCTTGTAGACCAGGACGGTCTTGAGCAGTAGCACAGAGCCAGAGGTCACCAAGCCAAATGCCAAGCATCAGCTATAGGGGTTTAAATCCCCCCAACTGTGGGGCAGTGCAACTGTGTTTTCTGGAGTCAAAATGAAAATGCAGTGGTGTTGATAAGTTCTTGAACACCAAAACATAAAAACACTCTCCAGGGATAGAACTCTACTCCGGCTGAGAAAAATGTTTCTCAGACAAAACAAACTGCATGCAAATCAGGCAAATACTTCATATATACTTCGAGGCTCGTGCCTGTTCATTATTTGAGACCTGAATGCAAATTTACACCAGGATTTAAAAGGCAGAGGAAAATCGATTCAAAACCAAATCGCTCCAGCTTGTAATTCGAGTGGAGTATGTAAGCTGCATGTGTAAAATCTGTACCCACTGTTTGGACAACCCTCCCTCATTTTGCGCGGTTCTCCCACAAATGCATGAAGGAGAAAAACACATTTTGTTTTAAGGCACCAGTTTTGTACAAAACACGGGCAGAATGTGTTCTATTTGCACCTGAAACAGACCCAAAAAGCTTAGTACATCTGGCCCATAGTGTAGAAGGTATGTAGGTAAATAGGCAGACAGACTGACTGACAGACTATAGACTGACAGATAGACTTTTATTAAAGCTCCCATTTTGAATTGGCAGAAACTCACCGACTACATCTTTTATTGGGTGTGTTTTTATAGGCGTTGTTGTCATTTTGGTTTAACAGATCGTTTGTCATTTGTTAAGAGAGTAGCTCAGGCTCTGTGCATTTTTTTCTATGGTATTGTTCACTTTCATAAAAAACAAGATTTTTATTTCACCACGTACTTTCAGTTCTGTTTTTTAGCTACTGAATCTGACAGTACTCCCTGGTGGAAATCTTGTAATGCCACAAAAAGGACATATCTCTCATTATAATGAACATACCGCAATAATAAGTTCCCTCGCTGCACACCAGTGTCAGGATCATTTTGTTAATCTCCTCCCTGTGTTCTCTCCTGTGTGCGGTGTAGCTCTGCTGACAGGGTGAAGCAGGTTCAAACTGCATGAGAGTGGCTGCAAGTGACATTTGCTCTCTAATTTCATCTGTTTGTTTACCAAAGAGTTAGGTTGGAGTTAATGGCTTGTCATGTCTTGTTCAAGACATTTCATTATTTAATACTTGACTGTGACAAGTATTATGCTAATTTGCAGCTTGTTTTTTTTTTTTTTTTCCACAGGATGTCTTGAAGGGAAAAAACAGCCTCAGAATGTTTTGGTACTCTAAAGTTTGTCTTTATAATTGATAGGTGGAGTTCTGTGCAGATGTCAACTCTCACTTCATCTGAGCAGAGTTTCCCAGGAACCTCACTGTGCAAAGAACATGCAAGATCACACACGGGAGACTACTCCCAGCCAGCATAGCTGATCAAGTCTAATTTTAAGGCTCAGTGTGATATTGACATCAGGGCCCATTTTTTTTTTCCCTCCTTGAAATCTAAAAGGAAGTGATAAATAATAGGCCTGAAACAGTGAGAAAGTTACTGTGGGCTTTCGAGGGATCCACAAGAAACTGGCTTTAAGAAAACATATTAAGTGCTTCTTTAATGTTTAATAAACTGCATTAACTACCTTAAATTACCATAAAATGGCAAAAAGCCAGTGTATGTTTGCTTGCTACCTGCACAGGTACTTAACAAGACATGTGTAACCACTGTATTTAAAAAGGAATACTTGAGTTTTTACGAATACATGATATCTGCATGATATCAGCAAATTTCTTCCTTCATAATATTGAAATACTGAAGCATGAAGCTTCATTCTGTTCTACCTCATGGTGTTCTCAGCTAGGCCTTTGCCTAGAAGTTCTTCATTATGTTAGAAATGGAACAAATGTGTGCCTCTTTAGTTTAAATCTGGCATCATGAATATATATTGCCATCTTTCAAATACTGACATAAGCCCTTCATAAATGTTCAAGAGTTGCATTTTTAACACATTGTTCAGTATGTATGCATGTGCTATGAACTCTGTATGAAGGGAGTCCTCAGATCTCTACTTGTTTGTTATTAGGAATTTTACTGAATTAAAATAAAATGTATGCTCTTATAAAAACTCATTGTTGAATCTTTGAAAGCATTCTTCATATTACATGAAGTATAAATTGTACCTTTTAATGAAATGTCTTCTCACATGAACCAGGCAGTGATCTGAGGAAAATGTAGCTTGGACTTGTTGCATAATCCTTTTGATCCAACCTCATTATTCTATCTGTCTCTCCATAGTCCTTGTACTGCTGATCCTGACCCTAAAGCGCCACAGAAAGGGCCAGCGCATGTCTGAGGACGAGGAGGACATGCGCGACAACGTCATCAAGTATAATGACGAAGGTGGGGGCGAGCAGGACACCCAGGCCTACGACATGAGCGCCTTACGAAGCCTATATGACTTCCCTGAGGTAAAAAGCTCCGAATCAGGTGCCGACCTGCGCTCCCTGCCCCAGTGGATTCAGAACCGGGTGACAGGAGATGGAGGGGCGGCTGACTTCTCCCTCTTCAAAGGCTACATCTGCAAGAAGGTGGAGCAGGCGGATGCTGATCTGTCGGTTCCACCGTATGACTCGTTCCAGACGTACGCCTTTGAGGGTAGCAGCTCTCCGGCGCTGTCCCTCAGCTCCATCCGCACACTGTCCACCACTTCAGAGCAGGACTTCTCCTACCTCAGTGACTGGGGGCCACGCTTCAGGCAGCTGGCGGGTTACTATGCTCCTGGACAGCCAGAGGAAGAGGGGTCCTAGCACTGCCCTTCATCCCTAACAAAGCTCTCACTGAAGACAATTCCCGTTTCATTGCCCCTGTTGTGCTACAACCAAACACTGTCCTCCACCAGTGCTCTCCTAAGATGATCCTTGGAACCCAGTCAGTTGTTAGGGTCCTAATACCACCCCCTAGATCCTGTAAATGCCACAGATTTGCCTATTGGAAAAGTTCAAGACAACAAAGTAGAAAGGAATGAATAGGCGGTGGCTGAGGAGTCAGGCAGAACTCCAAAAAGCTGGCACCTGTCGGAGTGGTACAGGACAGACAGCCGGGCCGTGCCATATGTGCGATGTTGAACCATCATTGTTTTCATTTCTGAAACCTTTTCTTTTGTGTGTGTACTTTTCTCTCTCCTTCGATGGAGACAGACATAGACTAATAACATACCTGGATGGGAAAAAAAGAACTAACAAGACAGCAGTACTGGGACATCTTTTACCAAGCCAAGGCAAATTGCCCCCAGAAGAAAACTTATTTATTAACAAAAAAGGGGAGATATTTATGTATTTATTGATTTGTATTTATTTATTTATTTATTCATCATGGTAAAAAGAACACAAGAATGGACTTATTTATAGAAGAAAACTGAAGTGCACTGAAAGAGTGATGCAGAACGGGACATTCCTGCGGTTTGGCACATTAAGAAACCAACAAAAATGGACTTTTAAAGGCATTGATGAAACACCTGAGTGTGCTGGTGTAACTGAGAGATCTGGGCCACAGTCTTGAAGAAAAAAAAAAAAATAAAGAAAAAAAAAAATTGTATTTATTTTTTGGAAACCCTTTTGTAATATACGACACAACCCTGAGAGAGGAACGTAAACGCGTGTAAGAGACTGAGCGAATGGGAGCAGGACAGGAGAATATGTGCCAATTCAGTCAGAGGATCATTTTTGTCCTGCCATACATTTCAAGTATTGTGTTGCTTTTGATTATCCAAGTCACGTTGTAGGCAGTGCGATGTCTGTTAAGTTGTTGGATTTTGATTTTGAACCTGTATTAAATGGTAATGGGTAAATGATGCTGTGAGAGGCCACAAGGTACAGGTAACAATGAATGACCATGACAGGTTTCTGTCCAATGATGTTTTACATTTATTTTTCCTGCCAACAGATCTGAAACCAGCCATCCATGTTCATTCCAGATTTGTGATAGTGTTGATTACATTATAACTTGGTTTCAAGACCAGATTATTTGGTTTTATTCCATTTATTCCATGGTGGGTGGTGATGGGTGAGAGTGATTGCTTTGGGCATGGTTACACTGCATTAATCTTGATCCAACGTGACATTAGTTCTGAGCTAAATCTGCTAACCGTTGCCTACAATGATATGCAGAGACACGTGCTGTTTTCTCCAACTGGAAAATGACCAGCATTTCATTTGTCGTTACACCAATATCCAATATGCAATGCCATCCTCAGAAGCACACAAATCTTATGCAGAAATAAATTAGCCAATCAGAATGATTTGTTTTCCAAATCACTTGGTTTTTTTTTGTGCTGCATTATATTTTGCCTGTCACCCTTAATAACTTGCTGTTTTAAGTCAACACGATAGACCAGTTTTACCTTATTATTTCATATCCTTGGTCATATTAATCACAATCCATCATAGCATCATTCAGTAACAAAATTCTCCTTTCTCCATAATCTTTCATCAAAGTGTAGTGACTTTCCCACCTCTAAATATCTTCTGACATTTGACTCTGTACAATGATCAGGGATAAATGATACCTCAACCCCACCACCCCTCACATATCACTGAGTGAAAACACCTGTCCTCACTTTCATTCCTGGATCTCAGCTAAGTTAATTGATTAGCTTACTTCAGACAACCCTCCACTTTCAGTGTTTGGAGTGGTTGTAAAATAATTCAGCTTGTTTATGCTGCAAGTGTTGCTCATTTTAACACCAGTAAAACATGTCATTCAGTTGTCCGTCATATTTGCACTGTTTTTTAAACATTTACATTTACATTCACGGCATTTAGCTTTTCTGCTGTAAAGCATCATCTGATGGAGGTATAACCATTACGTGCACCCACAGAGAGTTACATGTACACGTTCATATTATGACTGTGTACTCACATGAGTATTTAACGACTGTAGCATTTTGGGGCAGCTGGTGGTCTAGTGGTTAGAGAGTTGCCCCTGCGATCAGAGAGTTGTGGTTTGAATCCCAAGACTGCTAGTGGCACCACTGAGGGACCCTTGAGCAAGGTACTGTCCCCACACACTGCTTTATTCAGTGAATGGGTTAAATGCAGAGAAAATTTAGTGCTGTTCGCACTGTGTGCTGTGGTGTCTTCACATATGACAAATGTTCACTTCACACTTTACATTTTAGACTACACACATACACAAACTAGCCACTGTCCCTAGTTACGTGCACAAATATTTGTTTGAATGATATCCCAACAGTTTTCATTTAAAGTGTGGTAAAACCAAAAGCAATGCCAATGCTAAAAGGCTAGTCTGCTAATACACTTTGCCTTGCCTGTGTTAAAAAAAAGGAGAAATTACAAATTGAAATGAAGCTTTTTACACAAATAGAATCTAATCAGAAATGACAGAAAATACACAATCAAAAAGTTTATTTTATAAAATAGAAATGCAGATCATCCACATCTGCAATCCATTTACCTTTCCTAATGCCCACTTTTCACGATCCAATCAGATCCACATGAATAAAATCATGCTCTGTTCACATTTACTTCCCATTTCATATGTCATGTTAAGGAAAAATATAGCCTTTTATTTCTGATTCAGGTTGACCTTCAACAGTCTGGACAACATAGTCGTGACAGGAAAAATATAAAGGAACTAGCTCTACTGTTAAAACAGTATGTATATTCAAATTTACCTGCGATTGTCTGTTGTTAAACTTACTGTTTTAACATTATGTTCAATTAAAAGCAGTATCTAGGCCTTAAAATGCAAGAAAGGATGTCATCACCTACAACCAATACCATTCTAATGTCAACCCTCATCTGCCAATGTGTGGATAAAATGTACAATTAAAATCAATAAATATTTACGTTTTTTTCTAGACACATTTGTGACTTTCTGGGCCATAACAAGGGGCATAAATATGCATTTGGCAGTGCCAGAAACATTTCATAATCCAATCCAGTTGTTGGATATGGCGTCTCTGCTTTAGCAAACACTGTACCACCAGATGTTTTCATTTTACTTTCCCTCATTTTGCTCTTACTCACTTGTCATGACCGTCTTTGATGGATGAGCTCCCTTGGCAGCTCCTACTGCATGTAAGCGTTCGCTTCTAGTCTCCGTCTAGGCAAGGCAATTTTCGAGACACATTTCAAACAAGGCCAACGCATGCAAGCACAAAAAAACAGGCCTAATTGAATCACAGGCGTAGACATGACTGACCTCAAAACGCCATGTAGGACTTTTTTTTTGTAAAAAGCATGAATGTTCAAATGTCTGATACAAAAAACAGTGGTTACTGCACCGTGGTACTGTGGAAGATGATGGGTCTTAAACCGCACATGCATTACTAAAAGCTAGCAAACCAGATGAAGACTCGGAACGGCATGTGTCTCGGCCGCAAGACTCCACTGACAGTCGTCCATGAGCGATCGTTATGGTAATGGGTGAAAGTAGTCCCAGAGCCATAATGAAATCCTCATCAAGCAAATGTCACCGGAGAGGCAGGCTGTGACTAATGCAGTGACGGAAGGGGACCACTATGTCCTGCTTAAGGGCAGAGTGCATATGGACCCGTTGCTGGTCACTCCATACTTCCCTCACATTAAAATGTCCCACCTCAGTCTGGAACCCTCCACTATTCATTAATGGACTGCACTTGTTAATGTATTAATGTGTTGCAGTAAATCACGGTTCCCTTTTATGCTGCCGAGGCCCAGACAGATCGCTGAAATTGATTACACACTGGTGCAACTAGGAAATGCGTGCTTGAATATATCAGCATGAAGGCGTCATGTTGATCATTATATCCTGACAAGAATAGGCTATGTTTACACACATGAATAAGCACTATTATCTCTATTTATGATCAACTATACTACACAATCTGTTGCAGAAACATTTATGTTGCTTACAAACAACATGTCTGGGATTTGCCGTCCACTTTTACTACACCCTGAACACTTAGGAGCTTTAATGACAAAAAAAATGAATCAATTAAAGTCTGTCTCAAAATACCTCGACAGCAAGCATCTAATTAAGATTCAGCAACACACAAGGGACACAAACCATCATGACAAGGTGACATCACTTATACTACAGAAGCCGCTGCTTATCGTTTTCTTGTCAGCAAATCTTTATTTCATCTCCAGTTGTCTTACTGTAAAACATGCAGACTGTTGGCTGTTAAAGCTTCACTATTTAACGCCTCCTTACATCGAAGACTTATTGCGCCTAGGCTGTATGGCTTGATGGTAAACAATGTTTTGACAATCCACTGTGCAGATTGTAATTAAGAGGTAGGAAATAAACAAAAACACTTGGACTCTCCTATGTAATATTGGCATAAGCACACTATAATCATGTCATGGTGAATGTAATATGCTGTCATGAGTTGTCATGAGAGATTGCAATAATACAGCACTGTCAGGATACCATGACAGATGTTTGATTTAATGACATAATAGTAGCATATGACATAAACACTCTAGTCGTGGCAGTTATTGGTAAAAGTGTCATGGTGTTGTATTACAGTTTTTTCTCGGATGCTTAGCTACTTTTTCAAAACAATAACTGCATTCTTTATTCAGCCAGTACAGCCTGTATAACACTAACAAATTTTGAAAAACTCCTCACCTTCCCTGCAAAACCATCTATGTCAATCAAAACATTAAATACATGCTTCAAAATTGTATAACTCACTCAAACAGTAACACACAACAGTCAAACAGTAAATACATGCAATCAATCAGGAAACCTTTAAGGCAAACCACTCACTCACTGCAGTAAAATGTGTACACACTGAGAGGGAGCAACAAAAGTGACACAAGAACAAGAAAACACATCTTCACAATCATGTATTGGTGTTCACTATTTGTGTTTGTCTAAGACTACTTTCTCTCTTGAATGTTCAAATAATTGATGCCACACATGACCGTGAGACATTAGGTTGCACACTTAGACAAGCCTCACGCATGGAGAGACCATGATTACAGTTTTTCTTGATAGCTTTGATGTAGCAGTCAACTCAAACTCCACATTTTCAAAACAGTTAACACACAGGCCTAAACAGCGGCACTCATGGTCACAATGGCACATTTTGTTTGCAAAAGGCTCTAACCGTGCTAAAACAGTCAAAATATGCAACAAAAGCAAATTTTGCCTTCAAACAGCAACTTGCAAACAAGTGTATGAGCTCTTAAAATTAGTAATTACAAACTGCCCAACAAAATACAAAATACAGCACTCGGTGTGAATCAGTGCACCCTTGCTTGTCATTGAAGTCTATTAGTTTTCAAATTGGCCTTCTTGCAGAGAATTGGACCCAGAATAATAAATGCTTTGATCCCATGACATTTTTTTTCTTTTCAAACTGTGGCTGACAACTGAAATACTGTAAATATTACGGAAAATACATGTAAATTAAAATCAAATCTATTAGAGTATAAGAAATTACTGTAGGAAAATAAAAGTAAAATATATTACAGTAGAGTATAAAAATCTATTAGTGTATAAGAAATAGTCACTATGGATACTCAGTCTCTTCTCTCTTGACGATTCCTCTGCACCTATTTCTTGGGAAGCAGCAGTCATTGCATTCAGCAAGGGCATCTGCTCATAGGGACGGTGATCATAAACCTTCCACCTAAAGATCTCTACAGAGCTGCTTCATGGCCATATGGTTCCCTCTTAGGACACAGTCGATGGTGGTCAGGCTCACATTGTTGATGTTCCTAAATATGCCCTGATCTGCGATCACTGCCGCCCTGATTTCACGCAGCCTTGTGACATTGTTTGCCACAACCATGTTCACAACATCTGCCTCTTGCTCAGCACTAAAAATTCTCCCTCTACCACCAGAGAATGGTAGCCTTTGGATTCTATAAAGGATACATGTAATGGGAATGAGGACACAATTACATAGAGTTCATCACTGAAGATATTTCTGTATATACTGTACAGCAACATTACCTGTTCTCCTGCTGAAAATTTCTGACAATGGATGTGACAGTGTTTCTGTTTAAAACAGGTTGGACTCTTTGTCCAGCCTCTCTAAGTGAAAGGCCATGATTGATAACGTGATCAATAACAGTTGCCTGAATTTCATCTGAAACTTGAGCCCTTCCAAATACACCTCCACCTCGCACACGCACTCCTCTTCCTCGGACCCCTCTACCTGTTACTCTCACTCTCATCTGCCTTAAATCTCCTCCATCCATGCTTGCAAAGAACAACAGAGACGTGGCAACTTTAAGGCTGTCAGACTGATTGGTAATTGAAGATTTGTGTGAACGAGTGTCAAACAGATGCTTCAGGGATTGCATACCAATCTAGGTAAGTTTCTAATAGGCAGGAATATATGGTTTCTGTTTGGTTATTATAGCTAAAACAGTGGAGTTTGGACTGCTTGAAGGACATCCGTGTTAACTGTTTTGCAAAAGAGTGGGAAAAATGTGTCAATCCAATGAGAAAGAGTTAATACATTTGCAAGAGGTGTCTTCTGCTCTGCTGAGAGAGTGATGATGAAAACGGAGTGGATTCCATTTTCTTTAAGCAGGCCAAAGCAATCAAGAAAAACTGTAATGACATGGTCAATGACAGTGGCTCTAATTTCAGGACTGACCCCTGTTCTTGGTCAGTTTGCTAGCTTTTAGCAGTGAAACGTGATGCACAATCAATGATAACGTGTCTGTAGTTGTGCCAAAATGTTCTGCTGATATGCATTTGGAATTGATATCTTAACTAATAGCTTGATCAGCGTTAGACAAAAACTGTAATGGACCTATCATGACAATTGCTGGTAATAGTGACACTGTTAGATTAATGGATATAACTTCATGACAGCATGTGATGTGGTTGTGCAACAGGGTTCAGGTTAGCCTAACAAAGCCAGGCTGCCCTGGAGGAGTCAGGTGGTCACAGCAGCACAGACGAGGCAGGCACACTTGGATATATGTGGTGACTGGGCCAGACAACATCTTTACTGGACCCAATATTTCTACATATACTATTTGACACCTGTTACTCTTAGGTAGCTAGGAATAATTTTATATTTAACTTTAGCAATCAGCTTGAATTAGTGTGCATTTGTCACAAACCACAGCACAGCACACAGTGTAAACAGTGTGAAACTGTTCTCTGCATTTAAACCATTTACTAAGTGAAGCAGCAGGGCACAGCGCCTGGGGAGCCATGTGTGGGGATGGTACATTGCTCAATTGTACCTCAGTGGTGCCACTGGCAGTCCTGGGGTTTAAACCGATGACTACCATAGGGGCAACTCCCTAACCAGCAGGACACCAGCTGCCCCAATTAGAGCTTGACTTAGGGAATAAACTGAAATTTTGGCATTTTTCTGCAAATTAGTCCACAGTTTAACATAGTGAAACAAAAATATAAGATATAAAATGTGGCAAATCTTTGTACAAGCCACATTATATTTTTGTTTTTGTTTTTTATAAAAATGTCCAGAAGTGTGTTCTTTGTGAAGGAATACTTATTTTAACTTAGAAACTTCTTTTTTTTACGTCTAAGTGTTTACATCACCGAACACAGCAGCTGAGACATCTGCACCAGTAGTAACACCTGTCTGCGCTGGTCTAAATGGTGCCCGCCAGCCACCTCGATGCAGAGCGTTCTGAGCTGGCTCTATTTCACAGGTTCAGTGCGCTGCCTCGCTTTGTCTCACTGTACACATCATAGCCTGCCAGGAGCCAAGAATCCACACTATCACGTTTCTCAGCATCTGCATGTGCTTATCTGTGTCTCTGCGAAACTGACAGCCGTGCGGCTGCAGACAAACTGTAGGCTAATCGAGACGCAAAGCGGTGGGTTTTCTTCAGCGTGCTTTAACCGAGACGTGGGGGGTCGAGCCATGTGGAGTTGCCGGTAATCTGTGATGGAGAAAAAACAAACAGCTGGAAATGTCTTCGCCCCCCCACCACGTATGAGTGAAGTGTAGTATCTCCCCCGTGCTGGGCTCATTTCACAATTCACTGTGTTCTCCATCGCCACGGCAATAAACAGATAAAACAGGACTTTTCTCAATCGGGAGGCCCTGGCGTTGGACCAGGAGCTTCTGTGATGCAGCGTTTTAAAAAATGCAACATCAAAGATATTCTGATGTAGATCTAGATGTAGATGTAGATGAGATGAAAGGATCTTCCCATGTGCTTTAATTGATCGTTAAACAAACAAGACAAACAAGCTCTTAACCTTTCAAAAGGTCTTAAAGAGATGAAATCAACTCCATCAGTGTTACATAAACTGTGCTTAATTTGTTTATCATGGTCGTTAAAGAAATCAAGGCTCTGAAAAGTGTTTCTTTTGCTAATCATAACCCTGGTGGACAAAATTTCTTTACGCATTGGTTCAATTTGAACATTGCTGAATGTGTTCTCTGGCCATTTTCAAAACACTTTCAGTCAATCAATACCCATTTCCCAGCTATAATGCTCCACATCTGGCAAAGAGGATGCTGCAGACTCTTCCTCTTTGGGAGTGCAACTGAACGTTTAGCCCCGCAGAGCTGCCAGTGTCTCAGCACACAAGCAGGAGAGAGCTAAGCTGTGTAGATTATGTGGATGCCCAAATCCGTGTGTGTGTGTGCGTGTGTGTGTGTGTGTGTGTGTGTGTCTGTCCCTTCCGGACTTCTGGCTTAGTTTCTGTCTGAGCTGCAGAAAATGCTTCTGCTTACACGGCAAAGTCCTTTTACCTTTTAGTGGTTTCTTTTAAAACCAGAACTGGGATTTGCATAGCAGACATCCTGATTTTCAGCATCATGAAAGTGTGTACATGCTTTAAGCTCCAAATGTGGTGATATAGTTATTAAATAATTATCTGTTTTCCCCAGAATGTCTGCATGCTTCACAAGTTATAGCAGAAATGTGAGGTTTAAAGGAATAATTGAGCATTTTTCAACCTACCACCACTGATTACTACTGACCAACCTAACACCAATCTGCCACCACTGATTACCACTGACAATAACTTCACTCACTCCCTGTTCTTAGAAAAGAACCAACAAACCACTAAGAGAAGAATAAAAAATAGTTACTTTTGCTGTCACCAAGGTGCTGATCTTGGTGATCAGGGAGGAGCTTGTGAAAACTCCAGCCACACAGATTAATTATTGTGTTAACCACTGATCTCTTTGTAACTGAACTCCGAAGCAATCAGTTATACACACATATAGCTTAATTTAAGCACATTCTGACTGAAAGATTGAAGTTTTCAATAAAATTAGTGTACATCAACTGCCCAGAGCTGTGGATCATAAATGTGTTTATGGTAAGCAAGTTTAGTGTTCATGTCAAAAGTATAGGTAAGGCTAACCTTCATATATATTTTCGGACTGTGCTCAGATTTCCTTAATTTTTTGCCCCGCACATGTAAATCACATAGAAAGTGTCTCCATAGTAGGTTTTTGGTGTAAAATATTGCAAACTGTCGCTTAAAATGAAATTTGAATCTTACCAAACAACGGTCATTACATAAAGTTAAATACTAATATTGTTTCGATTAGATAGTCGATAGATTTCCTTAATTTACTAACCAACTGTCAGGGTTGGCGGCCGTCATTTTGCGTTTTGTGTGATGGAGCTTTTATTTTGACATGCCTGAGCACACCGTTCTTGAGTTTGTTTGTATTATGGGTTTCAGCTGACTGGTGTGCTCAGTTAAAATGATATTAACTTTTTAATAGTTTGTGGAGTTTTAGGTTTTGTAATAGACCTTAGTGTCGTTCCACCATCATTCTGGTTACGTTTGTGCTCCTGTCTCCTTTGTTTAAGAGAGGATTTATGTTTAGGAACTCGTGACTGTTTCTATTGTTAAATAAAACTTTACAAATGAGTGGAGTTTGCATTTGGGCCTGCCTTTACTGTCGAGAGACGTAGATGCTGATAACAACACATTTAAGTCACATACAAAGTGTGTCCACGTGAGGTTTTTCTTTAAAATATTGGAACTTTGAAAATGGGCAAGAACAGGTTGTGACATAAAACCACACACATATTTTTCTGAAAATATATATATTTTTACATTGCAATCTACATGAAAGAAAAATCTCATCTTGTATTTTGGACCAAAATTGCAAAAATAGTTCAGTCACGTGCATTTTTGGACCGTCCTCAGATTTCTTTAATTTTCTAACCAACACATTTATATCACATAAAAAAAGTGTGTCCACATCAGGTTTTTATTTGAAATATTGCAAAATATTTGAAAAAAATGAATTTGAAAATGGGAGACAACTAGTTGTGACATAAAACCACACACATATTTTCCAGAAAAGGCACCATTTTTGATCAGAAAATTACTACAAATCATGAAAATACAGTCCAAACAATACATTGCAGTCTAAATGAAAGAAAAATCTCACCTTGTGTTTTGGACCAAAATTGCAAAAATAGGTAAGTCTTACCTTTGTGTGACTTTTTGGACCATCCTCAGATTTCTTTAATTTTCTGACCAACACATGTAAATCACATAGAAAGTGTCTCCACAGTAGGCTTTTGGTGTCAAATATTGCAAACTGTCCCTAAAAATGAAATTTGAATATTGCCAAACATCGGTCATGACATAATATATACAAATATCTAAAAATAATAAATCATTTTGTCTTGTTCTCATTGAACAAGATAAATATATAGTACAAATGAGCTATTATGGTGTAAATGAAAGAAAAATCTCACCTTGTGTGTTAGACCAAAATTGCAAAAATAGGTAATATGTCTTACTATCACATGCATTTTTGGACCACATCATGTTTTTGTTTGAAATATTGCAAAATATTTGGAAAAATAAACATTGAAAATGGGCAAGAACTAGTTGTGACATAAAACCACACACATATTTTTCAAAAAATACAGTTTTCATATTTTGAAAATTACTGCAAATCATGAAAACACAGTCCGAATAATACATTGAAGTGTAAATTAATATGTGAGGCAGGAAATGCACCATCAGTGCTTATGCACAACATTTCACAATTAAATTCATGAGATATGTCTACAGCTTAATATTTTATATATCAGTAACAGATTCCCTCTTAACTCTTTGCTGTAGAGTTCCTTTCATAAAGCTACATGACATCTACATGTGCCATTTATGGAATCTAATATTAATCTATATACATTAATAAATGCCAAGAAGCATGCATTGTGCGGTGAAACTGAATAAAGTAGCCTTTATGACAGAGGTGCTTGTCTGAATAAGCCTTTATCATTTACATTTATAAATGTTAATTTAAGTGTTATCATAGACTTATGAATGCTACAATTCAGTAAAATGGCAGTGTCTACTTTAACCCTGCAACATAACATTGACCATGCTGTAAACATGTCAGGGCAGATGCCAAATACTGTTATTAGGTCTCATAAAAGTGTTATTAACATAACAGGAAATTTTCATGGCAGTGATTGATGTTAGGACGGTTTATATCACATGCTAATTTAATGGCATTTACTGGTGATTGTAGCACGATACTGTTATATTAATGATCTGCCACAATGTATTCATGGCAAGGTTATGTAAAAGTTATGTAGCAGGGTAAGTAAATTGTTACTAATGTCACTTTATTTTTTCAGTAAGAATGATAATAATATTAAAGGGGAGATATCATGAAAAATAAATTGCTGCATGAAAGTGTAAATGCAGTATGAAACCCCTGCTAAAATTTTAAAATGTACTGTTTACTCCCATACAGTCATAAACATGTACTGTTTACAGGCCATACAGTCAATATATGGAAATAAAGCTGCAAAAAACAATCCATTTTAAATTCTTTGTTTTCTGTGGTGTCACAAAAGCAAATGCATTTACAAATATCCCCCTATTCAGCTTGCAGCAGTGTTCTGTCACCCATATGCTATGAAGGCATTAGGGGTGTTTCAGTCCAGAGGATTTTTGAATGAGGCACAACACTGGGTAGCCAATCAGAATGGAGAATGTTTGAATATATCAGTCTTAAAGGTGCAATCGTTTTAAGAGATAATAAGAGGTTATAAAATGATTATGCAAAATTGAATTACGACTGTTTTGGTAAATTGACACAAATGTCATAAGTGGACCTCAGGGAAAATAATGGACTGCACCATTTCTGCTAGCAAATGATATAGGCCACGCTCACACCACAGATGACTCATTATTAATAATGAGAGACACATAGATGTATTTTTCTTACCACAAGACAGTGAGTTTGGAGGCTGTAATGGTGTTACCTTGTGACCTGCATTCATTGAACTCAGAACACATAACCACATAATCAGAGACAGGCTGAGAAAATCAGAGTGTTTACATGATGTCTGTATATACCACTCAACCAGATGCCTACAAAGCACTCTATATGTATGCATAGACTAGATTACAGAAAATTACAGCAAAGTGAAGAGATGGAAGACATCTGCTCCACAGAACTGTGGAAACTAGGCCACCTGTTTCTGACCACAGGAGGCATTAGACGAAGTAAAGTGTTTCAATTCATAAAGCTTTCTTTTCTTTTGACTCACTGAGATACACAGCCTTCATTTAGAGGCCCACAGCAGGTTTCAAAATGCATTTAAAACGTATCCGTGCTGTAATATGAGGAGTTAACTACGGGGAAACTAAAACCCTGCCTTTACCAAATAAAGAAAAGTTATTTTCAACATCTGGATCATACATGGCACTCAAAGCCAGAGAGCAGCCTATCAGCAGTAGATTGCTCTCTGGCTGGTGCTGTCACTGACTAAGCAGTCTGTCATGGATAAGGAGTACCTGAAGTGCCCATTCAGCAGATTTGATCTAGTCTTGAGAAAGTTTCTGTGCAGTGTTCATCCATGCATTAATGTTTAAAAATCAGCCACAGTCAAGGCATGCTTGTGGTCAGAAATGTGAGAGAGACTATTCTTAAAACAGGTGTAATGAAGACCACTATTTTTTATCTCAGCTGTGGTCCCAAATAGAGCCTAATAATCACAACATCAGTTGAACATCACATTATGTACATTCAATATACATAGACAAGCAAGTACATCCCCATTGTATGTGGTCAGTGACTAATATTTCATTCAGACCACAAGAAATCGTGTTTTAAAGAATCCTCAGTCCTATAAGCAAACTACAAAAAGCTTCCCACCTTCTGAGCCCCTCATGGCAAGAAGGGCATCACATATTTTTATAGTAATTTAACAAATTTCCCGTTTATACAACTTTAAAGAGCTTAAGAGCACTGGGTATCCAATCACGTCTAAGCATTTTGTGATGTTCACAAGTCAGCCAAGTATTACAAAGGGCTATATTATTTTTCTGTCATCTTTACGAATTGAGGCGGCAGACATTACCGGGTGGCCTCAAATCACCATTACCCATCGGGTGCTGGAAAAAAGACAAAAAGCTACCGAGATGAGAAAATAAGATGTAGGGAGCTGCATGTTGTACCAATCACTGCCTCTTGTGTGACTGAAAGCACTCCGTCACTCGTGTTCACTGCAGGTCTTTGCTTGCTAATGTTCACAGAGAAGTCTGAAATGGCTCCATACTCCAAATGTAGTGCTCTACATAGGTCAAACAATTATGATCTGCACACTCAGTAATTCACTATTCCATTTGTGTTTCAGCCATAGAGGACACAGTGTCCTTTAGATAATATAACGCATTATCTGTGTGTAGAAGTTATAGTTTTGTGACCTAATAAGTACCCTATGTACTCAATCATTAATTGACTACATAGGGTACTCATTAAACCCTATGATGACATCATTAATGTCTCTAGTGAATTCAGAAAAGCATTATAAATGTGCGAAAGTATATAAAGGGATGATTTTTGTCAGTAACCTTTTCAAGTATGTAATCCTTACACATTAAATACTGTTGTGAAAATGGAATATATTTATTAGAGAATATAGATATGCGGTTTGGGTTTAGGTAAGGGCCCAGCAAAGTTTCAGGCAAATATTTTATACAATCCATTAGGGAAAACTTACTAAAAGGATCGAAAGATATACCGTCTCAGCCTGGTTATTGATTATACTCGAATTTTCATTGGTCGATACCATGCAATTTCTTTTTTTTTTTATTTGTCATTTCGGTTGAGGTATTAATGACATTGATTTATTCACTATGCAGAAGAAGCTGTTTTTTTTAGTTTTGGGAATCTGTAGAGGAGAATGTTCAGTTCTTCAGAGCCTTAAATAAAGATGGGAAAAACTCACAGAGATCCATGTCTGATATTTGTCCCCCCCAGACACTTCCCAGCCCCATCAACTTGCCAGATCAATACTCAATGTTCCCGGGACCTCACAATTTACATATTTAGTCCTGCTGAAAAGGGTTCAGATGATCCCCACTCTTTAGAGTGTGATCAGCATTAAAATACTTAGATCAAGTATATTGTTTGCTTATAAACTTTCCATTTCTCACATCGTTTAAATTCAATTGTTGGGTACCTGCAGGTGTGGAGGGGAAAAAAGAAACTAAGAGAAAGTATGACAACTATTTTAGTTAAAAAATATGGATGGAATATTGACTTTTTTTTTATTAAGTCATATTTTTTTTAGGTTTTTATTGTCTTATATATATATATATATATATATATATATATACCGTAGATAACCAAAATAGTCTGCAGGAAAATCTAGCAGAATTCCCACGTGTCTGTCTCGCAGTAAGTTCCTCAAGCAGCTTCTCAAAGGCTAAATGAGATGAGAGCAGGGAGGTGTTAACCAACAGTGTGAGTAGGGCAGTCTGTTTACTCACAGTGACCCTCCTCACCGCATGATGTGCTTCATTCGTGTTTGCTGACAGCTTGGGCTTCGTGCTTCACTTCCTCCCCAGAGGAACTGTGGGAAATGCCAAAGGCCGTCCCTTTGACGTCCTCTCTGCTGTGGCAATTTATGCGAGAGCTGCTGAGAGCTTCATGCATGGAGTGCTCAGCCTCCAAACAGCCAGCGATGCATCACAGCATATAGCCGAGACCAGAGCCAGGAACTGGACTGGCTAGGCTAACAAGTGCCCTGGGTCAGTCACTGACTTAGTTGGAGCTAGTTATGGAATTTTGAATATGCTTGAGGCAGGAGCTATCTAGCGAGCTTTCTGAAATTCAGCCTCTTCATCCACAATGAACACCTGGAAGATGTTTTGGCAAATTCATGATGGCCAGGGGGAAAGAGTGATCATTTTGTATTGGGAAGTGAAAGTGACCATTCTGTCATACGTGAACACACCACAGCACACAGTGTGAACAGCACGAAATTCTTCCTCTGTTTTCAACCCATTCACCAAGAGAAGCAGCGGGCAGCCAAGAACACAGCACCTGGGGAGCAGTGTGTGGGGATGGTACCTTACTCAAGGGTACCTCAGAGTAAGGTACCTCTCTTGGGAATCGAACCCACGACGTCCTGGTGGCCTCCTAGGCCACCATCATTAGGCTAACCACTAGGCTACAAGGGTACTGTTAATTTCAATTAATCAAAATGTCTTTTTAACAATTTTTACTTGAGGAAGGGGGGAGGGTGGTGGTAGTGGGGTAATCGACTCAGTATCATCCAATTGATAAATCGGCTCTCGGACTGAATCGGTACCCGGAGTGAATCAGTACCAGGAGAGAATCAGTAGTCGGAATTAACCAGTTGAAGAATGAATCTGTACCCGGAATGATTCGGTACTCAGAATGAATCAGTTGGAGAGTGAATTGGTAAAACAGTTGGAGAGTGAATCACTCTCCAAGGTGAATAGGTTGGAGAGTGAATCGGTACTCGGATTAATCGTTGCAGAGTGAATTAGTACCCTGAGTGAATCGGTACCCGGAGGGAATCGATACCCGGAGTGAATCGGTTAGAGAGTGAATCAGTACCCGGAGTGAATGGGTTGGAGAGGGAATCACAGGCCCGGTTCCAATCCGGACCCGGTTTAGTGCCAGTTTAACAGCATTCTCCCCTCTGTTTCCAGATGAAGGCAGAACCGAGGTTTCTTTCTCTCTCTCTGCAGGGCCGACAGAACCGCCTGGCTCCTAGGGGTTTCCCTCCGAGCGGCTCGGTCCGTTTGCAGCTGCAGGTTCGGGTGGACCGAGCCGAGAGGAGGAGAACCCGGAGATCAGCAGAACATCTGCAGGCTCGCGAAAGGGGAACCCTCTCCCTGCCCGGACCCGCCCCTCTCATATGTGTGTCTCGTGCAGTGAATAAAGTCTCGCGCACCTTTCCGCTGGCTGTGCCGCCGGACACTCCGATCAGGAAGGGCCGCGCGCCCTCCTCCTGCCCCGCCGCGCTCTCCCCGTCCTCGCGCTCCCCGGCCATGCTGCTCCTGCTGCGCGCGCCTGCTTCAGCACAGAGACCAGCACGCGCTCCTCCTCCTCTCCCCTCCCCTCCCTGTCAAGCGCTTTCCTTTGTGTGAGTGTGTGTATGTGTGAGTGTGAGTGTGTCTGTGTGCGCGAGAGTGTGTCTGTGTGTGCATGTGTTTGTAGGTGTGTGTGTGTGTATGTTTATGCGTGAGTGGGTCAGTGTGTGTGTGATGAGTGTGTCTCTGAGTATGTGTGTGTGCACGCGGGTATGTGAGCGTGAGTGTATACGTGTGCATGAGTGTGTGTGTGTCTATGTGTGTGTGTTTATCAGGATTGGAACAACAATGATTTGCATGTTGAGGTTTATTATCGGTTATTAACAAGTTCTTCAGTGGAATTAACAGCAGTTTTCGGTGCAGAGATCAGGCCTGTAGGATTTGGAGCCTCCATGAGATCTACGCCAAGACGAGACTGATCCCTGTACAGAAATCTGCTCCATCTGTTACACACAGCCCTTCAAAGATCTCCCAGCAAACGCTTCCAGCAGACGAACAAAACCAGAACAAATAAATCAGTAAACACTCTCATTAGTCCTGATCATACAAAGTCAGAATATTACAGTACTGAAACAATGTAATAAAAGCTACATCAGAATACAGAATGTCCTTAAAGGGCAGCTCCACAAACTTTCCAAAATCCCCCCATAATTCAGAGTTTAAGGTGAACAGAGGGTTCAGAGTGGGTTTAGCAGAGAAACTCCCTGAATCAGAGCTGCTCACAGTGGAGGTGAATGGAAAAGCTCTTCTCAGTGAGTTATTCCATCAAATGATTCTTGTTGCGCCACCTAATATCCTAAAACTAAACCCATTCATGGTGGAGGGATACATGCAGTGAAATAAAACAGTCCCCAGAGAAAAGTGATTCAGTTCAGATTCTCTATTTTACCATGGTCAGCATCCATTTAAACACTCAGACACGTGGAGCTTCACTGGGCGGGGGTTTGTGAATGTATTCGTGTTGGAAACGTCTGCCTCTGGGTTTATAGATACAGACCTGCTCGGACTCTGTCAAAATCTGAATTTTGTAAAACCAGTGGAGCTGTTCTTTAAAGCAGAGTGAATTCCCCTCTTTTTCTACTTTATGTTCTCCCGAGAGGTCTGGGGAACCGGCTTGACGGTGTTGCTGTGCCTGTCTCAAGCACATCCAGCTGATAAGATAAGGGAGGTCGGTCAGACAGTGTGTGTTTATCTCATAACAAGTCTCATGTTACACGGATGTGGTAAGATTCAGGAGCAGCCCCCCTCTGATCAGAAGTCGCGAAGAAACCAGGCAGCGCTGAGGAACGTCCTGGTCTGGGGTTCCTGTGGGCTCATAAGCTCAGGGGTTCAGAGACCTTCTGGGTGACTCGTGCAGAAAAATCGATGAAACGATGACAACGATCTGAAACATGAGACGCCTCCTGAGAGAAATCTGTAAACCAAGTCTGACTTTAAAATAAACACCATGCGTCTCATTTTCTAACACAGTGACCTTTAACTCATCAGTAGAGCACGAATGTCCAGGTACCTTCGGGGCGGCTGAACGGTGGAGGTAGGAGAGCGGGGAGTCCGACCTTCTCCCAGGGTTTAACATCAGAACCACCTCATCAGCCCCAACACACCAGGGGGCGCCAGCAGGTCCTTAATGACTGGGAGTGAATGGAACCAAACGGCTAAACGTGATCAATTATACAATTTCAGGCTGTTTTGAAACTGATTTTAATGCTGGAGAGCAGAAGAAAATTTACATCAAAACATCAGAGAAACTGAAATTCATCAAATACCATCACTGCTACTGAGAGACGATTACTTCTCACGCTACTACTACAAAATCTAAGTACATCCTGCAAAATTAGTTAATTACTCTCAAATTAAGGTATATCACTCCAAAATAAAGCACATTACTTTACAATTTGTTAATTACTCCAAAAGTAAATTAAAGTAAACTCCTGTGTGAAAAGGTAGATAATATTTAATTGACATTTTAAAAATAAGGAATAGTTTCTTATTAAACTCCCTTACATTTTATTTTTTGTTTACAGGAATGGAAAGTTTGGGGTAGATTAAACTTTTGGAGTTTGCACTTTATCAGTTCAGTATTTGGACGCTAAAGCTATCAGTGTATGTATGCGGGGATTATTTTTGGAGTGTATGTATGCGGGGATTATTTTTGAAGTGTATGTACTCCTAGTCTCGTCTTTTTCACGCCTGGCTTTTCTCTTTTTCTGTTCTGCCTTTTCTGTTTTCTTTTTTTCTACCCGTTCTTCGTGCCGTTGTTTGATTTTGATCATTAAAAAAAATAAAAGAATAAATAATTAAGTCGGTGTTCGGTGCGCCCCCTGCTGGCTGCAGCTGCCAGCGTCAACGTGGAGCGGACCCAGAGTAACGCTAAAGCTCCTCACTCCTACCCTTTAACTTCTTGTTCCGACCCTAAAACTCTATATTCGGCCCTTTAACTCCTCACTCCGAACTCTGTCTCCTGCAGGATGAGCACCATGTTCGCGGACACGGTTCTGATCGTCTTTATCTCGGTCTGCACGGCGCTACTGGCGGAGGGTGAGTCTCTGCAGCTAACGGCTAACCGCGTTACATGCTAACTCAGATTCTCCCTTTCTTTCGAATTAAAACACTTTCTCCTCAGGAATCACATGGGTTCTGGTGTACCGGACCGAGAAGTATCGGAGGCTGAAGGCCGAGGTGGAGAAACAGAGTAAGAAATGTGAGTAAAAACCTAATTTTGCTGAAAATCGTCCTTGGAACTTTCCGGTCCACCTTAAATCCACCGGCCCTCTGTGTCTCAGCCCGGGGAGATTTAAGGTGGACCCGAGAGTCCTGACCACAAACCAGTAAGAAAATTAATTTAATTATTTTTATGATCTGCTTCTTAAGTGGAGAAGAAAAAGGAGACAATCACAGAATCTGCTGGGCGACAACAGAAGAAAAAGATCGGTAAGTAAAAAGTTACTATAATAATAATAAAAATAATAATTATTTATGACTTATTATTATTGTTATTGTTAACAATCGTTAGTTGAATTTATTTTGTGGCACAGGACAGGTAAAGTTCAATTTTAGTCAGGTGATCAGGCTTGGTACGCTGTTAGGAGGATCTCAAGGTGTTTAAATGTTTGTGATGATATTTCTGATGTTCTTGAACAGAGAGACAGGAGGAGAAACTGAAGAACAATAACCGGGACCTGTCAATGGTGAGGCAATATTTTTTTAATCAGTAATTCACCTGTAAACCTTGTTCAGAATGGAACTGCATGTTACGGACAGAATGTCAGTTTTGTTTTTATTCTGCTTTATATTGCGATTGTGATATCATTATCTTCTTACCACTAACTGGCCTGTATTATCACTCTCTGGACTCAGAAAGGTTTGAATTCTGTAAATGTAAAAGTTCCTAAATGTACATTCACTTCCCCCACCCGTTCAGTCCATTTCTGGACACAAACCTGCAAAACAACCTGTTTTCAAATCCTACTTTTTGTGATGTCACAAAACCAGCACATTTACATACATCTACAGCAGTGTTTTAGTTCCCCTGTTGCTGGAATACTGGGTAGCCAATGAGAAATGAGCTCATGTGCATGCTTCAGTCTTAAAGGAGCAGTAACAGGAATAGCCTGTTTAATTCTGGGGGATAACATGTTGGAAAATTAAGAATGAATTATTTTCACGAATGTGATGTGAAAATGAACTGGAAAGAAAATGTAGAATATAGGTTCTTTAACAACCCCTTGGCTAATCAGGGTCTTTAATGGTTAGACATTCCAATTTTGTTTTTGTTGAATTAAATGAAGACCTCGACTCATCAGAATGCCCAGTAACTCACCTGGAGCTGTGATTGTTCACCCTGTCAGAAACACTGTGATGGGTTTGAGGCTCATTTGCATATTTTAGCCTTCTGTGAAATCTGTACTGCAGAGGCCCATATTGGGATTATAAGGTTAGATGATCATTTTGTGCAGCTGTGGTTCGGAAGTTGTTAAGTCGTGACGACGCTGTTGTCGTTGCAGGTGCGGATGAAATCCATGTTTGCCATCGGCTTCTGCTTCACCGCGCTGATGGGCATGTTCAACTCCATGTGAGTGATCTGATCACACTCCTTTGTGACTCGTTGGGTTTGAGGATCTGTGTGTTTGACGACTTTCTTGCTTTTTCTTTGATTTCAGTTTCGATGGAAGAGTTGTGGCGAAGCTGCCTTTTGTCCCTTTGTCCTATATCCAGGGCCTCTCGCACCGAAACCTGCTAGGGGAGGATTATACCGACTGCTCCTTCATCTTCCTCTACATCCTCTGCACCATGTCCATCAGACAGGTAGCCTCAGACACTCCAGACTCGGAGGCTTCGTTCACACTGCAGGGAAACGTGGCCAAAGTCTGACCTTTTTCTTCACCTGGCGCGGGTTCGAAATTCTGACTGAAAATCCAACATTTTTCTGTTTATTTGTTTTTATAACAATTTTGTAGCAGAACAGGTACAAGACTGTTTAGAGATAGTGGTTATTCTTCAGGTTGGCATGGAAACAGTGATAACATACTGAACAGTACAACCAGGTGTTAATGTGAAAACTTGTAAGTGATAAGTTATGTACTTTAGATAAGTCTCAGATACTCCCAGAAATGATCTGATTTCCACAGAGCTCTTTCTCCTCCCATCCGTTCTAACATATTTAAGAAAGTACTTCTGGTTTAAACCCTTTTCTGATTCAATAAGTTTGTCATCACAGATGTCCGACTATTCCAGCTGCAGTGTGAACGAAGCCAGAGTGAGTCTGAGGTGCAGTGATGGTTGTCAAGTTTCTCACAAGATTTGCTTTTCTCGCGGATATTGAAGTGATCTGTGTTCTCTCCAGAACATCCAGAAGATGCTCGGTCTGGCTCCGTCTCGCGCTGCCACCAAACAGGCAGGAGGGTTTTTGGGACCCCCTCCACAAGCTGCCAAGTTCTCCTAAACCCTGTGAACCAAAAGCTCCCTCTCTTCTGTTGGCTGGAAGAGACGGTGCCCCCTGGTGCCCGCTGTGCAGCTGGGACTCCCAAAAAAAGCAGTATTTAAAAGACCTCACCAACTCCTGTTTCATCTGGTTTTCTAATTATTGTACTCTGGTTTGAAATAATTCCATCCAAAGAACAGTCCAGCCTGGATATGCTCATTTTAACTCATTCATTTTTGCGATGCTGTTTTTTTTCCCTCTGAGTACAGTCTGAAGTGTTGGAGCTGCACAGACGCTAGAACACCCGGCTCTTCCCACATACGGACCCTGAATTTGGATGGGGGACCGTTTTGATTGTATTTATTACTTTTAAGATGCTATGTATTATTTCTTTAAGGAGGAATAATTTGCACAACCATCTGCTGAAATGTCCACTAAATAAACTCTAAAAGATTTTAAATGAGATTCTCCTCACCGGCGCCATTCCAGATTCTGGAATGGAACAGTGAACAACCTTTTGAACAATGAAAACTTTTGCACTGAGGTGAAACAATTAAGTGAAGAGATTGGCCAAATGGAAATGTGTAATTTAAGCAAATGGGAATGGTTCAAATTCAAAGTTAAACGGGTGGCAATTAAAATAAGCTAATCTGCTAAACAGAAAAAAATATGAGCAACAAAAAATTATAGAGGGCATCAATAAATTATGCTGCAAAAACAAAGAAACGAAAGGTGGCACGAAGGCCAGTCAAAAAGGGCGAGGGAACAAAGGAAGGCTGAGTTGAACTTAGGAATCAGTATGCTCCCATAACCTGAACTGAAAACAAGGCTAACTTAAATACAAACAGGAGGGAGCACCCAGAAGCAATGAAAAGGCAGAACACAACATAATTAATGCTAGCCGGCTGAAACCACTTGGTCTCCTAATGCTGGCTAGATGAGGCCACAGCTAAGAGGCCAAAGAGGCCAGTGCAGAGTCCATTGGCGCCCTCTAGCGGTCGCCGACCAGAACCGTGACACTAAGTTATCTAATTTATTTTCCTTCTGGAAAATGATATTTACACACAACTTTTCTCCCCACGTGTCTACCCTATGGAATAATAGAGTGATAACGGTTAATAGAAAGTCACTATTTAATAGAAACTGGTTTGAGAGTGTTATCTTGTTTGTAACAGATTTGTTAGACTCAGAATGTAGTCTATTAGATTATATGTCTTTTCTGAAGAGATATAAACGAGGTTGTACACTAAAAGAATATAGGCAGGTTTGTTCAAGTTTATTTATATAGCACATTATCATGCACAGGTGGTCATTCAGTGTGCTTTACAGAAATGGAAAATAAAGATAAATATAATGAGAGGGATAAAAGAAGTAAAAAAGTAAAAGAATACATAAAAGAACATTAAAAGTGC
>JBBJLS010000109.1:23164249-23174455 GCA_037577275.1 Bryconaethiops microstoma
GGACGGTACCTTGCTCAGGGTACCTCAGAGGTGCCACTAGCAGTCTTGGGAATCGAACCCACGACTTCTTGATCGCATGGCGAACACCCTAACCACTAGGCCACCATCTGCCCAATGCAGATGGGAAATGCAGACGGTGCAAAATTACAAACCCACACACACTCACACACATGTTTAGTCTTCAAAACATCTCTTTTGATGTTTGGATTTGAACAGAAAATGAAAAAAGTATAAAGGGTTCCATCCAAGAAATGTCCAGAATGTTACAAACACTAAAATGTTTACAGAATAATAATTGTATAGCTAATTTAGTAAGACAGATTCTAAAGAACAAGTTAATGTAAAACTGTTAATAAAGGATATCAAATTACTAATTTTTATAAATTGATTCTGGTTGTAAAAAGCGCTATATAAATAAAATTGAATTGAATTGAATTGAATTGATTCTAGCAATCCAGTGCAATTCACAAATTTTGCTTCAGTAAGAAACTGAAAAAAGGCTTCTTAAAAAAGAAGTATAAACATTTTAGACCTTTGAACATAAACTAAACAAAAATATTAAAATGAGTGATTCTGAACACTAGTGTAATTCTGCAATGTATAATTCCCAGTATATGAAATAAAAGAAGTAATATAACCAGTTTTGTCTATGGATTAAAACAATATTAATTCATCTGTTATATCCCTGTAAAATATGCTGTATATTACTGTAACCTGAATCCTGAATATTAAATGAGTTCATTTTGGGCTGGTTTGTATGAGTTTGTATAGAGCTAGAGGGATTACTATGGAGATTAACAGCATGATGTTTATAACTAATTAACAGAGACTCATAAGGGTCTACAAGTGACAGATGCAAAAAAAGTAAGCAGAAGGCGCGGTGTCTTCTGCATCATGACTCAAAGCACGAGCAAGTTTGTTTCCAACAGATTTGCTGCAAAAAAAACACTGCATGTCTTCACTCATATTTCTTTAGAAAATCTAAGGATTTGTTCATTTCGAATAATTTATTGGGATTCGCTTACAATTCCCAACACACACACAGGAAACACCTGCTCAGTATGCACGAGAAACAAACTTAGACATTCATCTCTTACATCAGCCTCTTTCATCTGATTGTCAGAAGCACTTTAAAGCGGTGAATGATCTAGATGTCGGCAGTTGGTTCATGAATCTCACTTGTCAGAATAAAGGTTATGATATAAAAGATGTCATATCATTACCAAACGGTGTGTTTTATTACACGCTGTAAATTCTTCCACCTCGGCTTCCCGTATTTCCTTTACTTTCCATCTGCTGCCTACAGAATGTGCCGCGTGTGTTAAAAATTCCTGGAATGATACTCTTCAAACAATGCTCATATCCAGGCGGGTGATGCGGCTTGCTCAAACGATGAAAATTCATAAGTGCTGAAATGAATATGGATCCCCTTAATCCAGCACGCCCGCGCTCAAGCACCAAAACCATATCAAAGTCCAATAATTTGAATTGGGGCCAATTTTTGAAATGGAAATAAACAGAATCTAATAGCATTATATTTTTTGTTTGTTTATTTATTTATTTAAGCAGGTATGTTGGCAAGTGGGCCCCCTTGCCGTTTTAATGGACACACAGGAACAGTGGAGCGGACACAATTGCTGAGAAAGTTCTGAATGTGTGACAGGGCACTCCACTCATTCATATGCCTATCAATTTACAGGGAGTGTGTATGTCTGTTTGTGTGTGTGTGTGTGTGTGTGTGAGTACATGTGTGTGTATATATGAGGTGGTGGTGATGGTGAAGGGGGGGGTCACTCCCCGCTCAGAGCACTTTAGATATGTGAAGAAGTGTTCTGTTCACACTTCCCCTCCTCTCACCTCTGACATTTGTCAAGAGAGACAGGAGCGGAGAGATGAGGGAGCTCATGCATTATTTAAGAGCAGGATGCCGCTCCTCCAGCCCAGACGCTCCCGTAACACAGCCCTTTCATTATCGGAAAAAAGAAGAAGAAGAAAAAAAAAAAAACAGCTAAAGGATGCCACCTTGCAAAATGGTGGACACCAGGAAACTTGATCAAGGCAGAATGTCTGATCTATCTTCAGGCCCTGAAAGACATCTAGGGTTAATCACATGGATGCTCTTTAAAAGTGTGAACAACATGGATTAATTCACTGCCAGAGGATTCAGGTGTTAAATTTATGGACTTCAAACCACATGGGCTGATGTATTATTGTATCACAGCGATCCGGTGTGCAGGCCTTGTTCGTTTTTAGAGTGAACTCTGAACATAAATAACCGCAAAGGTTTGTTTGGTAGCATCCCTGAGCTATTCCCAGAAATGAACGCTTGAGTTCTATCTACCAAGATCTTCTTTTCATGGCTTTCCTCAGTAGAAGCAAAGTCAACAAGTCATGCAGGTAGTGAAAGCAATGTTGAAGCACGAAGAATTTATGGCAAGGTTATATGCTCGTTAACTAAAGTTACAGATTTCTACATTTGGTACATTAGGTTACTACATCTTAAATGTTTCTTTACATATTATATATTATATAATATATTACAAAGAAATAATAAAAATGACTTAGTCATACCATTTTCCCATTTTTTGCCAATACTACAATAAAAAAAAACCTTTTACTGTTGTTCTGAACATAACTTTTATAACACTCTACCATATTTCCTGAGTTTTTTGTAGTAATATAGAATAATTGTCATGTTTATGGTAAGATCGCTATAGGGATCCTTTAGTATTACTTTAGATCTTTATCAAAAGGGTATTTACATGTGCAAATGTTTTCATTTTCTGTTTATGAGAACAGTTAAAGTTAAAAGAGTATTTTAGAAAAGCAGCAGAGATACTAAACTGACTTGCTGAACTGTTTTTTTTTTCCCTCTAGGTCCAGTGAATGACATTGAGGCGTAAACTAACTCATCAACTGCAAACTAGCAGCATAGCCCTGAGCTAAGCTACCAACTGCAAACCAATACGCTAACCATAAGCTAATGCTGGAGGATTTATCCCCTTGTCGTAGCTCTGAGCTAATGTGCTAACCACAAACCGATGCACTAAAAGTGAGCATTTTAATTTGCTCCAGTCTGGTGCATGTATTGCACATTACATCATAAGCTTTGTCTCAAAGAATGCAGTGCATTACTCTGTACTGTTGCACCTCTAGTCTGCCTTTTGCACACAATTATTCCAGACCGGGGTAGCAAAGGTTAGCATGGAAGCTCCATTTTCTTTTGTGAGACAAAGCGATTGTGATAAACATCAAAAACCCACTAGTAGAAAAGACATTTGTGTCTTTCAGCATAAATCTTATTTGACTGAAAAATTAAAAAAAAGTAATTTAGTTAAAGTGTTCTTGATTTTAGACATTAAGTGAGCACACAGTTACCTCACATGCTATCCAAAACTGCATGAGGCAGTGGCCTGGTTTCGCACTGCTTTACCCAGAACCTCTCTGGATGCTAATGCCCACCTGATTTTCTGCTTCTGTCAGCAGCAGGACTTGCGATCCTCATGAACATCCCCCTTTGAGGAACCAAGTGTCTCTGGAGAGCTAGCTATAGCAAAGCATTATGGCATTTCTGCTATTTTAAGAGGTGTTCTTTGTGAATAAGGCATTCTGAATAATTTGTCCCATTCTTACTCTTAGCTTTTAAAAGAAGTCAGCTAAAAGGCATTGAAGTCCTCCTTTAAGAATCATATGCACCTACAATCCATGATCCTTCAGGCTGCTTCATAGCCTGTATTAGTCATTGCTGTAGTTCAGTCACAGCACTTTGAGGCATGACATTTTTTACCATGTTCTGCAGGATTGTGGGGTAAGTTTACTGTTTTTAAAGTCTTACAAAAGGTCTAATTCGCATTACATCCCCCAGAAAAAGTACAGAATCATTGTCAACCATCAGTTTCATTCAGTCAGTGACCCTGAACTAAATTGACTGAACTGAAAGAGCTCAGAGTATATCCCCAATTGCTCTGGTTTTCCAGAACAAATCCTACAGTTTTCAATCATTCCTAAGACTTGTGCAAAGGAACACCATCAAAGCGCTTTCAAAGATCCTCATTAGTACCCCCTCCAATACAGCCCCCCCTGCTCTTGAAAGGCATTTCTTTCACAATTTGATTCCCTCCCCATTTGAACACCTCCCTAACAGAGATATAACAAATAACAGAATAATTGGACATGATTCCAGGTTGGGACCAAAAATTAGCATGATAATAAAAATGTAATTAGTGATACCTTCAAGAAAGGAAACAGGGGGCGTGGTGAAGTTATTGACATTGTAATTTCAGTTTTCCCACAGTTCTGATTAAAGAAATTGTCACGTTGTAAAACCCATCACTGCCCTGAATAAGGCTTTGTGGCCGCGCTAAATGAAATAATGTGAGCCCGCTATCTTGGTATTTGAACATGCAAGAATTAGAGAGGTTTATTGGTGCTCTGTAATTACGTTTTATTGTTTCTCAGGCTCACCTCTGTTCTCCTTCCTCTGTTCGTCACGCTTTCGGCCATCATTTTCACCACAAGGACGTTCTCATTGTGCCACACGCCCCATACAGTAAATTTGATATCCTTTCATTATGCGAATTATTTTCATTCGAGCTAAAAACTGGAGAGTCCGGGAACAAAGGCAGATGAAAAGGACACCGGAGGGTGTGGAATTGGATGGTGGAATGAGGCTCTCGTTGACTGATCTTTTTCTGGCATGGATCAAACCAAAAGCTTCCTTTTGTTCTCAATGTCAAATTGGTTGCACATCCAAAAGACGTTTGCTAGCCATCTGAATTGACACTGGTTTCTTTCCCCAGCAAATCCGGCTTGTCATATTAAAAGGGTCTTCATGCAAAAAAAAAAAAAATCTCTCTATCTCCTGACCTCCAGACTGTAAACTGTCAATCACAGGAATATCTGATGATTCATTATTCGATCTAGAACGTTCCAACCTGGGAAGCAACATGCGTCCCACATTTTCAATCACATTAACTGAATTGGTGTCAGGCATTGTGGGATGAAATTGTGGCACGAGAAGCTGGGCTCCTTCAGTGCAGGGTCGCAGCCTTGTGTCATCCGAGGGCTCGACTGATGGCTAGCTGTCTCAGCATGACTGCTTATAGTACACACACACACACACACACACACACACACACACACACACACACACACACACACACACACACACAGACTCCCGCTTTCTCACTCACTCTCACACAAACACACGCACATACACCAAATTCAGACTCGCCATTGGCAAGGTTAGTATTTGCCTCTCTGATATCCTCTGTGTCTTTTATTGGAAATAATGAGGATGTCACTTCATCCCTCGATAGGGAGGGTTTGAACCGCAATGCCTCTAGAACAGACAGAGTTTTTTTATAATGAAGGAATAACAGAGGGGTGGTTTGATTTGTTTAGAGTCTTGGAGCTTTGGGCTTTTAATGAAGGGTTGTCAAATGGAAATGTGTGTCTGAAAGTTTCGAGGTCATTTGTGGTGAAGAAACCGCAGCCATTTTCCCCACTTTTTACCCCATTTTGCTCGAGCCACAGCAGAACATGCTGAAGCTGTAAATACTCAAAGCTAAATCTGAGTGCAGACCGATTGGAATGTATTTTTATGATCTTCTCACACTTAAAAATTTAACAAGAAATCTGAACAATTCTGATCTACTTATTAAATCTGGGAAACCTTCATATCACATATTTTGTGTGCGATTTAAAAAGGTCACACATGCTTTTCAGTGGCTCACTGTAAATAATATGAATATTTTGATTAGGTTTTTGTTACAAAAAATAAAAAACAAAACACAAGAAAAAAGCATCATTTGACATCACTCCATTTGCTTATCTTTCCAGAGCGACTCTCATTAAAGAGTCTCATAACAAACATAGGGACATCTTTATGTTTCTCTTTATGTTAACAACTGTACAATAACACTTTAACAATGTACGCAACAACAATGTACAACAACTTGTGATATATTCATGGTTACAATTAGTAAGTAAGTAAAGTAAAGTGGCATTTGGCGGATGCCCTCATCCAGAACAACTTACAATCATTAATTACAGGGACAGTCCACCTGGAGCAACTGAGGGTTAAGTGTCTTGCTCAAGGACACAACGATAGAAAGTGAGGGTTTGAACCTGCAACGTTGTGGTCATCGTGTTCACAGGGAAGTGTTTTACCGTCTAGGCTACTACCACCCACCACCTGCCATCTACTGTAACAATTATATTACACTAGTGCAACTTATGTAAATACAAGTTAAGCAGCTTCAGTTTAAACTCATGTAAATACATGTAGTTACATTAGATTACATTTGGTTAATTACATGAGCAAAACCTGAAGTTAAGATATGTGTAACTGCACAAGCTGTACTACTGTAATCCACCTGTAAAAGAGAAAACATCACCAGTGGTTGCATTAAAGGTGGGTCTCTTGTTAATGTGTCACCACAGCTATAACAGACACTTCATAATGAGATATCTCTCCATAGCAGAGAAGATACACTATATGCAGGGGTTGACAATTTTTTGCTGTAGTACACTAATGAGTACCTACATGAATTAACTGGTACGCACCAAAATGAAAATTTTTCTCTGTGTCTCGGCCTTGGTCGGGGTGGTTGGGGGCGGGGGGTGCACGCAGAGGTCTGTGTCTCCGTGTGGTGTGTGCTGGGCTCCGGGGGGCGGGGTGTCCGTGCCGGGGTCTATGTCTCGGCGTGGTTCCAGGGAGGGGGTCCGTGTCGCGGCCTATGTCTCGGCATGGTTCCGGGGGGGTTATGCGTGCAGTATGAAGTCACAAATTAGGTATGCATTTGCGCTGTGACGACTGAAAACTGGTGCGCATTTTGCATACCACTTACGTCTGTTCAGGCTTGCGTACCAACTTATGTCAATCCCTGACTATATGGACAAAAGTAAAAATCCTGTTTTTCAGGGACTGGGCTAGGTCCCCTTACTTCCAGTGAAGGACAATCTTAATGCGTCAACATAAAAATACATTTTGGTCAACACTAGCTTTCAACTTTGTGGACACAGTTTAGGGAATAACCTTTTCTACTCCAGCATGTCTGTGTCCCAGTGCACAAAGCAAGGTCCATAAAGACATGGTTGGATGAGTTTGGTGTGGAAGAACATGACTGGCCCACACAGAGCCCCGACCTCAACCCCATCTAACACCTTTGGGATGAACTGGAAAAGAGAGCCAGGCCTTCTTTTCCATCATCAGTGACTGTGTGGCCATCACATAAAATGTCAGTAAACCTCTGCCCCTACACTTTATTTATTGTTTATTTAGTTTATTTTAATCATGTTAATCGCAAATAAGTTTCACACAGTTTGATTTATAAAGCATACGTTTTTATTTGTGACAGTACGTAAGTCACACATTTAGTTAACCTTTGTAATGTCATATATTGCTTATTTATGTTTTCTAATTTAGAATTTTGTTTGAGTTACTGGTGCAGGGGATGCTGCTGGTGCTGCTGCTGGTTGGTGACGTCGGGCCAGGCTGGCTGAAAGGGTTCGGGGGTGGGGTGGGGGGGTTGAGTGTTTAATTTGAGGTTTGTTATTTTCTTTGGGTCATTGGGGGTTTTATCTTTGTGTAGGTTAGGTTTATGTATCTTTGGGGTAGTTTAGTAGTTTAATTGTCTGTGGTTTAGTGATCACTGTTTAGTGTCTAGTGTTTAGTGTTTATCATCTACTATGTTTTATGTCAGTCTGATTAGCCACAGTATATATGTGCCCCTTTATGTTTGTTGAGGAGGTCAGTTAGTTTTTGTTACTCTTAAGTCGTGTGTTGTGTAGTTCTTTTTCACTGACCTCTTCATTATGGGCCTGAGGGTTTCCTTATGGGGTTATAGATACTTGTTGTTTTAATTTTTGGATAAATAAATATATTCTTTTTTGATAACTATCCTGTATTTCCTTATTGCCTACCGGCTTGGTCCATCACAGACCCCATAAATGCTCTGCAGAATGAATTGGCACAAATTCCCACAGAAACTCCAATATCTTGTGGAAAGACTTCCAAGAAGAGTGGAACCTGTTATAGCTGCAAAGGCTGTAACTCCATATTAAAGTCTATATATTTGAATGCAATGTCATTAAAGTCCCTGTTGGTGTAATGGTCAGGTGTCACAATACTTTCCATATAGTGTTTAACTAAGTGGCTAGCTCAGATTCACAGAACCTTATAAAGAGTTCAAGGCAGTTACACCACTAAGTGTGTAGTTTCCAGCAATTGCACATAACACAC
The DNA here is from genome assembly GCA_037577275.1 of Bryconaethiops microstoma. Classification (NCBI taxonomy): domain Eukaryota; kingdom Metazoa; phylum Chordata; class Actinopteri; order Characiformes; family Alestidae; genus Bryconaethiops; species Bryconaethiops microstoma. Next base: position 23,172,495 of record JBBJLS010000109.1, read on the forward strand.
CTTCTCTTTCTCCAAACCATCGTGTTTGCTTGAAGAACACCTAGGGAGAGCTCAGGAATATACCAGAAACACACCATGGGACATAGTTTTTTAAACTTATGGCTAGACTTTGAAGCAGTAAGAGTTGAACAACTGAGAAATATTTCCACAGTCACTTTGACAGCTTATACCGTTTTAAATGGGGACCTTCCATATCTGTACTCTTAATTCATTAATTAATGAATAATTTAAGTGAACAACTCATATAACCCCCAATCACAGTCAACTTAATTGCCAGGATTAGGTCTGGATTTAGGAGGAAAGCATTTAATGAGTAATGTAAAACAGTCCTTTTATTCTTATGGGTGATTTCAGGCAGAATATTGTCACTGCACTGTTTAATTATTCCACCCAGTATTCATATAGTCATGACTGGGTCCATATGAATGTTGCAGTTTAGACTTACAAATCAAAGCCACATTTTAAATGCTCATTATGCATTTTACTGAATTGATTTACATTGTGGTATATTATTCATACATTTTTCTTTTCAAAAGGACCTAAGTAGAGAAAGAACAAGAAAAGTTTAATTTATAAAGTGCCTTTCTGACATCCAAGGAACTTTACCCCAGTAACAAAGTACTTAATCAACAAACAATAAACAAAATAACCCAGAATATACACATGGACTCACCTGGCAGGCCACCCAGACCACATTTTAAAGTCTCTGAACTAATGTCTAAAAAGTCCTTAGTCACAGGGAAAGGTCCCTCTTTGTTTAGGAGGTCTTGTGGCTGTGATGTAGTTTTGCTCAAGTTGACAGCCCAAGAAACCTCATAACCATGGCCTAGCCTTGCTCAAGCAACTGGAAAGAGTTTTAGCCTCAGTGCAAGGTCCTTTTAAGCACAGGAGACCTTGTTGCCATGTAGCATCACTCAAGCAGCCATCAAGTAAAATGCTCCATATGTCAAATGTTACTTCATTGTATTTCATATTATTTTTGCTAAATCTAATTAGATCTATATTTTAGGATCCTGCAGGGTGCAGGTTTTACCGCATTAGACTCTCATGGAATCTGATGTTTAGTCATGGGTTTGAAGTTATTCATGCAGTATTTATAGATACAACAGTAAAGTAAAGAAGGCCATACAGCAGCTTGGCCCAGTGTCAAGCACAAAATTCTAGCACAATCATTTGTCTTGCTGTTGATACGTCAGCAGGCCAGGCAGGTCGCTTTGGGGACATCAGATACTGTACAAGAGCAGCAACGAGCCTCTCATTCTCTGTCCCTCTGCAGCCAGCACTCAAGCTCCTCATACACCAAAATTAATCACATCTGACCTTGTTTAAGAACCAGAAAGCTTGACAGCTCTTGGAGGGCATGGAGGTCAGACACAAATGAATCTGCCCTCTCTGACCTGTACAATAAAAGAAGAAATGCTGGAACCCAGAAACATCAAGATAATTTGGAATTCACCTCTCCTGACCTCTGTCCACATTTAAGTTCTTTTTATTGAAGTTAAGGGTATTGAAGTTATCTTATGATCTACCAAGACTTTTAAAGGAACATTTGTCTAATTTCTGTGTGCCTCGTCTGTAGCACACTGTACTGGCTACTAAACAGACAGAAATGCATGTGTTTGATGCATTTAACAGTGAAATGTGATGTTTTAACACAATATAAAGTTTTAATAACTTTGGTCAGCAGTATTAAGGGATGACTAGCAATAACTGTTAGGCATGGGAATATGTGTGTTCTGTCACAGTACAGGAAACTGTGACAGAACACACATATAGATTGACAAAAAGACATCTTTGTTTTCTTATTCATTGATACATTTTGTGTAGGTGTTTGAGTATTCTGCGGGTGTATTTGTGTGTATTTTGTTTAACAAAGTGTATACATGTAATAATCACAGAGAAGGATCCAATAGCGGAAATGAAATGTTTATTAAGGAATAAGTCCGTGAGGCAAAAGAGAG
>JBBJLS010000109.1:23181777-23193729 GCA_037577275.1 Bryconaethiops microstoma
GCTCCAGGGAGACTGTCCCCTGTAGTTAGGGAATGGAAGTCGCTTTGGATAAAAGCGTCCGCTAAATGCCATAAATGCAAATGTAACCATGACTGAAATGGTTGTACTATCAGAACAAGCACTGTTTAGGCATTCACCTACCACAAATGATCATAAACTACAAATCAGTGGTGCAGATTGTTTCCTCATTACTGCGAATTTGCTAGTAGAACGTGTGTGCATGCGAAATTCAGCCCAACTTCATGAAACCAGTATTGATCTTCATTCATAGCGGGCAACAGGAGAGGCCATTCTCTGTAGTTTATCAAGACGAGAAGATGGTGATAATTGCTGCATCAGGTCAAATAGTTTTTTTTCTCTGATTATAAACTGTGCAAATATTACGATCACTTCGTCAAACCACATATTAATCTCCGCTAAATGAACTCGGGCATAGTGCATTGCAAGCATTATTATACTGCATCCCTAATGCACAGATATATGGTTGTGTGAAATAAAAAAAATCTATATGCAAGACTGTAATATATATACACACACACACACACACACACACACATACATATATATATATATATATATATATATATATATACAGCCGTGGAAAAAAATATGAGGCCGCATACTGTTTTTTTCTGGTTATTGCTTTTGAGATTTGTGGGAGTGTCTGTGTAAAATGTGCATGTCAGTATCGTTTTATACACTATTTGATGCAAAATTCCACAGCACATAGAATAGATGCTGACATTAGTACACTTACAACACATTTGGCATTTCTTGTTTTTTCTTTCTTTTTGTTTTACACAGCTCACACTGCAATTGTTCATAAGAACAGCAACGTATGCATTTTACACACACTCAGCCGCACATTGTACAAACATGGAAAAAAGGGAAATTTTTCCATGGCTCTATATATATATATATATATATATATAGTTGAAACCCTCCTAATTACTGAATCTGGCTAAGAATAGACGCACCCAGTGCTGATTGGCTGCTGCCCAGAAAATTTTCCCCTTGGAGCGTCTCGAGCGTTCTCGTGTTTTTCGTTTTGTTCTTCTATTTTCGTATTGCCCTGTATTTTCATTACTGTAAAATAAATTAATGTATTACTGTATTTAACTGCTTATGCCAATGAAAACGACAGCTCATACGTGCATGAATTACAGTACAGTCTACACAGGTAATATCGGTATTTACATTCTAGCACTGGGGGAGTTCAGTGTAAACTGTACAGTATGGATACGGGTTTACCGTTACATTTTCTTTAAGGCTAAAGAGTTTTAAATGAAATTAAAGTGTTTTTCACTATATGCGGGTTGTCTTGGAACGTAACGTTACTGTATACTGCCACAAAAAAGCTGTGACGTCCGGGCCTCATCCGCCACGCCCCCTCATACTCGTCCCCCAGCACGAGCGCGAGGGGGCGTGGCGAACGAGGCCCAGACATCACAAAAGCAAAAGAAAATGTGGAGGATATCTGCAGTTTCCGCGTTAGTGCAGGGGTTTTAGTGAACAATTATTAGTTCGGTTCTCAGAAAAAATTCGCGTTGGACTGAAACCTCGACTGCTGATCCACATTAAAGTATATATATAAACAAGTCAGATGTGTTTTATCAGGGTTTTTCCTGTACTGTTACTTGTGTTATGGTGTGAACAAGCGTACCAAGTTACATTTCAAAGATTAGCACAACATTTCTCAAATAACACTGAGAAACCTGATGACCAATAGGGATATAATAATATCATCAACTCACGATTCAGGGTTCACAGTTCAGTCCACTCATGATACATTCAACAAATCAAGACTGAAAACAATCTAATATTTTCAAAATATCTAGAATGAAATTTAACTGAAGAAAAATAATGAATATTTAGTTTTGGAATATTTAGTTTTGGTATCAACCTGACACTGGTGGAACACTATAAACAATGCAGTTACATCAAATATCATAACTGATCAACTGCCTATTCTCTAAGATGCATTGTCACATGTCCATGAGGCATATAGTCACATCTCTGCATCGCAGTATCACAATATTTTTGGTGCATTATTACACCCCTCGTAACCAGCATATAAAATTTGGTCTTAATGGTTAATAGATCAAGGCCCGTAATTGAATTTAAGGAAACCAAGTACAAACCACTGGCACCAACCAATTAGTTCAAAAATGTATTGACTGGTATGAATTGGCCAAGGAGGTAGTAGTGAGGGTTAGTGATTTAGGACTAGCAAAAGTAAAACCTCCATGTGGGATCAACAAGCCATGCACAAGACTGTCTAAATTCCAACCTCATATGTGGAGGTTCAATAAGAATATTTAACAAGGGATAGCCAGAAACCACTTAGAAGTAATGGACTCTTGGAATATTTCAAAAATGTTATCCGCTAAATTTATGTATTCAAGTGATTCAACCCCAATATTCTTTTTTATAAAGCAAAAACACTGCCTGTAGATCTTTAAAATTCAAGTTCCGTTCACTTCAAGAATACTCAGAGTTTTACACAGTTCACCAGGGAGATGTCAAGGACAAACTACAAGCTGGAAACCTCAAAACTCTACTGGCAGCAAACTTGGCTGTTAGCAAGCTGACTCTGGAGAGATACCAGCAGATAAATGACTTCTATAAGATGCGAAGTCTCATCACACATTCAAAGTGGTTTCTTTTGAGCCCATATGAAGCCATGGGATGAAAATAAATTAAGCAAATTAATTGCAAAGCAAAACAAGAGGGGGAGAATGCATGCAGACGCTATGAGACCGACCTGAATAAAGAAAAGAGGAGAAGCAAAACTAATTTTCTCTCAATTATTTATCAAACAATTGTCTCACGGACTATTTGACATGAAGTAGTGAGAAATTGACGGAAGGGTGAGCTGCGTCTGAACGAGATGTCCTTTTCGCCGTCGTTCTTTCAGACACTAAATCAAAATGTGATTGTATCATTTGCATATAGCAGCTTCTTTGAAACATGTCAAAGAATTTAAAGTTGTGGAAAAATTCTGACCACAATTGGCCATGAAGATGCCACTTTATTTACATGCACTTTCCAGTGTATTGACGCACATACCTTGTGGCCACACTCATCAGATACACCTGTGGATGCAAATGCTTTTTGTACACACAGTTTGTAGACGTAGTTTCTTCCTATAGAAGCACAGTCTACAGATTGGCGTTCTCTGGATCAGTCACACAAGCATTGGCTAGAGGGGTATAAAGCACCCCAGCACTGAGCTGAGAAGCAGTAAAACTGGACAGATAGAGCTCCATCTAATGCCTTTCAGATGAGCTGGAGTGCCATTTGTGATCCAGAACTAATCAGTAGGACCTGACCTAACTCATGCCTTAGTGGCTGAGTGCATTAAATTTGTGCAGCAATTTTCCAAAATCTAGTAAAACCTCCCCAGAGGAGAAGAAGCTGTAAAGTTGAACAAGATGTCCGTTTCATTGTCATTCTTTTAGACCCCAAATCAATCAAAATATAAAGGAATAAAGGAATAGTCTGAAGATCTGTCAGAGATGCATGGGATTGGTCAGATAGGAGGAAACTTGGGGGGACCAGCCTAAAATCCTCAGCCAGAAAGTCTGTAAAATGTTTTCTTAAAAGTTCAGTTCTTTTGAATTAGCTTATAAGGTGTTGCTTTCAAAGCATGTATTGCATAATCTAGAATAAGTTGATGAGGCCAAGCAGAATCTTTTAGTTTTCTCCTGGTTTGTCCTAGTTCAGGAGTTGGGTTTCTTATTGCTTTGTTCTCGTCATTTTTCTCCTCTCATCCTCTACAGTTTCCTAATTATTTCCTCATTAATGGCTTGCCTTCTGACATTTTTGATTATGTCTGCACCTACTAAATGAAACCAAAATCAATTATCATTGCACTGCTTGTAGTCCAAAAAGTTAATGAACCAGGAGGGTATGGATCTCTTTTATTTATGTCGTGGACTGACCTAGAAGGGGTCGTAACCATAAATGCCAGTTACGCTGGGGACACTGGTGATATGTCCCTGCCACTTTTTGTCATGGCCCGTTTTTGAAAGCCTTAAATTAGCTGAACATAATAATGAATAAAACTGTCTTATGCTTTAAAAGAGAGAGATAGAAAGAAAGAGAGAGAGAGAGAGAGACAGAGACAGAGAGAAAGAGAGACAGAGAGACAACATGTTTACTGATCAGTAAATCTAAATCAAAACTGTGGCACAGACCTATGAACCTGAAGAAACAGCCTCTGCTCACACATCTACAAAAATGTTTTGCATCAGAGCTCACTGTTTTTGCCGGCAATTAAAAACAAGCTGATGCCTGGGGTTGTAGCGCAATCTTGTTTTTTCTCCTTGTTATTTGAGCATGTTTTGGTAGATACGGCCCAAACTGAAGAACTGGTTGCATCAGTCATGGTTCAAAACAGGTAAGTATCATTCTTACATGGATAAAATGTACTGCGTCTATATATGAGCAAAAACCGTGTGATATATTTTATTCATGTTTAAAAAAACATGCACATTTGAAGCAAGCAAATTCTAAATTAACATATTGATTTGCAACTTGGGCCTAATAGTTTTATATTTGGACAACTAATGTAACTTTCCTCCTTCTTTCCTACCTCTTTTTGGGTCGTTTTGGATATTTTGCTGATGGTTTAGTGGCCGGCTGAGAGCTCTTTGTTTACCCATCACTGCCACTTGTGCATCTCGTTCCCCATCTTTCATTTTACACTTGACCAAGCATCTGAAATGAGCCTTGAGGAGACAAACAGTGGGCCAATGCACAATTATAATTTCCCTATCATTTGGAGAGGTTGGTGCATTAGCTGAATTAGGTATCTTCACTGGCTTGTTGTCTTTGGCGATAAGAGGCTAGCGGAGCGCCCATTAGCTCCATGCAGGATTAGGGAGGGAGCAGGGCCTATTTCGAACAACATGGGAGCGCATCATAATGAGGCTGCCATGCAGGGCCACAGACACATTTTTCTTAGAGCTCTTTAATCAGCGCCAAGGTGAATTTCCCTCTCTTCAGAGCGAGAGCAAGGAGGGGATTTGCAAGTTTTGAATGTGCTGATGACATTTAATCTCAGTGCAGGAGGACTTCGAGTTCTGACTGACATCCTCTGTGCGAGCGAAATGAAAAGGGTCAGATATTGGAAAACCATGAGCGGAATACATGCTTCATCCACTGAAAAACACTGTTTTGCTGAATAATAAGGACAAGCTGCATGATAACAGACACCTTTAATTGGTAGCCTAGTGGTTAGGGTGTTCGCCATGCGATCAGGAAGTCGTGGTTTCGATTCCAAAGACTGCTAGTGGCACCTCTGAGGTATCCTGAGCAAGGTACCGTCCCCACACACTGCTCCCCGGGCGCAGTGTTCCTGGCTGCCTGCTGTTCTCTTGGTGAATGGGTTTAAATACAGTGGAAAAATTTCGTACTGTTCACACTGTGTGCTGTGGTGTGTTCACGTATGACAGAACGTTCACTTCTCATTTGATGGTTAGATTCTGGCCCAAAGCATCCACAAGGGTAGGAGTTGCAAGACCTGTGAGTCATTCTTTGTAAAGTTTGATTCTAACTGGTCAACTTTAATGCCATTATACTCTTAAAACTGTCATAGTTCACTTGTCTTAGCTCAACCCTATCTGGGCTCCCATGGACCCCAAACCCATTCCATCTTGTAATTAGTGTTTTTCTACCTGTTTGTCATCCCTTCTTTCCTGGGTGTTCGAAGTATTGTTTTCAGTATTAGAAAAATGCATGACTTATTGTCTCATCTGATCTTGTGTAGATTTTGTTTTGTTTTGATCTCTGTAAATAAACTGCTTTTACATGATGTGGAGCTTCTTTAAACTGCTTTACATTCCCAGTCTTTGTTCTTCACAATCAGAAAATTCATTTCTTAGTGTTCTTCATAATAATGGCTCTCAAAAGACTCTTTCATGAGCCAAAGGGACAAGTCTGGAAAATAACTAGCAGAATACACAGAATTCCACTGAAAAGTGCTGTTTCGCTGAATACCAGGGGAACCTGCATCGTAATAGCTGCTTTTAATTAACAGTTATCACATGGTTGGTGGATAGATTCTCTAGGTAGAGGCTATAAGATGAGTCATTGTTTGGAGAAAAAAGTTTGTAACTGGGTAACTTTTAGGCAATTACACTCAAACACAAGACAATGTGTTTTTCTGTCCTGGCTCCAGAACAACAACAGCAACAATGTTCTAACCTGTAGCCACAAGTCAGGCCACACAAAAAGGTTTACATTTCATTTTGATTACAAACAATATTATATATGATATTTTGATATAAAATATTAAAAAAACATACATAACTTGATAAATATATGTAAGTTACTACCAGTTTCTGTGATGATCAGTTTGCCAATTACTCATTTATCTGCATTTTCACATAAAAAGCCATCACTCTGCAGCAGAAACATTACTTGTATGTTCTATTGTACTGATCAATCTTTGATCTTTGAACTAGTTATTGGAATCACCTATGCTACCAGGTACAAGTATTTACACTTACAGATTAATTAACAAGTTATCAAAAATCAACATGTGAATTTGTCATGCAGGTATTTCTTAGGATATATCCCAAAAGTATGAAAATGCATTTTTTTTTTTTACAATTATTCTATTGTTTGTACAAACAAATGTGTAAAAGTCTTTGACTTTGTTTATGAAATCCCATTTTTTTCCAAAATTTGAAAAAAATTCCAGTCATTTTAAACTTCTATGATATTGCTGCAAAGAACTCCATATTGCTCCTTTACTGTAAAGTGTAAAAGATTTTGTGTCTATTTCTTAAGCTTTCTGCCTTGTTCAGATTGGATGGGTGGTCATTTACACCTGCGTATTTTGTCATTTAGAAGATTACAACTGGTATTTTAAACAACACCAGAAAGCATATTCCATTTGTTGCCTAAATGTTTTTTGTCAGTGAGTGAATCTTAAGCAGAAGCAGACGGTTCTGCTTGACTACGTCTGACGCGCAGCTTCAGTCTGGCAGAGGTGCATATTTAACTTTAGGGTGAATATTTGTGAGGACCTGTTTTGGGCTCTTATTGTGATTGAGAATCTGTCACACAACTAAAAATAACAGACTAATGGGCAAATATGAATTGCAATGGCAATGAACTAAGAGTCCTTGTTCTTTCTCCCTCCTTTTTTTGCTGTTCCTTTCATGCTAACCTTCTCTTATTCTCAGTTCTTGCTTTTCTCTCCTTCATCCATATCCCCTTCCCCCCCCCCTCTCTCTCTCTCTCTCTCTCTCTCTCTCTCTCTCTGAGCAGACAGATAATTAATCCACATTGTGTGGCTGCATCCAGGCTGATGGCCTGGCTATATTTCATACAGTCCTGTTACATCTCTGGTGATGGGGGGTAATGTCCCCGTAGCTGCATCCAGGCTGGGATAAGGTAAACTCAAAGCTCCATAAATTCAGCAGCCTGAAAGAAATGCAGCTCTTTTATTAAACCTGTAAATCCCAAAGCCTCTCCTATAAAAAAAGAAGGCAAAAAAGGAAAAAAAAAAGAGACATGTTGGTCATGCCATGCCTGAGGGTAAAAGCTTTTAGGCAGCGCATTGTGTCTGTTGATGATATGAGGAGGAACATTAATGTTTCATTCATCTTTTACAATGTGTGACAATGAAAGAGCTTAAGCAGATGGGTGGTGGATCTCCAGAAGTCATTGCATTTCACTTTCTGCAAGCCGTCACGGGTCATTTCAAACAGCGTGTGAGCAGCTTATTTGATTACAGACCTCTCAAGGGGTTAACGGGGACTGACCTCTAAGCGGTTCACATCAATATTCCAACAAGGTAACTTTCTGCAGCCAGTCTGCGCCAGCTCCAATTCTTCATCCATCTATTCATAAAATGTCACACAGGCCGATAAGTATTTTTAAGCATGATAAATAGAATCGATGGAAATAGAAACACATGGTGAGATGTTCAGCACATGAACAGGGACAAAAAGAGTCTCTAAGGGAATTTGATCTCAGTTATTTCCTGTGTCTCCTTTACCCTTAGTTGAACAGATAACACAGATATGATTTGTGGAATCAGTCATGCTCGCCTGCCAGCGCATACTTCCCTGCTTTATTAATCACGGTGCTCATCCTCTGCACCATTTAGTAAACTATGCTGATTGACCAGCACATTTTCATGTCCGTTTTCGAGATAATTATCTGAACATAAAGATGCAATGCCACATTGGTCTTTAGTGCATGTTAGTTAGACTGTGTGATGATGTTAGACTGTGTGTTGCTGCACTCCTGCCAAGGTCAGTCTTTTCTCAACATTTTTTCGTTTATCTAAGTCAAAAATAGTTGACTGGAGTGGTCAAATTAAACATTTTGTTGTGGATGATGAGTGTATTTGTGTAAGAAATGTGGATGAAATAATCTACAGTACACTATTTAACCATAACATTACAACCACTGACAGGTGAAGTGAATAAAATTTATTAGCTCATTAGAATGGCACCTGTCAAGGGGGGGGGGGGTATATTAGGCAGCAAGTAAACAGGCAGGTCTTGTGGTTGATAAAGAAACAGGAAAAAGGGGCAAACGTAAGGACTTGAGTGACTTTGACAAGGGCCAAATTGTGATGGCTGAATGACTGGATCAGAGCTTCTCTAGAATGGCAGGTCTTATGAGGTTATCCCAGTATGCAGTGGTTAGCATCTACCTAAGTGGTCCATAGAAGGAAAACCAGAGAACCAGCTACAGGGTCATGGGAATTCAAGGCGTGGAAAAGGAAGGTTACTGTAATTGATCATAGATGATAGAAAGGTGTCAGAGCACGCCATGCATCACAGCATGCGGTGCATGGGGCTGCGGAGTGTCCATGCTAACCCCTGTCCATCACTGACAGTGGACAAGGAGACCGAGTCTAATGATTCTTGTGGATGGCCGGGTGTGTTTGCATTGCTTACGTGGGGAAGAGATGGTACCAGGATGCACTATGGGAAGAAAGCAAGCCAGCAGAGGCAATGTGATGTTCTTGACAATGTTCTACTGGGAAACCTTGGATCCTGGCATTTAAGTGGACAATACTTTGAAAGGTATTGCCTGCCAAAAATTGTACACCCCTCTATGGCAAAAGTATTCCCTAATTCACTAGTGGCCTCTTTCAGCAGGATAATGTGTAAAGTGTAAAGTGACCATTCTGTCATACGTGAACACACCACAGCACACAGTGTGAACAGCACACAATTCTTCCTCTGTATTTAACCCATTCACCAAGTGAAGCAGTGGGCAGCCAGGGACACAGCGCCCAGGGAGCAGTGTGTGGGGACGGTACCTTGGTCAAGGGTACCTCAGAGGTGCCACTAGCAGTCTTTGGATTCGAACCCATGACTTTCTAATCGCAGAGGGAACCCCACTAACCACTAGGCCACCAGATGCCCCCTAAAAAGTAATGGGCTGCCACCAATGAAGGGCGCCCAGAGAGCAGTGTATGGGGATGGTACTTTGCTCAAGGGTACCTCAGTGATGACACTAACAGTTGGGATTCTAACCCACAACTGTCTGATTGCAGGGGCAACACCCTAACCACTAGGACACCAGCTGCCCCACGCTGCAAACACTGTTTAGGAATGATTTGAGCAACAAATGAGTTCAAGATACCCACGCTCTCAGTCAGACTGAGCATTTGTGGGATGCGCTGGACAAGGTAGCCCGATCCACGGAGGCTCCAACTCGCAACTTACATGACCTACAGGATCTACTGTGAAAGTCTTGGTACCAGATACCCCAGCACACCTTCAGAGGTCTTGTGAAGTCAGTGAGTTAATGACTCCAGAACTGTTTTGACAGCACAAGGGAAGGAGGGAAGAAAAAGAAAGAGAGAGAGAGAGAGAGAGATAGACATGAATGGAGGTTTATAACACATTGGCAGTCAATATATTCCACTGCAACTGGGTCTAGTTAAAATTCCAGCATAAGCAAGAACATAAATCTATTTCCTCACGCTTTGAGTCATATTAATTATTTTCAGTACATAGTAGTTAATTAAAATGCTATGAGTGAAAACATTTGAGTAAGAGGTCAACGCAGTTAATAATCTCATATCACTCTACATCAAGCCACTTTAATGATGTTGGCACAACCAGGCTCTGGCAATTGCCCTGCTGGACAAAAAGGGCACTCCCCACATTGTAACTCCCCGCGCACACACACACACACACACACACACACACACACACGGTTGGATAATTTCTTGATATAAATATATAAAATACTGATTCAGCATCTGAAATCTGTCAAAAATAAAATATTAATTGTACAGAGTTGTGAAATGTAAATTTGGTGCTGAGTGTAAATATAAGCTATTGAAAATGTGCCATAGGAAAATAAAGAGCATTACAAGTCATTAGAAAGTTACCACCATCCAAGGTAAAAGCCACAAAATAAAATAAATTTAATTTCCATATCTACTGCCACAGTAAGAATATATACCCTCTCATAGAAACAATAATTTTATGATTATGAATGACAATTAATTAATAACAAAAAGATTAATAATAAAATGTCACAATGATTTAATTTTCACAGTGTCCATAGGCCAACAACAAAGGGAAACATTCTATTCAAAGCCATCTATCTGTCTGTCTGTCTGTCTGTCCACATTTGCTTGACCAGTTTTCTCATATGCATAGAGGAGCCAATCTGTCTGCCAGCGATCCTATATGTGCCTGTTTGGCATAATATTTAGATATTTATCACTTTTTCTCTGGTGTTTCCCCTCATATAGAGTATGTATTCTCTATATGGTTGCTGACATCAGTAGTGAAAGCTGGATAAGGATAAATTACCTCTCTCTGCTATTAGTTGATCGTCTTCAGGGCGCTACCTATGATCCACACCCCTCAGGGCCCTTCAGCCTGCCTTTACCAAATCCTCATAATTTACTAAATATATCTGTAAACCACTGCACACGCCTGGCCTGCCGAGGGCACAGCAAGTGTCACAAAGCATTAGCTTAGCCACGGAAATATTTTCTAATTGGGGAAAAGCTTGAAGTTTTTTTGCCTTTCGACTCTTGCCAGCCATATTGCGAATCAGGGCTCTGTGCGTATATCTGGTGCCTTCAGTGGAGCCGTAAGCGAATGAAACACTCTCTCATTAGTGGCGTAAATGGTACAATATGCTCCTTGTTACCGAGCAGAGCAGGAACAGAGGCGGTGGTGAGGGTCACATTAGCATTTCACTTTAAAGAGCAGAGCAAGGCCAAGGTTTTACAAAAGCTCAGCAGAGAGGCGCAGAGTTAAGAACCTTTTCTGTTAGTTCACGTGAAGCATTCAATAACATTTTCTCCTGTGGCATGTTGGAATTCTTATGAGGAGCAGTTATTGATTTTTAAACAGCATAGGCCAAATGAGATCTTTCAGTGTGAAGAAAGTTTCATTTCCATTACAGAAGCTAAAGCATGCAAACCATAAGAATTAATAATATTGTTCTATTATGAATTACATTTTTGTTTACAATTATATAAGTACAATTACACAATACATTGAAGTTCATGTAGATTCGACTTCCACTCTACATTGACATCAAATCAATTATTAACGAATATTTCAATGTCAAGAAATGCCAAAAGTATGGAAAATGTACAGGATGTTTCCTACAAAATGTAATTGTAAAAGGTTTTTCTCAAATTCAAAAAATCTCCATATTATTTTAAATAAATTAATATGATTGTTTAATCATTATGTCTGTCTGTGGGTTTTACAAATATGTTACCAAGGAAATATATTAAAATGAGGTCTCAGATGTGTGGAGATGGAGAAGAATGCAGGTAAACCCTGATAGGTTGGAGTGCAGTAAAGTTCAAGTTCAAGTTCAAGTTCAAAGTTTTTATTGTCATATGTACAGAAAAATGCCACACACAAATGCCACCTTATGTAAAGAGTTAATAACTAAAAAATAAAAATAAATAAGAATATAAGGAAATAAAAA
>JBBJLS010000109.1:23199684-23228907 GCA_037577275.1 Bryconaethiops microstoma
GAGAGATAGAGAGAGAGAGAGAGAGAGAGAGAGAGAGAGAGAGAGAGAGAGAGAGAATTGAAATAGATATTTCAAATATTTATGTTCAAGACTCAAGATACATTTAAAGTATTAATTGTATGCACTTCTGACTCCCGATGAAAGATATATGATGAAAATGCGCATGCCTTAATTTTATTATTTTTATTATGCATCTTTTCATATAATAATGTACATTTTCTATGGGACCAAAACAATTGAAAGACTATTTTTGCACATTAACCACATGAAATCAATTTGTCTATTCATTAAGCAGCAGAGAAATATAATTATTTTTCTCCACACATACAAGTAAGAGAGCTGTTTGATAAATGTACCTTAAATGTCAAAACTCGGTTAAAAAATTGTATTGTAATCTAGGTAGTTAGCATGTTTACTGCTGTTGTTTTAAACCTGTTATGAAGGAATGTTGTTTTGTTTCACTGTGTTCTGCGTATATGGTTAAATGACAATAAACCCATCACATGACTAATAAGTGACCATTTGTCATACATGAACACAGCTCACAGTGTGAACAGCACAAAATTCTTCTCTTCATTTAACCCATTTACCAAGTGAAACAACCAGGGACACAGCACCTAGTGTGTGGAGACGGTACCTGACTCAAGGGTACATCAGTTGTGTTGGGACTCAAACCCATGACCTTCTGATCACAGGGTTAACTCCCTAACCACAAGGCCACAAGCTGGCTTGACTTACCACCTGTCTAATGATGAGTTACAGTAACACAATCCATTTCAGTGGTGCAGCAGTCTAGGTAAGAAACAATATTAAACAGTCACTAAAAGTGTGCTACAATTTCTCTTTGGACTGAAGTGAATACCTATTTTCTGCAAAGGGCATCCAACAGTCACAGCTGTGCTTGAGGATGAACTGGTGACTTTTCATGTCCAAGTTAAAGTAAATTGGTTTTATTCTTGAAGGTGGGGAGGGTGGGCAGCTTTTCAATTCTGCCAAAAGATTAAAAAAATCATGGATTACTGAAAAAAAACCCCATTAATTTCCAGTTGCCATGTCATTGTAGATGTTTCTAAATGGACTTTTCATTAGGCATGTTTTGACTCTCCAGTGAATCTTTGAATGATTTGATATTTGCCCATTTAAAGATCATTGAGTGAATTTGAACCTGCATGAAATTATTCCACCGTATTTTATCTAAAATAATCAGACCAAGTGTTATCCATCTTTCCTGATGTGGCCTTGCATGCTCTCTATTCACATCAGAAAGGAGTCAACTGAATAAATGTGTCATAAATGGGGTTCAATCTACCGACTTGAGCAGACTTCTCATTTACCCCTGCCTGCCATTTCCCAAGACAGTGGAGAACCGTGACTCACTGGTACATGAGGGGGTTTGCAGTTAAATTTAGGGATTATCCCTCTTGGGTTGTGCTGCACTTGGGGAAAGACGGAGGGGAAATAAAAGGGCTCTGTCTCCAGCCTCGTTCTCTGGCTAACGTCCCCACAGTGGCCCCCCTCCTCGCACTGTGTCCTCCATGGTCACCCTTCCCTGGGGACAGCGTTTGTCACTTCTCCTTAACGGAGGCAGCCGTACAGCCTTGGCAACAGTAATGGCTTTTGATCTAGACAAACCCATGGCTAAATGCACACACAGAGGGAACTCCTCCTGCCTGCCTCTATGCTTGTTGGACATCAGTGACTTTCAGGATGAACATCTGCCTTTATGCCCACGAGATCTTATTCTATAAATAGATTTTGGGTGATGTTTCTAATTTGGGACAGCTCTCTTGATCTGAACGAAACTTAAAAAGCTGCTCTGAGGTCGCCAGCATATGTGTGAACAGATTTATAAATGTTAGACATGATATGGATGATATGAAAGGTCCCCCCCCCCCCAAATTCACTAATTCCTTCCATTATGGTTGTCAATGTTTCTGCTTTGTAAAAACATACAGTAGAAAGGTGCCGTCTTTGGAATGATGCCACTGAAGAACCACAGAAGAGCATTTCTATGGATGGTACAATAATGAAACACTGCTGTGAAAATGTGAAGAACCTTTTAAGAAGTTTTAAAGAGCTTTCACATAATATAAGGCTCAATAGTATTCTTTTTTTGTGTTCAAGTAGAAGCCACTGACCATTTGTGGATAGAGTGCAAGTCCAGAGTTGTACAGCAGACACTCTAGATAATTTCACTGTGTGTGGTAATCTTTGCCTGGCATTCTCTTGGCACCACAAGAAGGACTGAGGAGAGTTCGTTCTTCAGACCAAGTGCCCAGTGCCTCATCTCTAATTAGAATGTAGAAAAGGCAAAGGTGGCCTGCTGCCCAAATGGGCTGTCCTATGCTAACACCGGCCAAAAGTCTCTGGCAGCAAGATAAACCCAAACTGCCTTTTAAAGGTCATGGGTTTTGGAGGGCTGCACTTATAGTTCTCTGACCTGACATTTGTCTGTCTGGTGACCCCACAAATTGTGGCTCAGCAAAGTTTTAATGAGGTTTTTTGCTAAAGTGCTAAAGGCTAGTTAACCTAAGGAAACATGGCTTCGTTTTGGGTTCTTGCGAGTGAGGGGATGAGGGTGTTTTTGGAAAGTTTCTCCAGTTTTTTTCTCCTTATCACATGGATTAATGTAGATAAAGTTAGGAAGCCTGTTCCATCAAGATGAACTTGGCCTGTCCTTCATCTTAACACCAACATGCACACAAACTGAATGAACAAACTGGCTTTGGCACAGGAGAGAAAGAGAGCATGTTATTGAATGGCAATATACACAGTGACATGATGATTTTTCTTCTGGGAAGATTAAAAATCATCACTTTGTAATCTTTATAATCTAAATCTGCTTGTAAAATGGGCATTAAATCCACTCAGCAGCAGCCTCACTATTTCAGGCCTTGTTACTTTTACACACCGGCTTTAAGAGAGTGTTGTTTACTCATAAAAATGAGTTGAAAATTTCACATGCCCTCTGCTTGGCATTTGTAGGATTTGACTCTGTATAAAGTGCCAGATTATATGTGAAGAAAATGATTGTACTTGTGACATTATTTCTGGTGGACTGGAAAGCCCTTGTAATGAACCTTCATTAGGAACTTCCATTACACGGGTTTACATCACTTGTGGCATGAGCAATATCACTGAGGAGATTGGGGCTGGTTGGTGCAGAGAGATTAAGTGCCGTATTGGGCTAAATTACACTGTCAACAGAGATTCTCTATTAAACAAGAAGCAATCACTGCTTATGCCTGACACTAACATATGATATACCGTGTGTTTATTGTGTGTAATCATCACTCATATGGATAGAAAAAGAAACATCTGAGTCATTTACATTTACATTTACGGCATTTAGCAGACATCTGAGTCATAAACACCTGCATGAAGTTTAAGAAAATGATTTTTTTGGCATGCAGTGGTGACATCTTCCCTGTTGTAAACATTTAGACATGAGACTAAATTGTTAATCATTAATAAATTAATCATTAATATTTGAATAAATTAATCATTAATAATGATTAACCAGCATCCTGTCAAGATGCTTCATAAAGTGACTGAGCACTCTAAACTCTGCAGCAGAGAATCAGATTATGAACACTGCAGTATAAACCTCTTGACTATTGATCTCAATTAGTCACATTTGTGTTGAGCCCATACAGTCATTAGACTCCATTGATTCTAGTTAGTCACGGTTGCATTAATCGTACTTGGTAATGACTGTTGATCCGTCTTAGTGTTTGGTGATTAATCCTAGTCCATCAACGTGAAGTTGAACCAAAGCTGTTTCTATAGAACGAAAGCAAATAGTATTCAAAAGTGAGGTTAATATTTGTCTTATCATAACCAGTCTGCATATAGGCTAGGGTTATTTAGGGACAACACTTTCTAAACATAGGGGACAACACTTTCATTTAGGGACAACACTTTCTAATTTCAGTAATTAATGACTTTGTTGCAAGTGATTAGTGATTAGTTTTATTGTTGTTGTTGTTATTGTTGTTATTGTTGTTGTTGTTATTATTATTATTATTATTGCATGTAATTCAGTTTGGTTGTTTTCTGTTACTTTCTATTTTCCAGTGAAAATGATATATTTGAGAATTAAATAATATTAATAATGAGCATTAAATTAAAACAAAAACTTGGTCACACAAAACATGATTACCAATGACACTGAATATAGGTTTAGGGTTAAATTTATTAGAATCTTTTAGATTTACCTTAAAGTTCAATAACATCTAATAGAAATTTAGCTGAATGTTAAACACAAGCCGAGTATCTACAAAGCGTCCACAGGGGACCATCCAACAAAAGCTCTTTTCACCCTATGGTGCACTACCTGTTTGTCAAGATTTAAGATTCACTTTACTGTCCCACATTTATATAATCTATAAAACATCGCTAAAAAAACACATTATTAAAAGTGTGCAGATAAAAAAAGGTGCCACCATTTAAAATTTTGATTGAAGTTTTAAATGGTGGGACTGGTGGGACTGAAAACACAAACTATTTGCAGAGTTTATTACAGAAACAATGAACTTAGATATTAAAACACAAAACAGAACACACACAATTCCACACAACAAGGCTGAGCTAGAAACAGTGCAAACCAACAAAAGGACCAACAGAGAGCTGACCAATATAGAACCAAACACAGGGGAATATATGAAAATCTGAGAGTGGAAACACTTAAACAATGGAGGAGACAAGGACAGGACACAAGTGAATGTGATAATTATAGGGCGGGGCTAAAACAGGGCATAAATCAAAACAACAACAGATTCACATGGGTCAGGGACACAAACAAGACAAACAAGACACAGTGAAATGGCAGCGCCATATGTCACAAAAGTAGGTGTAATTTTTTCTTTAATCTATGTAAATGACATCATAGTGTTTAAATGTCCTCCTTGGTAGCAGTAGCTGGAACTCGTATTGCACATGGAATGGATCAGTTACGACCTTGATGGCTTTCCTCTGCACAGTCTGCTCCTAGGTGGACTGCAGGGATGGATGCTGTATTACATCATTACATTGTAGAAAAAAATATAAAAGTTATAAACACTTTTGCTAATGGAGAGGTGCACTCACTTGACATTAAAAGTGTAGATTGCAAAGGGAAGCTCATTATGCCATCTAATATTCCACTCAGAAAAGGAGTCGGCATATGTCTAGTGCACGCCAAAACCACTGTAAAAGCTATATTTATTTTGCAGATATTTTATAGAGCGTTCTTGTTTAAATAACGCTGCTCAAAAAATCCATTTCTTTTTTTTCGTCTCAATGCTAGTTAAAAACAGGACTGATCTGACATTTTTGGATCATCAGTAAATAACACAGCCATATCACTCTGACACAGTGAGCGCATATTTTTTCAGTGAAGTATTTAGAAGGATTAGCAGTCAGCATTTAGGTAATGCTGAATCCCAAATGTAAACAATGGGACAAGGATCATAAAAATCCAGAGAGAAATCATCACTGACGGTGTATGGGGTGTTTTTTTTCCAGTGTGCAATCAGTGGTGTATATAATTCTTTCCAAATATCAGCTTCCTGTGAGAGCCATGTCATATTTACCACTGGTATAATATTACTTTTTCTAAACGATTTATCAGCTTGTAATGGAAACTGAACTCATTGGTCTTTGTGGTATATGGGCAGCATGATTAATTTCTGTCTGAATGTCAGAGGGTTATCATCAGTATTTCTGCATTTCCTCTTACTTTTTTCTAACAGTGTGTTCTATTGCAGAGACACATTAATGGTCCAAAGGGCTCGAGTTCCAGGTGCTCGTCTCATCTTGCAGCTGAAGGGTCAAAGCTGCTCATTAGTTTGGATGGCTTCTCCTGATTGAGAAAGCCTTTAAAGTGTCAGAGTGCCCAAATCATGTGACTCTATCTGGGGCTGCTGTTAATACAAGTGGAAGGGTAGAATTGGAGCAATCCAGGGAGCTGACTGAAGCAGACAACTATTTAATTCTCCCTCAAGTGTGCAAGGACACTATCTACTGGGTCGACCTCTCAGTAAGACTTAAAACCAAACGATCCATGTTGCCTAATGCCGGTGCCACATGAGAAATCTAGGGTTATACACTTGTGCAGTCCAAGACATGTAGACTATGGTTGAGGCCTGTTTATGCACGCATATTAATTTTTTTCACTAAAGGCCATTTACACAAGAATTTGACAGCCAGTAACTGAGCAAAGGCTCTCCAGCAAATATCAATTTCCCGTTCCAGTCCTACCAATAGAAAGGTGCGTGTAGACTTCATATACTGTATTTATTTATGCATCTTAACATACTTGAGTGATCTTGAAGTACGTGGAGAACCAACAAAAGCAGAGCGGCAGAGCACGCCGAGTCCTTGTAGCTTATTTTTAATTCATCAATTCTAATTAGCAGTTTGCAGTTAGCTCCGGCCCTTCTTCAAAGCTTTGGTGTAATTTAAGAAACCTACAGACGCCCCCTCATCCCACCCCCTCTCCCTACTTCCCCATAACAATTTCTCCACTCTTTGCCTTAATTGCTACGTTTAACAAAGTGGCGATCAATCATACTTTTCACTTGCTACCTGGCATACTGGCCAGCCGTGAAATGGAGGAGAAGGACACCCTCTCTCTTTTTCCTCCTACCATTTCAACTGTCAGCGAAGATTGAGAGCAGTTTAGATGGGGAGTTTAGCAATGTCCATCTTAATTTCTTTGCTTTTGGATGGTACAGCTTTAAGGCTAGTCATGTATTTGCTGCTGTTGAATGACGTGTGCCATTGAATAATTGATTCTTTTTCTCGTGTAGTCAGGTATGAGGCATTTGTGCGTGTATAAAATTGACCACTATATTTATCTTTAGATTAGGGAGAGAATAAAGGTGACGAGTAATGAATAGCCTCAGCATGTCTTCAATAGACCAGGTTAATTAATTATGAGATACTATATGGACCTAAAATTGTCAGGGTTATTGACCATACTAATATCTTTTCAAACTGCAACATGCTCTTATAATACAGATATGTAGGTAAAAACCATAAGTAAAGCATTATTTGAGTGGGATTAGGTTTACCAGGAGAGGTTCTGTGAGGTTCATCGTGCTACTATGCCCAGGGAGAGGCATGGCATTGCAGACAGGCCAGGGTCCCTTGGTGCATTTGCCCAGTCAGTAAACTGGGATTTGAGCCCACAACCTTGCTCATCTAAATGTAATGTAATAGTCAAAGTTTTTACTGGCTGATAAAATATCTGTATAATTTCCTCAAATTATCATAAATAGCCTGGATTGTTCAAAGAAGGTAATTCACGCTTAAATTATTACTGTTACATTTAAAACTACAGATGTTAAAGACTGATCCTAGATTAAAATCATGGATCTCATTGGTAATCACTTAAATTACACCACCTTCTGGGTAAAAATTATTCAGCTCAAAGGGGCTTTAGTGTCTGCCTTGTTCAGCAAAATTAGGCTGACAAAGGGCAGAAGGTCTCGAAACTCTAGAACCATATAAAGCTTCATCTTTTGATTAATGAAGCCCTGGCTCCTGCATGGTTTATTATATTAGCTGAGAATGGAAAATTTCAAGTGGATCTTCCTCCTGATCCAAGTCAACACTACCTATCAGGATAGTCCATTACAGCATATTCTGGGTTTTGAGTGTCATCTAGCCTGGCTTAAAGTGTTCAATCAAAGATGACTCAGCAGGACCCTTTTAAATCCTGAATATCCTGTAGCATGTTATGTGTAGCCAGACATTCAGAGCACTCATAAACCCCCCCCCAAACATTTATACAAATTGCCCCTTACATCATAGAGCTGATCAGACAAGAGATTAGCTGATCAGACAAGTGTTAGCATTGTGCACCCCTGCATTGTCATACCCTTGCCTTGGTAAATAATCTTACCAGTAAGTGATCAGTGGATGGGTTTATTAATCAAACATGGTGTAAAATTGTGTGCCTTTGATTTTATGGGGAATCCTCATTTTAAGGATTTGTGATCATCATCAGACTAATTATGAATTGGCAAATGATTACCGTGTGTGTATGTGTGTGTGTGTGTGTGTGTGTGTGTGTGTGTGTGTGTGTGTGTGTGTGTCTGTTTTCTTGCGTTTTAATTAGAGATGCTGGCTTCATTGTCTTATCTGACCATTAGGCTAGAGATCAGATACCGGCCTAAATTCTCTTCAGGCTCCAAAGGCTGGTCAATGCAGCTTGTTCAGCTAATTGAATTTCCAATACAGATCCAGGCTTTGCTGGTGTGCATTGATCAGAGCCCCTGATACTCCTGCAAGTCAGGGTCACTCATTCACCCACCGACTTGATGAAAGGCGGTATTTGTTTGTAGGTTCCACCTGGAGTTTGTGTGTTTGTGTGTGTGTGTGTGTGTGTGTGTGTGTGTGTGTGTGTGGCAAGAGTGTGATTTCTTTTTTCATGGCACCATAACTATCTGATCCTTTTTATAGAAGGTAAACAGATGCCACTTAGACACACATCACCCTGATATGTGGAGAATGAGGCCAGTCAATTTCCCTTTGTTGTTGGTGGCAAGGCCCGAAACTGTAATAATAACATTTAATCCAGGGAGGAAGGTATCTGGGCGCGAGCAGATTGCTTTTCGCAAAGTACATTAATTTCCCGTCACTTCATCCAATTACAATTTATTGACATGCCAGGGATAATCAAAAGAAAATTTAGGTGGGGTAATCAGGAGGCGCTTTTGTTGCTCCCCTCCGGTTTTCCTCCGGCTCTCTGTATTACTGGAGGCACAGCAGGGTGCCTGCATAATGCTGCATGTCTCTCTTTCTTTCTCTCTCTCTCTCTCTTCATCTGCCTTCACTACTTCATATGCTAAGCCTTTGTTCCAACTTCGGCCAAAAAGCAACAAATGGTGTCGGAGTAAATAATGACATAATGCAACATTAGTGGCCTTTTTTCAGTTTTTGCAAGACATGAACGGAAATAGCAAACACTGTCAGCTTTATTTCACACTATGCAGGTTTGGGGAGTGACAGACACAAGGTAAGCATTTTGGTGTTTTTCAAAACAGTTTTTGACTTTTTTTTTTTCTTTTTTGATGTGTAGGCAGTTGGAGACTTCCGCCATACTGACTTTGCTATAATGCTCCAAAAAACTTGCAGATATCACATACTGCAGAATGACAAAAGAACATGCAATGCAAAGCCAGGCAAATGTTCAATAGAGCTGTATGAACTGCTGCATCCTGTCGAGATTTTGAAGAGGCCGATTTTTTTTTTCTTTTTTCCAAACTGCAAGCTAAATCTGCTATGAAAAAGGGACAAATATGACTTGTCTTGTCAGCTGGTGTGTTTGTGCTGTTTATAAATAATTTGCTTTTTTGAATATATGTGTTATCTTTTCAGCCTGATGGATGTTAGTGTCAGGCCTGGCTGGAACGTTCTGTATCCTGTGCCAGTCGTTAGGGGAAGATAATACCATATTTGTGCCAAGAAGTGGTCATGTTTGGTTGTAATCTTCCCCGCTGGAAGGAATGAGGGCATAAATGACAGTCAATTAGAGCACATTTTGTTTCTTTGAGCACATCCTAAGTAGACTCAATCAGACATAAGCAAAAGCAAATTACGTTTTGTCATTGGCACTCTAGCCATTCACTTTGGCTAAAGTGAATGACTGAATGACATAGAATTATGTTCAGCACTGGCTTGGCTAAGATCTTACATATAGGGTGGCATCGGGCAAACCCCAGTAAAGTACCCTGCCGAGGAGGAGAAGGGGTGATCATACAGGTCTACATTATAACAGGTGTGTGTAATAAGAAACACTGATGATAGATAAAAACATATTTGACAGCTTCATATTTCCCAGTTATAAAAATAATAGTAAAAAAAAGTGTGTACACACATAGTTTACATAGGTTTGTATATATATATATTGCATAAAAACAAATATCATATTTATATTTTTGTACTATTTGTATAGTGTACTTTTTTTAAACTGTACTGTTTTATTATTGCTTTCATTCTATTGTTTTTACTACTCTTACTTTTGTACTGTCCACTTTCTGCCGCAATGCAAATTTCCTAATTGTGGGAATAATAAAGGTTTATCTTATCTTATCTTAATAAATAAATCAGGTTTTTCAGGCTCTAATTATTTACCTCCTTCCTTATTATCTGCCTTCCTGCAATATCATGTTTTATTTTCTGTTTTCTTGTTTTATCTGTAGATTTATCTCTTCCCCTCATTTATAATGCACACGTTCTAATTGATCACTGGAGTTATTTGTTGACTCAAAGAAAATAAAAAGTGAGCGAACAAAACCAAGGCTGAAATAACAGAAGCAAGTAGTACAACCTATTTCTTAAGTTTATCACTATTGAACAAGAATTTTGTCATTTTATAAAGGCGTATTGTGTTAATTCCATAGCTTCCAGTGCCGCCGCGAGTGGCAGCCCTTCCAGCAGCTCTGTGTGTGTATGTTTTTTCTGTTTTTCCTTACTCTGTCTGCTTGTTTGTGTGCACATGTCTGCTTTCAAGAATTCTTATTTTGGTTAATCTACTTCTTGCTTTTGTATATACTGCTGGAAACTGTGAATATATATATATATATATATATATCCATCTATCTATCTATCTATCTATCTATCTATCTATCTAATTATAGTTATTTTGGTGACTTTGATCACAGTCCAGGGGAATCATTCCACCATCCACACCCACTTTATTTTTTTAAAAAAAAACACCTCTGTCAAATATTTAAAATCTCATTTTCATATTCACATTTCGCAGCTGTGAGTTAACAATATTAAAATGTTTCTGACTTATAGCAGTCTTTCTCAGTGGTCTTTATTTTGCAGCTTGGAATTCACTGATGCTTCTTGATCTCGAAAAGAAGGGACCAGTCTTTTATCAATATCAGTTTGAAACACCTATTTTTTTTTATTCAATTTCACATCTGATTCTATTCCAGTGCCTTTCATCATCAAGCTGGGTTATTCTGATGGAACCAGGGGCAGGGGTAGTGAGGATGGCATTTCCAAAAAACTGAGATTTGATTGCTTCGACACCCATTTAAATAGGGGAATTATGAGGGGAGAAAGTTATTTGACTTCCGCAACCTCGCCTGTCTTGCTGCCGTCAGACCATTTATCTTCCTTTTTATTGTTCATTGCTCATTAGTCTTGATTTAATTTTCGTACCCACTTGCGAAAGAAGTCCAATTAAATAGCACTCGGTCTCCCTCTCTGTCTCTCTCTCATTTTCACTCGCTCTTTCTATCTCTCCTGCAGGCTCCAGTGATGTGCTGAATAAATGGCAGACAGGCAGACTATGTGAGTAATATGGAGTTAAACGATTATTAAAGGAGATCACGCTGGCTTCTCATGTGAACTGTCTCCAGGATATACTGGATATTCTGTTGATATTGCAGGTTTGTGTAATCTATAAAGGAATCTCCTATGGCAGAGAAGAAGCAGGTAAAGGAGCTGGATATGTTTTGTGTATTTCAGTGCCATCCTGTCTGTACACTCTGCTGAGGTCGAGAAAACATGAGGAAAAAAAAATCTCAACGTTTCAGACACCATTATAGCTTCCATTAATCCAGTATCTCCAATAACTGGATAAAATACCTTCCCAGTAGCAGAAAACATGCACACAAACTAAAACAAATATGCCACACTAATAATATGCCACACATATGTTCGTACATTTGTACATTATGCTCATATATATATATATATATATATATATATATATATATATATACACACACACACCTTATATATACACCTTATATATATATACCTTATATATACTTCAGTATTAAGTATTAACATTTGATTTGTAGGTGATCCATTTGGAAGAAAGTTATTTTTTATGAGATCTTTTATAATAACTTTTTTACCCTGAAAATGTACAAAGATTAATACAAGACTAGTCAGTTTTACACAGCGTAGTGTGGAGTTGGTGAGGTTCTGCCGCTCCCATCACTGGATAAGATACCTACACTCACACACACACACAGAAACAAACAGTATGGACAGAGAGAGAGAGAGAGAAAGAGAGCATATGTGTATGTGTGACATGTTATTGCATAAGTACTGTTTGTTTCTGTTTATATATACATATATATATATAGGGTTTTGTGTATGGGTTTTGTGTTTGTACCTATGTATTAAATATTAAAAACTTATTTGTTGGTGATCCATTTGTATATGAGTCCTGTGTTTTTATCAAGCGCTCTTTTATACATTTGCTTTTTTTACCGTAAAATGTACAAAAACAAACACAAGATGGTTTTACACTGCAGTTTTACACAGTGCGGGGTAAAACTGCTCGATTCAGCTGCGACAGAGACAACGCATTGTTGGTGGAATGTGTTGGCATGCCGACAAAATGAGCCGCCAGGTCACCTTGAATAATGCTTCATCTAATGTGATTATACTTCAGCTGTTCAGATCAGACAAACACACAAGACATGATATTGGCCCTGAACACCTATGACTCTGATAAATAGAGCTGGGCTGGAAAAGTGTGATTGATAATAGCAGCAAACCTACAAGGAAGTCTAACAGAGAGCTGACATGAATGCTGGCTTGGAAATTCCTCCCCTCAAATGTAATCTTTACCTTTGTATAAACTATGTCGAAGCTAACGCGTTCTTTAAAGCTTCCCTGACGACTCATCTGCATGTGGGCGACTCTGCCCGAGTCGGATGAAAATGAGAGACCTGCGAGTATTTTAAATAAGGATGCACTGGCCTCATCATTCATAATGACACTGATCATCTATTATAAACCCAGATATGATATAAAAAAAATGCCCTTCCCTGGTGAAAGTGTCCCTCTTTTCCAATTCTGATTTCCATGGATCTCTTGCCTTTAACCTTGGCCACTGACAGATAATAACTTTGTCATTGAAAAGTTACCTCTCCTGCACATGAAGGACCTTTATAAAGAGATCTATTACTGGACACATGGTGATGAAGCTTTTGCTGTTCGGGATTATATCTCTATTCATCCTCATTTATTTTGCCGTAACCCTAATTTAAATGACTTTGGTCGGTAATTACGGTCAAGGTGAGCAGAGCAGTGCATATATGAGACAGGTTCTACTATTTTCAAAGCTCTAGGCTTCCTCTTGCATTGACTCACTTATTATCACTTACTTATTATTCCTTTTCCACTTTTAACTCTATAATAAACCACTTACTGGTGGAGTGCAACTGTTGTGCAACTTCTAGTGTAACACAGGAAAATGTTTCCATACAGCCACCATCAAGAGCAATTACATCCTAAGAGCTTTGTTTTTTATTATTGCCAACTGAAATGAATTGCTTTGTCATATTAAAATACATCACTCTTGCATAAAAAGTTTCCCAGCAGTCAAAATAGCATTATTTTTGTGGTTATTTCTGCCTCTGCAGCAACCCCTGGTTTGCATTGTTCTGTATATTACAATATGCAAATCAGTAAACCCATGTTCCTGCCCCTTGATGATGTCTGACTCAAAAAG
This sequence comes from Bryconaethiops microstoma, assembly GCA_037577275.1. Classification (NCBI taxonomy): domain Eukaryota; kingdom Metazoa; phylum Chordata; class Actinopteri; order Characiformes; family Alestidae; genus Bryconaethiops; species Bryconaethiops microstoma. The sequence continues at coordinate 23,213,162 of JBBJLS010000109.1, forward strand.
TAAGTGGGATTTTGGCACCAATTTTTGGATATCTTTGTACAAGTACTGTCAAATTGCGTTTATTATGTGTACTATGGATGTGGAAGCAGTCTTGGATTGCACTGATTACCCCCCAATCCTGATCTTTCTAGCCAGTGGTTACACTGATAGGCCTTACATATGAGCCTGCAACCTGTTGTGGTACCTACACCTGCAGAACACCTCATAATCCTGGTTAAGGCAAGTTCAACTAATCTCCATCCATTATCTGAACCACTTATTCTAAACCAGGCTTTTGGGTGTGTTGGAGGCTGTCCCATTGGTCATAGGGTGAAATACAGAGAAACAGATCATAACAGGTCACCAGTCCATCACAGGAGAGGCACATAGAGAAACACACATAGGGGCAATTCAGCATCTCCAACTCACAGGACATGTACATCTTTTGACTGTGGGAGGAAACCAGAGCTCCTGGCAGGAAACCCACACTGACACTGAACACTCCTTACAGAAAGGGCCCTCAGAATCTTTTACTCAAGGTAGACATTTTGTCAAATATCTGTATTTAAATGCAGATGATGACATCTAATATTTTATATCTGCCTGATGAAGAGCGACTAACATGGTGTCTAGGATAAGCTGGCTCATATATGGTCAGTTGAACTGATAAAAGGGACAGTGTAGATAGAGGGGCCAATAGGTGTTGACCTGTGTTTTAATAAATAAAAACAAATAATAATTGTTACATTTAACAGCCAAGCAAATGACATGGGGGAGGAAATCTTGTGTAAAATCCATAATCCTCAAAAAACACCTTTCTTATTCATGCCACCGGACAGGAAGGGATATCCACACATGTGCAACTAAAACCCCACAGCGCCACCTCTGCAACTGACACGACTGCAACTGTAAAAACAGCCCAAAAATCGAAACTTAGTTTGAATATGTGTTTGAATATATTTTGATAATGTACTGTAAGGTAGCTAGGCGGAGCCATCATGCCCCAGGATTACGTGTTGGGCTCCTCCCTTGGCAAGAGACAGGTGAATGATATCAGGGGAGAAGCCAGAATGCTTTTAAATTACAGGTTCTTCAGCTGGTCAAGAGAGGGAGGACAGAGAAAGGAGAGTGTAGAGAGTTTGATTGGAGAGAGCCCGTGATATCCTTTAGCTAGATTGGTGGTGGTTTTGTCAGGTGATTTTTGAACTGTCATGTCGTTTTTCTTTGCTTTAATTTTCTGCTATGCACTGGCACTGGTGTCTGTATGTCCGTGAGTGTGTGTTTAGGCTTCTTGGGTAAGTACTGTGAACAGCTTGCAGCACATATGGGTTCATGGCAACTGCAGCTAACCACAATGTGGTCACATCTGTAAACAACCTGTAGGACACAATGCCCTATACGCCATGTCTTTGTAAAACGTTTGTGCTTGAAATCAAACAGGTGACATGTAAAGCCACCATGTGATGCTGGTAATTCTTGTGAACGGCTAGCTAACATGAGCTGTATAGCTGAAAATACAAAGGTTGGCATTCCTTCTATTTCTGCACTAACCTTTTCGATGCCTTCACCACCTTCTCACAGCAAATGTTCTCAACAGATAAGAGATATAGGGTCCACAAGTTTAGTGCCTACGAGTACACCTGTTTTGAAAGAAATGGCACACAAATGCAAAAGTCTGTTTTTCATAGACTGCTGTTAAAACGAATTAAACTTACACAGTTAAAAACTTACCCAATTAATCTTACACAACTAAATGTGTTTAATGTATATAGCATTGAATATATGCATTTAGCTGAACTGGGTAGCTATTATGGTTTTAGGGAATTTCTAACCATTTCGTCACATCTTCCACATGCTGCTGATCATGGTTGGACCATATTTTTTCAGAGGCTTGTGCCAATATCTCAAGCTGGTAAGGCTCGAGGTGCCCTGATTGATCACACACACCACCCCCTCCATTGCAAAAGCGCAGTTTGACTCTGTGTCACTCTCCATGCAAGCTAATGTCAGTTTTAAAAGCACAATAACTAAGTCCACCTGGTTTCTTTCTCAGGCCCACCTCCACACGCCCTATGCCCCTCCCAAAATACCACTCCCATTTTTCAACATTTTTTGAAGCTGAAGTTCAGGTAAATATATGGGATGTCATTTTCAAGTTTTAAAGTTCCCAGTTTTATAATATGGTGTCAGACTATCAGTCTCTGTATATCACTAAAAGCTCCTTTCTTATAGAATCTAAATAGAGTTTTTCCTTTGTACTAAAGACATCATTTACACAAACGGGGGAATGTTAGCAGGGATGATGCAGTTTAAAGGCACACATTTTAAACTGTTTTAGTCTAAATTAATTCTCTAAATTCAGAGCCATCTCAGCTTCTGGAGCACCTTCATTCATAAAAAATAAATGTTTATTCCAGGATTTTACAGAATGATTGTGTTATATATTGTTCATAATTAGTATTATGCTATGGATTTTTACTAAAATTGACAGGAAAAATGGATTATAATAAACATTTCTGTTCTATACCCTTTCTTTGTACAGTTCACACTGAAATAAACATTTAAATCCTAACATCATAAAAAGCCTACCTTTACATTTGCATATATATATTTTTTTATTAAATAGAAATACAAAGATGTGTCACAATGTTAGTAAAAATTGGCAAGAGTCATCTACTGCATATAAATATCTGTGGCTTTAAATGATGATTCTGTTCACCTGTTGTTTTTCATCTTGATTTTATTCCATGAATCCAAATGATGCTCCATTAATAAGAAAGGTATTTTGGAATATTTTATGAAACTATGCTAATAGTTTAAACCTCATATCAGTATTAAAGAGAGAGAAAGCATATATGTTTTTCCCTGTTTCTTGCATTGTCTCATTTGGTTTACTCATTTTCTTTTATTTACAACTATCAAAAGTAGAGTGATCTACTTTTGATAGTTGTAAGCCTGTTTTTTTCATTACATCACCCTGGCTGCTGAGTGATCGCCTCTTTGCTTTGTTTAAAAGGGAAAGCCAGTAGTCGTTTTGTGTAGAATGGTAATGTGTCTTATATTTAAAAGTACTGAAGTGTACAGGAGAGGCAGGACCTGTCTGTGTAATGCAATAGGGGTCAATAGCTTGCTCAACTATGAGGACACTTGATTGTTCGTCTAAAAAGATTATTAGCATAAGCAAAATGCAGTGCAACATCAAAAGCAAGTTAGACAGACATACAAACAGACGATGTACAGACAGGAGAACATGTTAATTAACTCCCATTCAAAGATAAACAAAAATACTTTTCTTCAAATGAGTGCATGAATATAAAACAGTTTATGCTATTAATTATATGTACTAAACACTCTCTAATATGAAAATTATACCACACATGATATACTGTATATTTGCTGCCAAAATATTAAAGAACAAACTGTATACCATTGCATACCAAGTATTATACACTATATGCTGTATACAAAACACTACACTCAATATACCACAAACAAAACACTATACCCTATATAGTTCATGTCACACATTATATACTACATACACAACACTACACACAACATACCACAGACCAAACACTGTACACTATATACATTGTACCACCCATTATATACTGCATACCAAACACTGTACATCATACTGTACAGCAAACAATATATTCTTTATACATTTTAAATGCATTATATCACATTCCTTAATTTATTTTATTTTTTGCTAGACAAATACTACCCATTATATACTTTACCAGCTTCAGAAAAGTAGACATACTAAAGTACTAAAGGAAATGTAACCTTATGTAAATCTAAATGCATAACACTATTACACACTTTATAATCAACACTACAACATGTTATGTTGTATATCTATATATATAGTATATGTGTGCGTGTGTGTGTGTGTGTACACAGATAGATACTGCTCATGTTATTGTTGCTCAGTTCTTCGAGACACAACGTAAAGCTCACCATGAACATTTGAATTTTGTCACACTAGCCTATATTAAAGGATCATTTACCACAGTAGTGATTTTGTTCTGACAGGAACAATATACTATATATTAAATGGTATACATTATATCCTCCATCATTTTGGTGGGAAGGGCAAGTATACTATAATTAAGAAAATGGTCTAGGTGTAATCTACATCTGATTAATAGAGATGACAGAACCTGCCTAGGTCCAACTTATAAATTCATAAATGTTCAAACAAGCGTCTGCTGTATTCAGATGATACAGAATCTGCCCCCTACACACCCATCTTTAATCTCACGGGCAGCCGTGTCATCACTTATCCAAACATTTTGTGGTGACCACATAGTTTTTTTTCCCCTTGAATTTCAATCCTAAAAAAGACTCAAATGAGAAAGTGCAAATGCTTTCATCCCACTCTGCCAGATTATTACCCATCTTTCTCTCTCCTTTTCTCATCCTCACGCTTCAGCTCCTATTGATTGACAGGCACATTTTCGACTCTCCTCATTCGTTTTTCTCTATCAAATTAGACCAGCCCAGTGTACATTTTCACCCCAGAAAACCACATGAGAGTCCACTTGAATTAAAAACAGGCGATGGCTCTCAGTTTCGCCAATATAAAAGATCTTAACAGTGGAGCAGGAGTCCGTTTCTATCAGCCAACGGCACCTAGCAGTGGAGCTCATCTGATCCTCTGCTGTCTTTTTGTCTATTCTTTCTTGGATCTCTTTTTGTCTTTCACAAAATCTCCTAGAGGCCGTTCTGTCTCTGTCTCACCCTGCCCGAAACACCTCCATCAGAAAGTGTAGAAGTGGATGGACCTGGCATGTATTGATTGATTTAATTTTGTGTATGCAGTTGCTCTGGTTCATGGATCTATGCTATGCTATGCTTTGCTGTATAATCGATTCATCAATGCTCGGCCCACAACTGGGTTCTTTAAAGGCAACTCTTGCTTTGTTGGACAAGTTTAGAGAATATTGGCAAGGTCCTCAGGCTACCACAGTTTCGACATACGACGTTTGGAGTTTACGACACTTACTCCCACAACTAGTTTGGTTGCGTGCCGTGGACCAATATTCAGTATACGCAGAATACGCAGTAACGCGGCGTATAAGTGCGGGAGTTGGCGTCCCTAGTACACATTTTTACACTAATTTTGTCATTTTTTTCAGCAGTACAGTGTACAAGTACAGTATATTTATGTAATTTTACTTTTTATGTGGCTTAGTTGTGTTTTTATGTTCCAGATTATGATTTTACAACTGTGTTAGAATAGGTAAGTGACTTAGGCTAGGGTGTGTTTTGACTACCACAAAAATTCGGGTTACATCACTGTCATAGGAACAGATTTATGTCGTAATTCGAGGACCCCCGTACTAGGTTTTGGACTAAATTCATTTGCCTTCAACGTCAGCATTACCTTGATGGCACAAAAACACTACATTTTATCTGTCATCACCTGCGTGACTTTTCAAATGTATATAAAATAAGTATATTTGTATATCTGTAATTTGCAAATGTCTCAGAAGAACATTTTTTTTGGGGAAGAGTAGGTAAGTTCTGAAGTCTTAATTACCTGAATTGTTTTTGCCATTGGGAACTTTAGGTTACATGCCATTTTCCTTTGGTTTGGCACAATAAATGATTTCCTGTATATCAATTGCTGTCACTCAATTGAATATTTTATTCTTTCCCCATCTGAAACACATTAACAAAATGCTTATGGATGTTTTAAAATGCCTGTGAGGGTGAGCTTACATTGTCAAGACAACCAGGACTGTTAAGCTACTCATTAGCACTAACAGGAAGATCCACGTAAATGACCTTGCTGAAACCTTGATGTCAAATATGCATGTAAATGGCTGGCTTTACACCGCACAACACACTGTCATTTGCAGTCATTATGAGGTCAAACTATCGCCAAGGGCAAACAATGCTGACATGCTTTTAAAATAAAGTGTGAAGCCTAATGGATCTTTACACCCTCTGACCCTACAACCCAGGGGAATAAAAACAACTTTCCTGTAAATAGAGTGGCTGCAGACACAGTGGTGTTAATGGTGTCGATTTTGAATGTCACTTTCATAATTTAGTAAAATCACTTTTTTCACATAAAATAAGGCTTCAAAGAAAAACACGAATCCAGTGTCTTATAACCTTATATATGCTATTTGTGTGATATAAGTATAGAATTACAGTGGAATATAATGTAGAATTAGAATGTACATTATTGTCCACTTAATTTGGACCCTGACATACCAAGCCATCTGTAAACCAACAGATGCCATTAGTCTGTCAGTGACCCTCAGAGGCTGACCACCGCTTGTAGTTTGTGTCATGTGTCCCATGCCGTCGGCCTGTGTTGTCTGGCTTTGGCCAGTTGAGCACCTCATTAGACACACCTACCTTTTAGCTTACAATTAGAGACTACAGTTTACAATTAGAGACTACAGCTTTTGTATCCTTTGTCACTCACAGTTAGAGTTAGTCATCCTTTACACTGTCAGAATTGTACTGGTAAATTTTTGTTTACAGAGGAAAAAACAATATAAATGCATTCTCAGAGGGCAACACTTATCCTTAAGCTCCTTAAATGGGTTTTAATGGTACACTCCATTCTCTTTCCCAGGGGAAAGTTTGTTCCTTTTCAAAACGCACCATTTTAAAATAGAAAAGTAAAATGTCTAGAGTCAAGACATGGTGTGTAGACCCACAGCAACTTTAAAAAAAATTAACTGCATCATTTATGCAATTTTTTTTTTTTGTTAAATGAATAAGCACCCTTTAGAACACCACCCCAAGCTCAGTGTTTAGTTTCTGATCAACAAATTCAATTTGGCTGGATATTTTAGATCCCGCAGTGACACCAGTGTGTCTAAATATCCCATCAAACCCACAGAGAATGGACCAACACACTGATAAAATCTGGGCAGGGTCCTCTTATGGCACAACCAGCTACCTTAGTCTAGTAATTTAAATGAAAGTATGTTCACTGATTTATGTAATTTGAGTTATTTGGAGCAGTTTAGCTACATACTTAAAAAATCAAATTAATGTCACATTTCAGTTAAATCAGGCATGTCTATAGTATAAATTGGGTCATAAACACCTTAAAATAATTGATTAGCAGTCCTAACGCAAAAATGAAAGGGCAACAGGAAAGAAAAGAAGCTTGCCGAATTTTGAGCCCACATTCATCTACACTGTTTTTGCTGGTCACTGATCTTACTTGGTCTTAGGGAGTTGAACTGCAATCAGAATGTCATGGGTTCGAATCCCAGTACTGCCAGTGGCACCACTGAGGCACCCTTGAGCAAAATACTGTCCCCATACACTGCTCCCTGGGAGCTGCGTCGCTGGCTGCCCAGTGCTTCACTCGGGTAAATGGGTTAAATGCAGAGGACAATTTCTCACTGTTCACACTGTGCTGTGCTGTGGTGTGGAGTGTTAATGTGTGACAACAATGGCCACATTACACTTTTTGCTTACACTTTAAATCAGAACTTCCAATCATCTGTTCAGCTTCATTACAAATTCATATTTATCAGATAACAGGTAATTTTTTCTGCTTTTATTTTTGCATCACATTATTAATAATATTTAAGGTGTTTACAATCTAACTAAAAACAATTAATTAAATTATTCTAAACTATTATTATCACTATAATGCTGTAATGTTGTGCTAATCAAATATAATTTTATATTTATGTTTGGTTAGACTGAATTGCCCAAAAGCAAATGGAGTTTGTAATGAGAGAAAGGGAGAGAAAGTACATTATTTCTTACATATAAGAAAGCACAGCCAGGGTTTCTTGCCCTGACCATTAGTGTCTGGGTTCATATATCTTCAGCATTTATTTCACATTCATTCTGAGTAACTGAACAATTTATTTTGAGTTATATCCCTGTTCTGAAAAACAACTCCATAGATTTGACCTTAACTTCAAACTCTGCAGTGGAACTCTAAACTGAGAGAAGCTGCAAGTTATTTCCTACACAGATCAAAAGATCTACAGAGAAACAAACAACTAGTGCACCACCAATTTATCCATGTTTGTATCCTTTTAAAACGTCTTGTCTCTTCATTCCAAATAATGCATTCATATTCAGTCACATCTCTGCTATGAGCAAGTCTCCATAGACTGAAATTAATGTTGACTCTACACTTACCTAAAGAATCTAAAGCTAAATTCACCTGTGCATGAACTGAGAAGCAAAAAGCAGCTCTGGTGGATCACTGTGTAATCAGCGTCGTACAGATTTCTGCAAGTCTAATGGGTCTTGTTTCACATGCAGAGTGCTGGTTTGCACATAGTCATGTGCCCTGCCTCAGGCCAGGCTTATCTAGAGCAGACCCCACGTCTTCGAGCCTTGTGATGACTGCCAGATCAGCTCAACTCAGCCCTCTCCCACTCTCTCTCTTGGTCCCGGGTCTGTGACTGACTCACAGACCTTCTCTCTCGCTCATTGTCATACTCTTCATCTACTTTTTCCCCTCCTGATCCTCACCAAGATAAGAAGAGAGTCCCATCAGATGCACTAGAGCAGAGTGGCTGGACTAAAGCCTGGCCTGATCTCTCCACCGCCGGTAGCCAAGTAGTCAGGCTCAGCCAGCCGGGGAAAAAGAGAGAAACTCTGTCCTGCACAGGTCCCAAAAATTGCCACCATGGGGAATCCTCAGCATAAGCCTCTTTTGAACGGGCACCACTGTACCCTTGAGAATACTAACCCATAGAACACAAGCGAATCCATGCTGTCAGCGCAACAAATCATAAATGGTCATCAAGCAGCCGAACAACTCAAGGTGTCAGACGTCATGCTGAGTGTTCCTATGTCACATAAAACCAAGTTATTGTAATTTAAAAAACATAATAATACCGTTAAAAAGGGGGTTTTAAAATTAGTGTCACACAAAAACCCATGAAAAATAAAAATGAACAAATTTATATTAGGTTTTAGAAACAAACAGAAAAAACACAAAACCTTTGAACCCAGGAGAGCTTTGAGAATAGTCTCTGCCACAAGTGGGTGGGGAAAACCTGCAGACTGAGGGGGGTCCAGAGTGCGTCCAAGCGGCGGCGCGCCGAGAGAAAGAGCAGCAAACGGCGAGTGTGTAGGAGAACAAATACCGGTTTTGCACGGTTTATATTTACTAAAATCAGATTTGACTAATATGCTCTGAGTTTTAAGGGTTAATGACCATTCTTTATGAACTTTAATCAATCGCTATCTATAATTGTTGAAGGATTATTACTTTCCTGTCACTACTGTTGTTTGGCAAACACTGATTTGTCTCATTCAAGCACCTTTCTTTATGGTTATTTGTGTACAAGTATAGGACCTGTTGCCAAAAGTCATTCTTCTGATTCTGTAACAGTTTTCAAGTCCTAAGAAACTGAACCTCTGAGAATATTCATGGGTCAGCTCAATGTACTACATGGATCGTTATCCTGGAATAGTGCTTTAAATGTTGAATGATTAATGGGCACCGTCTTGGCCGATTCTTGCACTTTCAGGAACAGATTTCCATTTCCAAATAAGGTAGAAAACCCCTTTCATGTCTTATAAGGCCTAACAAAATGTATTTCCAACACTGATAGGAATCATTACTTAATACTGTGTCCCTATGCCATATATTGTCTGTGTCAAATAACAAATAAAGCACAAACATTATGTTAACATGTACAGTTTAATGTCAATGTCAAGTAAACATTTCATAACTGTTACATTTTCGCCTGAAATCTACACATTAAATCTACATTTTATTGAGCAACTCTGTAGCACAAACACACAATGACAGGTGAAATTAGTTAATTAGTTGACAGGCACAGATTAACTGCTCAGCAATCCTTTGAACTCCTTCCTCTATTTTAATGAGGCAACTCGCAATTATCACTGCAGCTCAATGCTCCAGGTTCCTCATTAGTAGAGGTGTGGCTGTCAGTCATACTGCAGGGCTAGCCCTATGCCTGATAAACACCAGAGAAGATGATGAGAGTGCACTTTTCATAGTGTAATATGACAACTCCTGTTTGACCTACGTGCTTGACGATAAAGGACTTTCTTTCATTGACTAGTAATGGAGCTTTGAGACGAATGATTAATTACTGCATTCAGTGTGGTAATTAAAAGATGGGTGAATGGGACAGTCAAAGCAGCAAGGATGGAAGCCCTAAGGGTGGAGGCCTAGTCTGCGATGTCACAAAGGCAGATTGCTGTAATTGGCGCAAGGAAATTAGGGTCACATCCCACCCATCATAAGCTGAATTCTGGAAAATAGAATAATGAATAGATGTTTGCTCCAAACCCAATAAGTTCTGATGAAATTTATTTAGTAACCTTTAGCAGATTGACCTTACTCTCTCAGGAAAACATTTTAGCTTTCCGGGTGCAAATGCTATCACTTGAGCGGTACCCTAAGGGATACACTTTCTTGGCCTTTCGTCAAGGTCCAAAATTGTACCATTCAATTAAAATTATTTTTTAAGCTGAATTGACATTGATGTACTCCCTGTTTGGACTCTGGACTTTTAATTTTATGAAAAGATACAAATATGCACCTTTACCCTGGGGAAGTGAATGCAATATACCTTTGATCTCAATTATTGCACACATTTGGACAATAAAGACAGCAAGACCTTTCAGAGTATATTTATGCAGTATGTAGGTGGGAGGACTAACATTTGCCTGGTCAGTACCCATTTTTTGACAGTACAGAATCAAGAGTTATTGCTTTTATCTTGTAGTCTATTCAATGTCAATAGAATTGTCCTCATACAACGATGTACACAGTGAATCATTCAATGAATAATGTTGGTTTTACATTCTGTGTTGACAGCTTATATCTTAAATTCTGACTTTTTCCATTTGCTTCAGTGTCATGAAATGACAAAACCTGGAAAAGAATATAAAGTATGGCATCCTTTCCAGCACACACACAACAACAACCTTTCATCAAATCATAATAAGATCTCCTTTTCTGCTCAGAAACATAAATAGCTTAGTAGTTTAATGTTTAGATTCCACATTTTTTCTGCCTTTCATTGAGTTATAAGTAAAATATAATTAATACTTCTTGCTTATAACTAACATTGTCTTACTTTTTTCTTGTATTCCTTTTTTTTTTTTCTAAATAAACTTTTCCTTACTTGCTTAGATCACCATCACTATGGAGCAATTGCATAGCTGGTACTTTTTACTCAGTTCAGTGACCTCCAACACACTGCACAGCTGGGTGACCACTCCAAAATTTAAGCTTGTTGGAGATGAAGCATCAATAGGAAGCAAAACAGCATGAGGAGAATGACAGAAAAACTTTGACAATAAAAAGCGAGGGGCCGAAAGGGGCGGCAGCCGCAGTAAAGGAAGGAGATGTGCTTTGCTCTCTAGTGCTCACTGCCTTCAAAGAGGCTCAATCTGGGTCATTGCTCTTTGTTTTCCCTTGGCTCGCCTGTCAAGTTTAATATGTAGAGATTGGCCTTGCCTGCGGCCCACGCTAAAAGATATCAGTTTGCGGGGAGGCCGCACTGAGCCACGGGCACGGCGCATTAAGTCTCCCAGATTGAGCATGGACCCTGGGGTGCGTGTCCCATAGGCTGCCTCCGTTGACTCATGTAGACCTTTCTGCAGCTGATGAACCTGCATCCAGCTCACCCGGCCCTGCATGTGCTCAGCGTAGCTAGCTCTTTGTCAAAAGCCATGAATTTGGTTACAATCTATATGGCATTAATCAAGTCTGGAGAAAATTACTGTCAGTTTAAAAAATGCTCAAGCCAGTGTGTACATAATAAACTGTCATCACATTTCGTTCTAGCTTCAAAGGAACATAATTATGGGAAAATATAAGGATGCTGATAATTGACATGTCTTATTTACTCTTGGCTGTAGTATTAGCCCAGAGTTAATTAATCAGCAAGATGCTAATCAAGCAAGTGAACATACTGGATTAGCAAGTGTTGAGTATGTGGTGTATGCAAAGTGGGGAAAAAAAAGGCATTTTGTGATTCATGCACAGTGACAACAGTCCTTTTTAAATATTAATTCACATCTGTGATATGTGGAATGGCTATGGAGTTATCCCATAATGGAAGACTTTACCACTTTGTTTATACTGAATATTCATTCCATTTCAAGCCCAAAAGAGTTTAAGGAGCTTTTTGAAGTGCAGCCGAAGCTTATCTGTGGAAATTCAGAACTTGTGAACAATCATTAAATTGCAGATTGACAGGCCCGATCCTCCCTCCCAACAGTGTCACACAATGTTTACAGAAATGAAGGCAATGGTTAGTCGAGTAATATGCCATAATTGGCTATAGCAGCACATTTAATAGACTTAACAGTCTTGGGACTTGCTTTGAAGTTGTTGGCAAGGCATAGATAATGAAAGCTCTTGGCTTTGCACTGATGGAATAATGTCATTCGCAAATCAAACTTATTGTTTCGTCTCTAGCATGTAATGATGCTAATTGGCTAACTGCCTCTGTTGTTACTGTGTAGATCCAAACAAGGTATTCACCCAAAGGACAGGCGTTATGCAGGCTGGGTGGCATCTCGGTGTGGGCTTAAGGGTGAGCTTGTTTGATGTGGAGTTCCACCTCATTTCCAGTCGCCAGAAAATCGAGGCTGTGTGCCAGCATGAGCTAACCTTAAATGACATAATGTTACTAAACTGTCTATCATTCTGGGAAGCGAGTGCCACAACACGCGCAGCACTCAAACTCTAAAGAACATGTTACTCGTGGTGTGAAAGTTGTACTCAGTCAGCACACTTACTGTTTACACTGTATGCAACCAAGCTGTGGTCATGCAGCAGTACATTAAAAAAAAAATAATAATAATAAAAACATTTATTAAACATCTTTCACACACTCAGTATGCACGTACAGAGGGTTTTGTTTTGTAAGCAGCAAGTTTTGGCTAAAAATATTACTTTTGCCAATGTTTCACTGCACAATAACAACAACAACAACAATATTATTATTATTATTATTATTAATAATAATAATAATAATAATAATAATAATAATAATAATAATTTGATCACCCATGCCACAATGACTTGGCTGAACTGGGAATTACATTTAGGTACAGACTCAACAGCATAAAGTTCCACTGAACGCCACAGAAAATCTGTCCTCCCCACTGCCAACAGACTCTATACCTCCTCCCCTTGTCACACACACACCCAACAGACTCTATAAATCCCCTTCTCCATCACACACCCACTCATCAGACTCTACAACACCTTCCCAATCACACACCCACCCATGAGACTCTATAACTCCTCCCCCATCACACACCCACCCATCAAACTCTATTACTCCTCCCGCATCACACATCCACCAATCACACTATAACTCTTCCCCATCACACACCCACCCATCAGACTCTGTAACTCCTCCCCGTCACACACCCACCCATCAGACTCTATAACTCCTCCCCCTGTCACACACACACCCATCAGACTCTATAGCTCCACCCCGTCACTCACCCGCCCATCAGTCTCTATAACTTCTTCCCCATCACACACCCACCCATCAGACTCTATAACTCCTCCCCATCACACACCCACCCATCAGACTCTATAACTCCTCCCCTTGTCACACACCCACCCATCAGACCCACACAACAGTCTGTGCAATAACCTGATGCTACTCATTATGTGCATTATTATCTTATTATTATTTGCAAAAGTGTGCAATGTGCAATATTGTTCAATTTTCTTATTGGCTACTAAATCGTTTCAATATGTACAATATTATTATCACTATGTGCAATAATCTTACCTTGTGAAATATCTCTACCTATGTCAACATCATAAACAACATCATGACAGTTTGACAAGTCTGTCACAAAATTGTTTTGCACACATCAAGAAATATAGACATTACTCAAGACATTACCAGTATAGTTTTACTGACATGTTTGGGCATCATTCACACTTGCAGCCCTTTTACCAAAAAGCACATGTTCATGTTAGCCACGAAATTTCCAATAAAACAGGATGTTATGTCCTCAGAATGAACACCCAATAGCTTCTTTATTTCTGAATTATGCAGAAAAACACTGTGACTGTTCGCTCACAAACTATAAAGTGCCATGAATTGCTGTGTTTCTTTTGCACACAGAAGCAGTGAAAAGCAGCTATTAGCAGCATTTTCCACATACACTTTTCTCTTTAGAATCATATACAAACACACATCCATAACATCTTTCTTCATGGAAATAAACTAAAAAACTTGTCATTTAAATTTAACTATTCAGAAACAGTCATCGTTGTTAGCTACAATCCATATGTTAAAGTATTTCCCACAAATGTATCCTTTTGTATCCCAATTAAATTATTTTGTAGGGGCTTGTATGATACATCATTATCATCATTCCAGTAAAGGCACCCACTTTTTCTCCTGTCAACATGTTTACTTGTAGCTATTAAAATAACAGGGTGATCCCATTTAAAGACTCTCTGATTTGTCCTCTATGTCCCCCTGGAATACTGAAAAGCAGCATGTCAAATAAATTTGTGCTCTCCACGGATTTATTTCATATTTCATTTTTTATAATTAAGGCATGGTGTGTCTACTGCTGTCATGCATGAATTCATGAAGACAAATTTACTAAACTCTCCAGCTAATTTTAAATCACAGCATCAAAGTTTTATTATCAACATGAATTCTACTCGAGAGCAAAAGCAACTCATTCCATAGCTGCTAGCATAGATGCTAATAGTGCCAACATAGTTTCTGAACCATCGGAAATAACACTGGCAGTTAAATACACATTGCAATGTCAAAATATTTTTCCAGTTTACATTCTGATGCACTTACTGGAAATGCATTAGTGTTTGGTGTCTCACCTGCAGGATCTAGTAAAACCATCAGCCTGTCTCCTGTAACCTACAACTGATGGTCAGCTTTGGACTGGGCCATCTTAAACTCCTTGGATTTATCTTCCCTCTGTCCCACTCTGCACTTTAACTTGTGCAGATCCTCTCTGGAATGAGGAGGGATTAGACTTGCTCACACTACTCACCATCACAGTCTGACAGGTGGTACTTAGGCCCCCCTTTCAGATGGATTTTTGGAGGGTGAAAGCACTCATTCAAATTGCAACTTTCTGCAAGACTGACCAGCAAAATAAACAATTGGTGATTGCAGGTGAATAAGAACAATTTTCCTGCCGGACGCACACTTGATGTACACTCTGCCCTTTAACAGTCTAAGTTCTCGACAAGCTAGAAGTCCAGTAGAGCGAGGTGAACAATGGGCAAAAATGCACAACACAGAGAGGCAAGAATACTTCATTATTCTCTCGAAAAATAAAGATGCCAGAAGTGATGCCACAGGAGAACCACTTTTGGGTCCCTAAGAAAGCTTGTTTGAAGAGTGTTTGAAGAACTGTCAATGGAAAAGTTCTTTAGGGAACCAGAAGTGGGGGAACCAACATGTTGGTCCTGGAGGGTCAATTTGGTATTTCCCCTACCAGCACATCCACTAAAACTGACAATTAACAGGTGAGTTGAACCAGGTAAATTGAGCAAGGAAATCACCCATTTCTCGTGGACACTGGACTTCTAGGAACACATTTGTGTACCCCTGTCCTAAGCCATTGCACCAGAGTTCTTTTTGGCAGCTTTATTGTTGAGTATATGTGGTTTTAAAAGTGAAAGTGATCATTCGGTCATACGTGAACACACCACAGCACACAGTGTGAACAGCACTGCATTTAACCCATTCACCAAGTGAAGCAGGGGGCAGCCAGGAACACGGCGCCCGGGGAGCAGTGTGTGGGGACGG
>JBBJLS010000109.1:23257060-23267439 GCA_037577275.1 Bryconaethiops microstoma
TTTTATTCTATTCTATTATTTTCTCAATTCTGCTGCTCTGAACTTTGTACTGTCCACTTTCTGCCGTTACTAATCAACTTTCCCACTTGTGGGACTAATAAAGGTTTATCTTATCTTATCTTATCTTATTTGCTTCTCAAGTGTCAGCATCCTACAGCACACTGCAATTGAGCAATCCACACTCCGCCTACAAATGAGCTCCTCTGGAGCAGCTTTTGCGAGGTTGGACAAGCTCTACAGGACGCTGGCAAATCTCCCAGCCCCAGTTACTGTCAAAAAACTGAAATTCAGACTCTGTTTTCACCTGGTTGTTTCATGTCGCCATATATCTGGATTGTAACCCATTAAGGTTTTACACTTGGTAGTCAAATGCGTCTCCGGCTGCTCAGATTGAAATCCAATTGCTATGTGGTGTGTAATTTGCAAATCAGCTCAACAACCAATTGCCTGTGTTGCTCCTTTCCCATTCAAAAGAAAATAACAATTTTGCATGCCACTGTTCATTTCCTCATACCCGCCACTGATGTGCATAAGAAGACGGCAATTCTGCTTGGCGGATAGTTAAGAGGTTCCTCCAAGGAATTCCAAATAGCTGAATTTATATAATAGGAATATTGATTCAAAAGAAGTATGCTAAAACTGAAAAAGTGCTTGTGTGTTCAGTTCACCTTGTAAGATCTAAAGTAAAGCTGGATATTGTGCGAAGAGCTAGATTGAATTACCCCGACAGCCACAGTGTTTAGCTTGATGCTAATATGTATGGACATTTCCATAAACTGACTAACAAATTAAAACAGAAACAGCAACTACTGCACAAGAAGACATGCAAGTAATTATCTTGTAATGTAAAGAAGGAAATGCACAGGCACAAGCTTTTCAAAGCGTAATGTAACCTGAACCACTGTTTCTCCATAACACTGTACTGGTAAACTGGAGGAAGGCTTCTAAAGGTTCAAACCTACTACAAAGTGCAAAACAAATCATCACTAGGGTCTCCTCTGAACAGCAGAGATTGTTAAAAATAATTAACCTACTGTACTAGTTATCACAGTTATGAACCACATATATTAAGATGCAATTTAGTGAGGCAGTGAAAAACAACAAAGCAGTACACGTTAACCAAACAGGACCTTTATTTAAGCTAATTAGCTTGACAAAAACAACCCTGCAGGCTACAGAAAGAAAGTCTATCAAGGAACTCACATCAGGAGCAGCACAGCCTCTGGAGGTTGTTTGGGGTCATAAATAGAATACCAGGAGGTGCCATCACAGTATTGGCAGGAGTTGTGGTTGTTGAATGTGGCTTGGCAAGACTGAGAAATTTACAATCCCATAATATCTGGCTTAAACAAACCTCAGAGCACGTCATAAAGTGGTTTGAGTGATCAGATTTCTTTTTAAATTTGTTGTTTTAAATCTGCTTCAAAAGCATCTTGGGTCCATTAACATCTGTCCTTTAAACCTTACATGGGAAAGCCCTATTCAGATATAACCCTGATACTTAAGACGTTGATACTTTCTGCAGGCTTTATAATGGCTATTCCAGATATTTTTAAATACAATAACATTGTGTATACTTTGTGTTATTAATTTAAATATTTAAATATCACATATTAATATTTGTTTAACATATAAGTAGAATTATTCCAATTCAAACCAAATTCCAAATAGGCTGAAACTACATTTTATGCCTGCTGAGAAAAAGAGTAAAGGTCTTTTGTTAATTTCAAAAGATACTTTGTCGGTATACATTACATGGACAAAAGTATTGCCCACCAGAAACTTTAATGACATTGCATTCAATTACACAGACTTTAATATGGAGCTGCTTCCCCCTATAATAGCTTCCACTCTTCCTGGAAGTCTTTGCTCAAGATTTTGGAGTTTCAGTGCACATTCACTCTGTAGAGCACTGTTGGGGAGCTCAGATGTAGTGTAACTGAGTTCACATTTTCATTACGTGTCTAGTTTCTATTAGTAGTACAGCAATGAATCTAAACTTAGCAGGGTTGTGTAAAGCTTGTTCCTAGTTTTGGTGCACAAGGATGCATTTGTAGGCAGAGCATGGATCAGTTGAGCCTCAACTCACTGTCAACATGCTTAAGCAATAAGATGACATCTGCACCCTTTGTTTTTGCCCAGTGCCATATGGGAACTAAGTAAGGATGTATAATTTACAGGCAGAAAAAAACACTTTTAAGTTCAATGTCGTTGGCAGGTTTTGAACCCTCTTCTTAGCAGCTTTCTGCATTTTAAATTTCCCTGTGATCTCTAGCATTGAGCTAAAGCACAAAAAGGGAAAATTAAGTTGGGTTCCCCTTTATCTGTCCCGAGCCACCGAGGGAATCGCAGAGTGCTCGGATGATAAAAAAAGGAATATTTAGTGAGAGAAGAAGTGAGAATAAGAGTGTGCGCAAGAAAGAGACTTAATGGTTTTAGCGTGCTCTTTTCTTAACTTTGTCTTAAAGCTTGCCAAAACTATTACCATGTAATGATGTATTAAGGCTTTAGATGATGGCTGTGAGAAGGGCTACAACTGAAAACTCTTTCTTTAAGCATCCTGTCTTTTTGTGTTCCAAAACTACAATTAGATTCCATCTTTGCTAGCTTGAGTTGATGAGGTCCGAACCCTGACTTCCCTGACCATTTCTGACGGAACTGTCAACTTGAGCTAAAGCTAAGTTGTAAATTGACCATTTATCACAAGGCTTCATGTAATGCGTGGCCAATAAAAGTGGAGCTACAGCTGACCTGTCCATGTTCCACTCACAAATGTCAATTCAAGTGGGTCTTTTTTGTCATTTCAACCATCAACACAGTACAAAGTGAAATGAAACAGCATATCTCCAGGAACATAGTCCAGCACAAAAATGACAAGGCCACACAAAGTGAATACAGGACAGCACAGCAAGAAAAAAGCAAGAACATTTAAAACACATGACGAAACAGTAAGAGCATGTAAGAACAGGAGAACAATAAGAACAGGAGAGCATGCAGCACAGCCAACTAAAAGCAGAAACAATAGGAATTAGGAGTGAATACAGTATTTTGTTAGATACTGTATTCCTGAGGCAGAGGAATTTAATGTACAAAAAGCAAAGATTCGGTAACAAATGGCAACATGGTATTAAATGTATTATATAACAGTGTATACATATATAGTTTTAATGGGTGCGAAGGTGGTACGATGTAACTTTTTATGAGGGGATGGAAGCTTAAGTTCAATATTTTCAGACCAACTGTTTGAGTGTGTTCTTTAGCAAAACAACAAAACTCATTAAAAATTAAAAGAACATGAAACTGATGAAACTGGAAGTCCAATAGGGGTCCAAGTTGTGGAAATTGTTGGAGCTGATTCCATATAATATCTTAGTTCCAAAAAATAACAGTAGCAAAGAAGGATGGCAAAATAAAATGTACACTATTATGTCAGAAGCACAAAATACATTTTTGGGATCTTGCGATATCAACTAAATGCTCCCTAAAGGAAATGTAGGTACAGGAAAATTGTACAGAAGGTAAATGTAAAGGTTTGGAATAGATTCCTAAACGCCTGGAATCAGAGTATCACCTTACAGCTTCTGTGTTCATGTAGCAGAACAGTCCCTGGTGCTATTAGTCATTCAATAAGTCTGATATATAAAACTACAATCTGAATATAACTTTAATTTATGTATTTATAAAGTTCTCTCATATTCACTCGTTCTCAGTTTGTGGCCTAGGCCTTAAATGCTAACCAAGATTTGATCTGAGATGACTGTGTGTGTGTGTGTGTGTGTGTGTGTGTGTGTGTGTGTGTGTGTGTGTGTGTGTGTGTATGCTTTGCAGACTCAAAGGGCCACGGCAGTCATGCAGAGCAGGAAAAACAGCATGAGTTGCCGCCTTTCCGTAATTAGAAGGTGGTACCCTTGCTAATGTGTCACACCACTTTGTCTGACCTGACTGAAATTGGTTCAATAGAAAAGAAAGAGGGAGAGAAGAATGAAGAGGAGCGATGCCTAGGGAATGGGAGGTTGATTAAACACCCGTCATTCTCTCACTCTTCTATCTCTCAGACACACACATACATACACACTTTCACACTCCTGGACTCACTCTCTCTTATGCACACACCAGTGGATGGATAATTAAAATGTAGTGAATCACAGCTACACACTGCGCAGTGAAATCTAGATCATCACTCAAGTCTCGATGAAAGCTATAGGTAAACAGCTGAGTTGCTAAATGTGGCTAATAACTTGTTTTGTGTAAAATTTTGATGAATGTGGATTTTTCTGAATGTTTGCACATAGTAATACACTGAGTTGGAAAGAATACTTTGAAAAAAGCAGCGATGGCAGAAAACAGAATACATTCCCCTAAATGTATTCAGTAATCCATAATGTAACAGATTCAGAATACATATAGAATAGAATTTGGCCATATTCCAATAACAAATGTTCCAATAACAAAAACTGGTCCCAATAATAAATTGTTACAACTTAATTACAAGCAATATTGACAATCCGTGGAGCATAAATCATTTTTCCACGACATTAATGACTTATGTAAAAATCGCCATAGACACGCACAAATCCAGTACAATGCCAGTGTTAAGCTCATCACTCTTGTCCACATGGCATAGTAACACCACTGTCCCAGCAGACTGGAGAATTACAAAACACTACATCAATAAAAGACCAAATGCTCTATTTGCCCCTATATCTGTTACATGATTAAATTGTATATCGCTCTTGACCAGAGTTGGTGCCAAATACACATTGTTAATGTACTGAGAAGATGGTTCAGTTTGATCATCGCTTAAAAGTTCTGTCTCATAAGAGTAATTTATCAGTCTACTCATGCTTTAGCAGGAACTTTGAAAAGAAGCCTGAGCTGTTGTTAATTTCTGCTTCCTCAGAGACAAGTGAAGCCAACTTCTGAATCTTTTCTAACCTCCAACTTGCTACTAACACAACAGCAGTGCTTAATTCTCTTGTTAACTGTTAATTCGGTTATGTCATCTAACAGATGCCCTAGTATTGTCTGGGTAATGGGAAGAAAGGCAGAGGCATCCTACCCATCCAGCGAGGCCAATTATGTGCTCTTGGACTCTCAGCCACGGTTAGTGAACTCGCAATCTCTCAAAGATAAGACCAACACTTAAGCTAACATCACACTACATGATTTTAGCTCTGATTTTCCACTCGCCAGCAGTTTTTGGAAATCGCTGACAAAAGCCCCAGATCAGAGGTAAACTGGTGTTTGCTTGGGGACTGCAAATCGGCTCTCGATTGTTATGTGTGAATTGTTCCAAGGCCATCCAATGAGGCTTGCCACGCCTCATAGATGCTTCTAGCAATGAAGGATATCTAATATACAGCTCCAGAAAAAAATAAGCAAAAATGTTCAGTTTCTCCTCATTTCCAAATAAAAACATTGTTCTTTAAAGTATCATTTTAAAGGAAATGACAATACATCAAAATAAGAGAAATTATGTAGTGTTTATGGAACTTGAATAATTCAAAGAAAACACATCTCTTGTTCACTCTTAAACAAACGGGCAATAATTACCTTTGACGTACTTCTAGCAGTATTTACCATACAACTGGTCAAATTGTGAGAGGAGAGTGTTGATTACAGCAGTGTTTTTTAAAATACTTTTCCTCATTTAATAAGATTTGATTCAGGTGATCACTAATCAGTACCTCATGAAGCAGAATGCTGTGCTTGTGTAAGAATTTAACAGACATTGGCATGGAATGGTCGTCATACTCACAGAGATGCTCATTTAAAAATAAATTGCAGTGGTTTCTTTTTTTTCCAGAGCTGTATAATATGCTAAAAATCTGGATCTGTCAGGGAGCCCAAATCCTGTATTGTGAAAAGTGTTGTGACTGGTGGTGAGTGGCAAGCATTATCCAAAGAGAGTGCAAGACATGGGCTGAGGAGAAACTGGGAGGAAGAGTTTACACACTTTATTATTTATATTCATTCTCTTTCTGATGTTAGGTGTAACTGCTGTTATTCAGGTGTAACTTAGCTGGCAGTAACTTGCAAGGGCGCAGGAAGCTTTTTTAATGTAGTAGGGATGCATCGGCGGGGGTGGGGGTGGGGGGGCCTTGTGGAGGATGGGTTGCTACACGCTTGCAAAGTCTCTGTCCTTTATTTTAATCTCCACACCACAGGTGGCGCTGCAAGTAAGTAAGTAAGTTACTTACAATGGCACATGCATGTTTTTTGTTTTGTTTTTTTGCCCTGAAGTGGGGGGGGGGGGCAGATTGGGGTCTGAAGGGGACACATCCCCCCCGTCCCTGGTCCCATCTGCGCCCATGGTAACTTGGTTGAAATGCAGACGTTGAGTTAAATATAGCTTTACAGGTTGAACAACAGATGTGGACGTCAGCTAAATGCTGTAAATGTAAATGCTGATCTGTGCACAAACTTGATTTGCTTGCTTCTTGCTAACATTCGCTTTAAATATTTTTCCTGACCTGTAGCTCATGGCCTCTCTAAATACATCTCTTGAGCCACCAGCAGGCAGATCCTCTTGACAACCAGATCAGTCAAAATCAAAAAAAGTAGACTATAAAAGCTTTATTCAATTATTTCAATGCAGCCCCAGTCTCACACTGATCACGTTATTCCAGCACCGTCGAGTTTTATGTGACAAAACATAGTTTGGAACCCAGAGAGACTCATCTGAGATTCCTCCTGGTGAAAGATCTTGTAACATGTGACCCACTATCACTGATCAGTCATGATTTCAAGATTCCTGATTACAGGACAAGTTGTGTCATGTGAACAGACCAGCGATTTGGCAGATGACCAGAACCTTTCTTTACTCTTGCTTTTCCTTTGAAAGGCTAGTAATGTCTCTATCTTTTGTCTCAGTGGACTAACAATACCTTACTAGAGTATGCATTTACGCTAATCTACCTGCATTTGCATGTTGTGGGTGTATTCTTTCCTTGGTGTCTCTTTTGTGCATTCTGGCGTCTGCTGTAGTGCTATGTTCAAGCTGAAAAGTCAGTATATCATCAAAAAGGCTTATTAAGTGACAAAGTGTATGACATTAGACACAAGTTAAAGTATGAATAAAACAAAACACTGGTAACAACGCAACATTAAGACACACCGATAAGCCTTTATATTAAATGGTTGTAATCCTGGAACACTGGAATTACTCTAATAGTATAATAATTATTGAATTATTGTATTGTAAAAAATCACTTTTATCTTTGTTCTTTAATACTGACATTTACCTTTGTTAATTTTTTACCTTATTGTAATTGATCTTAAACAATACTTATATTCTATATTAATTGTATGGTTACTTTTATTGCTTATTTTTCTTTTTATGTTTTTATACTTCTTTTATCTCTGTAAAGTACACTGAATGAGCTCTGTTTATAATAATGTGCTTTACACATAAATTGGTCCTGCCTAAATTCCTCAGATTCATAAAAAGTCACAGACTTCACAGAGAGTTCACAAAGTGCACCAAAGAGAATAGACTTTGACAGAGTTGGAGGTTGTAATATCTTTACCATTGACCTCTATTCTGAAATTCTATCCTTGAGTGAGACAGTAATGCTCAATTACATTCCTTTTCTTTTCAGCAAGGAAAAATCGAAGTGGATCTCATCAGCTTGCATTAGTCATCTACAATCTACCACTATTGTCTGAAACACACACTAGCATCTTTCTATTCATCAAACCTGTCTCATAGTACTGCAGCTGTTCGATACTAAATGGTGACTTTCCAGGCCTTGTCATTAACTTTTTTGACAACTATATGTTGGGTTGAGCATTTTCAAAAATTGTATTTTTCTCCACTGTACAAAAAAAAAAGCTGTTATCGTTCCAACATAATACAGAGTGCTGCTCTCATGAATTTGCATATTGAGAGATATGCATTATTCAGCTCCCAAGTGGCAACTGCCTAAGCATTAGCCTTATCATAAAGAGATCATGAGTGTAATCATTCACGATGCCACAGCAATCTGAGCTAGAGCGCAATTGGCCATATTCTCTGGGTCGGTAGGATGGGCCTCCCTACTCCCTTCTCTCCTTGTGTACTTTTCCATGTGTTTCTGAACATGTGCTTTTATTGTTGTTTTGGTACCTCCAGTGTCTGATCTTGTGATGTTTGTTGGCCATCTAAGAGTGTATCCTAAGCTGTTGTAGACTCCATGTTTTTATTAGGGGTCCAAGCACGCAGTGCCTATTTTTCTGCCTCAAAACGCATTGGGGAGCAAAAACCGTAAGGCTCACAGCCTTGCAATTTGGTAGGTACATGCTATACTCCAACCGCTACTCATGCACCAAGAGCCAAGCCATTGTGTCAATATGTGGAGCTAAAACAAGCACGTTTGCGTTGAATCTCAGCATATTTGAACCGTTTGTCCGATTTTCAAAATTCTTTTTGCATATTATTCCTTGGGATCAGACGAATCAATTGAGTTCCATTCATTTCTGTCTAATTAGATTTTTTGCTAATTTGCATAATATGTAAAACCAACTTTAGAACTAGTTCCTGGTTTTTCCACAAATCTGCACAATTGTGGTCTCGTTGAAAGACACTTGTTGTCAATAATTATCAAAAACATGTGAAAATTTGCAAACAGCATGGCCACCAAATGCAAATTAAGCTTAAAATGAGTGAAACTGCAATTACTCATAGGCCCTTGGGTCAATGCTTACCAAACTTCGGAAATGCATGCAAGGCATCACTCAACAGCAGTACCCCAATTTGTGTCCATATTTACCACTTGGTGATGCTATGACAGGTCAAAAAGCACTTATAGCATGAAATTGCCTCTATCTCTCCAACCATGTGGCCAATAAGCTCACAAATTCCACACCAGAAGACATTGCTCTAGCACGTGCTCGAATTTAAGTGACATCGTGTGACTGTATCATGAAGTACATAGCTGATATCAGCCAAAGGGCCGCCAAAAAAAAAAATGTTTACATTACAAAAAACATGGTTATCCCAGGCCGATGATTCTCTAACTTGGTACATTTGTTGACATACGCGCTTAGATGATGCAGATCTATTTTAGTCTACATTGCCCATTGGGGAGGCGCTATAACACACAATCAAACTTTGCAGTGGTTTTCTGCCCATAACTCATGAACCATAAGACATACTCACAATTGCTTTTTTACTGCTGAATTCTGCCCTCTGTCACAAGTTCAGAAATGTGTATGTGTTTGATACTACAATAATATGTACCAAGTGTCGTGAACGTCGGCCACTGGGAGGTACTACAACAGGACATTTGGATTTCTTCTATATACCTCATGAAAGGCCAGCTTAAAGCATTCAAACCTGTCAGCATTGTGCTTTGGAGGACTAGGCACAAACAGCTTGGACCCCGCCTATTGCTGTTCACGGCTATATTTTTGTGGTGTTTTGATTCTTAAGATAAAGTTTGTTATTGATTCTAATATGCTTGTACTGAGTAATTTAAAAAACAATGTCAAACAGGTAGTTGGACATCGGGATGTTAAAGTTAAAAATTACGAAATTTCAGCTGAAAAATGCAGAAGGTTTTAAAAGATGTACTGTTACAGAATACATCATATTTCAAAAGTAAAGATCAAATGTCAACATGTGAAAATCAGTAACTTCACCAAAAATCAATGTGATTACTTCAATTACACATTTATGATATTAATAAATCTTTTATCCTCATTACCTCAGAATTTTTACTCAAAAATCTGTGAAATGTCAAAACATCCATAACTGTTGTTTACCTTAAACAGACTTTTCAGCTGTTTGGCACCATCTCATGATAACACTTGCTTATTTCTTGGCGAGACTATTAAAAGGTTAACAAAAAACATTTGAGGAAAAAAGGTGTCTATTTTAAAAAAGCCGAATGCAGAGCATTTACTAACCACAGCTGTTCTTTTTTTTTTTTTTTCACGCTGAACGATTACATTCAGCTTGTCTCAAAGTTATTGGAGTGTTTTTTTTCCAAATGGCAAGCCCCCATGTCCTTTACACGTCTACCACAGCGAATTCCCTTCCGTCTCAGCTAGGCTGATGTGTTCATGCTCAGGGGAGCTGCCGTTACACAGTAAGGTTACTCCTTTACATCGCCAGCGTGCCACACAAGCTCCTGACCTGTTCTCCTGTGGTACAGTAGCGATGTTTGTCTGCTTGGATTGACTTCTCGTATCGTAAAGTGTCAATACGGGCTCCAACTGACAGCCTTGCTCTGCCAAGCTTGTTCACACTGATGATAACTAGAGATGACGGCGATGACAAGGAGCTCCCATGCTAAAAATCCACTGCCACAGCCAATATTTCATTATGTTCTGTTGTATGGCTGGGAGAGAGAGAGGGAGAGAGAGAGAGAGAGAGAGAGAGAGAGAGAGAGAGAGAG
>JBBJLS010000109.1:23290936-23310360 GCA_037577275.1 Bryconaethiops microstoma
AGTTTTATTGTATTAAGAATTCAGACTCTGACTATTTTGATTGTAGGTTGATAGCCATGCAGTATAACAACTGAGGGAAAAAAAAAAAAGTTAGCTTACTTTCATAGCATGACTCCTCTTGTTCGTCGGTAAGATCCCCATCTCCACCGTCGTCCTCACCATCATCCTCATTTCTTGATGTAAAATAGTCAAATATAACCTCGTTCAAGGCAGTAGCATCCCTTGAATTGAGGAGGTTAAGTCTATTTAGCTCGCTCTCTCTCCACCTGCTAGCTGCACCATCTTACGTTAGTGTGACTTGCATCTGACTGACTGACTGACTTAAATCACTTTTTTAACACATTAAACCAGCGATTTTCTGCAAGATATTTACAGGGATGATAGATAAGATGTTATAGAATAATAATTGAATGAAACCCAAATTTGGACAAAACATTAACTTTCGACCTATTTTCCCTCTATCCTGAGAAAAGGCCAGTGCGACGTCCGACTGGTTTTCCCAGATCACATCACATATTATTTGAGGTGTATCAAGAATGATCCACGGACCACATACTATATGATCACTAGTTGTCCAATAGTGGTCGTTATCCATTAGTGGATGGAGTAAAGAAGGGGCTGATAAATTGTGCTACAGTCAGAAATCATATTCCTACACCACAGGTACCAGGTAGGTACCTAATAAACAGACAAGTCTGTGCATTTCTCCTGATCATTCCTAATGAAGACCAAGATCATTCTCTGTAGTGTGTGGCTGTGACACAATCCATTGGCAGGGGCAGTGCTAATGAAAACAGCTTCAAATGCTCAAAAAAGCCACAAATTAGTGGAGTAAACCAAGAGAGATTGAGCGCAAAGGCGGCAAGTGGCTGAAAGGCCTCCAGTGGTCTCTGGGCTAACAGAGCAGCCAAATCCCTCTGTAATCACTAGACAGATGCAGGGGCTGCATGCCAATATCTCCTGCCACACAACATCCACAGGCCGCTATTCCTGCAGCCAGGGAGCATGAACAAACACGTAATCAGGCCATTTTCAGACTGGCTCGTTGTGTTTGCCAGGGTAAGATTGGTTTATAGAGTTTTACATAGGGTATAGAGTATAGATACGCATCGATGCACCCAGGCAGTCAAGTAATATATGAGCTGGTACAGCAGCACCATGTTTTTCCACTCTCATTGAAGCCCACTATGAATAAGCATCAAGCTCTGGGATCTTGCACATTACAAACTTTAGCTAGCTTTAGTCCATTTTCTTTTTTCCTGTTACTGTTCTTTCCTTTCCTGTTTTATTTGTGTTGCATCTCATCTTTCCCTACAGACCAATGGTATGACACAAACAAGCACAAAACGACGCATCCACATGCTCTAGGCCAACTTCGCCTGGCTCTACTCTCAGTTGGAGCTGGCTTCCAGAAGCTTCCCTAAGGCTCGCTGTCTGAGATTTCCTGCAATTTCCAGAGATTTGGGTCAGGGAAGTTAAACAACAAGGCATGTAACATATAACGTTTGTTATTATTATTATTATGATTAGTAGTAGTAATAAAAATATTAATAAGAAAAAAATAATAACACTGGCAATAAGGACGACAACAACAACAACAACAATAATAATAATAATAATAATAATAATAATAAGAAGAAGAAGAAGAAGAAGAAGAAGAAGAATACTAATACAAATACTACTACTACTAATAATATACGGGGGGTCCTCAGGTTATGATTGTCTCAACATACTATGAGTATATGATGCTCACTCCCATAAAAACGTGTAAAAATTGTTTCATCTTACGGCATTACCGTTGTACTTACGGACTACGTGGACGAACTAGTTTGGTTGCGCGTGGCAGAAGAATACACAGTAACACGGCATATGAGTGAGGGAGTTGGTGTCCCCCAGTACAGTACAATATACAAGTACAGTATATTCATGTCCTTTTCCTTTTTCTGTATCTTAGTTGTGTTTTTATGTTCTAGATTATGATTTTACAACTGTGTCAGGATAGGCAAGTGACTTAGGCTAGGGTGTGTTTCCACTTACAACCAAAATTCGGGTTACGTCACTGTCATAGGAACGGAACTGTGTCATAACCCGAGGACCCCCTGTAATATTGTGAGTACCCGTGCTGCCCAACAAGTATCAACGCCACCAGAAATGCAATGCAAGGATCTCATCACAGATTGGGTGGAGTCTGGTCCTAGAGGGTCTATTCTAAAGGTTATAAAAGCTGGTTGACCACCCACAATTTTTTTCCCAGAAATTTCCTACGGGATAAATAAAGTTTTCTGATTCTGATTCATTTTTGTGGGAATCTGCCATCATCCTTTGCCTGTAAGACAAAGAAACTCATCTTCTTTGTTCCGAGGGTAACAATGGAACTTAAGTTTCAGTAACCTAGCCAAAGTCTGTCTTAGACGCCTGATTAACGTTGCAACAAGCCATCAATAAAGTCAAGTTTGCAAAAGGCATTTCTGCGGCCTTTCGGTGAGTAATGCAACCAAGTCCTTTATTTTCAACTGCAGAAACTTAATCCCTGAACCTGATGATTCCCAGCAGCGACTGGATGCAATTCCCACTTTGTATTTCCCACCAAAGTTCCAATGAAACTTTGTGAGGATGACAAATCGAACTTGTTCCCACACACGTGCCCGCAAGTAAACTCATGCATACATGAGTGTGCACAGCACATGCTGTCACGCTCTTACTCGCTCAGTTGCTCTTAAAACTGTAAATATTCTGATTTTAGTTAGATTGCTTGTGTTTTAGCAATAGATTGTGTTAATAAACGTTTCATTTATTTAGGTAGAAATTAGTAAGAAATGAAAGAGTGTAATATTTATTATTATACTAATGAGGCTGATTTGGATAATGAGACTGTTAAATCAATGAGACTGATTGATTTCATTAACGAGGGCAGAACCTACATTATTATTATGATTATTATTATGATTATGATTATGATTATTATTATTATTATTATTATTGTTGTTGTTGTTGTTGTTGTTGTTGTTGTTGTTAGACGTGCATCAGTAGTGATGTTTTTGTTTAAAGACAAATTTGGCCTATTTGTTTTTGATTTGCTGTGATATGAACCTACACACTGATTCTTAGCTGACATTATTGACATGGTATAACAACTGAATTCAAAAGTAGCACATAGCTATTCAGGATATTCATATAATTATTCATATAACTGTCAATTCTTCTTCTTCTTCCTCTTCTTCTTTTTATTATTATTATTCTTGTTGTAGTTGTTGATAATACTAATAAAAATAATTTTTACACACGTTTTACCAGGGATTCTTACAGTCCTGAACAGCTCTGCTGGTTCTGATTGAATAGCAGTGAGTGGTGCATGACAGCAGAATAAGCACCATCTTGTCAGTAAACGAAGGAGGGATCAACATTTTTAAGCTGCTCAAACCACTTTATACCAGAGCATATGCTAATCCCACATTTATTCTTGGTAATGAACGCAACTGAAAACACACTAGCTAACTAGTAATCTGGAGTGCTTATATAGAATGGGCCTGGAATTCCACTCTCCAAAGAGTCTAGTGTGCAGAGTAGTAGTCTAGTGTGTAAAACTGCCTGTGAACCCGATGACCACAGGGTTGAACCCCTATTTTCTACCATTGTGTCATTCAGCAAGACACTTAACCCTCATTTGCGTCAGGGGGACTGTTCCTGTAACTGACTGTAAATCGCTCTGGATAAGAGCGTCTGTCAAATGCTACTTTACTTTACACTTTATAGAGCTCACAAATGCACGACACTGCATTTGATAAGTGTATAACTTTATAATTGAATTGTCCACGTTATCAAATATGATCAGATATTAGGTTTGTTGCAGACCCAATAGTTGCATAATAAAATCAGCCAAAAAAAATAAAAAATCAGTCGAATGCTGATCACATTTCAGGAGCTAATAACAGCCAATTCCAGTCGTGTCCAGGCACCCCTTATTACCTTGGATTCGTCTGTGTCCATTTAATGCATGTATATATTATTCCACGCTTTTTTGTGAATACTTCACATAGAGCTAGGCAGTATGACCAAAAATTTTATCACGGTATTTTTCAAAATTAGATCACTGTTCAGTAGTATTGAACAGTGTCCACACATTTGGACATAATGAAAAAGGCACTTAAGGAAATTTCAGCCGTTACATATTGGCTGAAATTTCCATAAGAAGCAGACAATGTGTGGTTTGCTCACTTCTGCGAAATTTTGGTCTTATTGAGGATAAACCCAGGCACGATGCACGGTAAGGACGTGGGATTTTTCCATTTCTAATGGTTATGTGTCCACTCTGTCGGACTAAATGCTATACAGTAACCCCCTCTTTTACGCGGATCAGGAGTCGCTGAATCAGTCTAACGCGGATTTTTTCTGAGAACCTAACTGATAATTGTATGCGGAAACCCCGCACTAACACGGAAACTGTAGATATCCTCTGCATTTTTTTGCTTTTGTGACGTCTGGCAGTAGTCCGCCACGCCCCCTCGTCCTCGTTCTGGGTTGCTAAGAACCGCACCCAAACATGAACCCTGCATGAGGACGAGGTCCTGACGTCACAGCTTTTTTCGTGGCAATATATAATTTTTCATGCATTTTAGTGCTAAATTATTAAGATAAATAACATTTACATTTTAATATTTACATAAATATTAACGTAAATTCAGCCGCATTTCTATATAAAAAAGAACTAGAAAATGTTTTGGTACTGTGGAGAGAAACACAAAGAAACCGCGTCTTGGCATGCTGACAAACCGCTGTACTGGGGTTGAAAGTAGCCAATCCGAGAACACTGTTTATTTCTCCTTACTGCTGACTGGCTGGTGCCATTTGACGCGTCACTCGCTGTACTCAGGGACGGGAGGTCTAAAAAATCCAAGAACGCAATTTATTTCTCCTTGCTGCTAATTGGCTGGTGCTTTTTGACGCATCACTCGCTGTACTCAGAGGCGGGAGGCTTGAAAGTAGCCAATCTGAATACGTTATTTATTTCTCCATGCTGCTGATTGGCTGCTGCCCTGTGATGCATGTGTGGCAGCTGCAGAACAGAATTTTCACGTGTTCAGAGTGTTCACGTGTTTTTCGTTTTGTTCTCCTTATAGCCCTGTAATTGTATTACTGTAAATTAAATTAATTTATTATTGTATTTACCAGCTTATACCAAAGAAAACAATAGCGCCTACCAAAGAAAACGCCCATGCATTAATTACAGCACAGTCTATACAGGGATATTATTACATTCTAGCACTACAGGAGTTCAGTTTAAACTGTACAGTACGGATACAGGTTTACCTTTACATTTTCTTTAAAGGTAATGAATTTAAAAAGAAATTGAAGTGTTTTGGCAGCATATTTGGGGACACATATTTAGGGTTTACACCACAAAAATAGGCATTTTTAGGCATTTAGCGGGTGCTCTTGGAACATAACCCACGTGAAAAGCAGGGGGTTACTGTATATGACCATGCCGTGAAACAAAGAGCTAAACTCTAAAGGCTAAACACATGCATGTTTCTTCGTAATGCCAAGATAACAACGGTTTTGTGTCAAGCGTCATGCTTTATGTCAGCTGTCCTGTGTTTGAGTTGAATGATTGTGTTTAGTGATTGGTTTCTGTCCTAGTTTGTTATGTATTTAAGTTCCAATGATTCTTGTCTCAGTGGTCGGTCAACTCTCACACATACCCTCACCCTTGTGCTTTCTTTATGTTCCTTTTATTTTTGTGTTCGTGTTTGTAAATAAAACCCTACCAAAGGGAACTCTGCGTCTGCGCCTCGCTACACACCCTGAGCCTCACTCATGACAATATCGTCAGAATCAGACCTCAAACTAAACTGCGGGTATATTAATATTACTGTATATGAAAGTACTTTTGAGAAACTACATGCAATTTCTTATTTTTAGCACAAAAACGCACTCCCTAAAATGAATATTTTATGCTCTATAATCCACACGCTGTTTATCTGACATACAGCGGCTCTCACAACGCTCACTCAAATGAATGGTTCCCTTCCCCTAGCGGTGCAGCAGTGAAAAAGGTCCCCCCTTAAACAGTTTCCAGCTGCACCTATTTAAAACGGTATTGTGGTATAAGAAAAATTGATAGTGTTTTTCGGTATGAACCGGTAAACCGGCCAGCACTAACTTCACACACGTTTGTCTGCAATGTAACAACGCTACTGTATGTGACCGCGGTTTTGTTCTGAGAAGATTTTGTACATAACAGCCTATTAATCCTCTCAGCAAAGTTAAAACTTAAATAAATGATGCTTCAGCCACACAAAAGGGATGAAATGTCTCCAGGGTGTTGCAAGGCCAGTCCCAATGCTGTGCCAACATTGTGCTAACGTCATGCCAACATCGCGGCACTGTCAGCATAGTCCTAAAGAGTGCTTTGGCTGAGCAGATGTTGGATGCTCTTCTGCATCTGGGTGCAGGATTAGCACAATCTTTCTCTCAAGCCGCTTACACACTAGCTGAAGCAGTCCATGACACCATGGGGTCTGCAACACATGCTCACTAAACTGATGGTATGCATGGACATGCTCGGATATAGCAGAAATTAATCATCTAGCAATGCAACTAAATAACTATAAGGACAGGTTACCTGGCATATGTATGAAATTGGATTATTATCATTGTTAATTTTTTGTTATTCCAAGCAGACCTAAAGAGTCAATAATGCATCTAATGGGACAAACAGTTAACTAAGCATAGCAGAAATACAGCTCCGGAAAAAAAATAAGAGACCACTGCAATTTATTTTGAAATCAGCATCTCTACGAGTATGACAAGCATTCCATGCCAGTGTCTGTTAAATTCCTACACAAGCACCTCATTCTGCTTTATGAGGTACTGATTAGGTGATCCTGAATCAAGTATAAAAAACACTGCTGTAATCAACACTCTCCTCTTGCAATGCGGCAAATCACTACTAGAAATACCTCAAGGTAATTATTGCCATTTTGTTTTCTTTTAATTATTTGAGTTCTGTAAATACGGCATAATTCATCTTATTTTGATGTCATTTCCTTTATAATTATGCTTTAAAGAACAATACTTTTGGAAATATATTTGGAAATTATTAGAAATATTGTCAGCAGTTCTTAAAAACTAAGGCAAAGCTGTTCAGTTCAATACTTGCACCTATAAAAGATCAAACCTGAGAAACTGAACATTTTTGCAGTGGTCTCTTATTTTTTTTCCCCCAGAGCTGTATAATATATATACTCCAGTATATACTAAGGATGGGTCATTAGTTTTGAAAAGTTGAATAGTCATAAAAAATAGTTTACGTGACTATTGTCTTGTCTTACAAAACATAATTTCCCTTTTTACTACCACCAGTAATGCATTACCAGAAAGTGGCAATAATGCATCTAAGAGCTGTTTGCCAACTGCCAACAAAAGAAGAAAAAGGTAGGATCTTTGAAGAACAGTCAAATAGAACAGTCAAATGAACGCTGAATAGTATTTTTTTATACTAAAAAATACTACATATGTTCTTCCTCAATTTTATATGTTCTTCCTCAATTTCTAATGTATACTACCACCTGCTACTCTGCTAATCATGTTGGAGTATAGTATCCAAAGTGCCACAATTACTGTCATATATCAAAGTGGTCACCAACACTTCTATCAAAGATCCACTTTCTAACTGAGTTCCAACATGTATACTAATGCAGCTGCCAGTCAAGAAGTTTATTAGCTGGAGCAGATGCGGTAGATTGTGGTTGGAATCAGGCTATGAAGGAAGGTGTTATAGATTTCTTGGGCATGAAATACAACAGTTAAATAAATGCCATATCAAATTAATAGTTTTTTTTATTAAATTGTATTTCTTGCATGTTATTATAATTAAGATTTATCACTACTGAGTATAAAAATACCATTTTGAAATATCATATATATCTAACAAAGACTTATTACATAAAATATAACAGATCTTTTTTTTTAAACTTTTTAAGGACAATTGTGTTCAACAAAAACTAGAGTGACAGCTAGTCAGCTACTCAGGTTTGAGTAAGCACCTCTGGTGTTAGAGGCTAGAAAAGTATTACCCTGCTCTCCTCTCCATCATCCTGGCATCTCTGGCTTTCTGATGTGGGCCACATACTGTATAGCTCCTACAGCTTTTGGGTGCAGTTGGTATACCAGCAGAACATAGTAGGCTATTATACCACATACTACACAATCAGTATTTTTGAAATCCAAGCTGACATGCTGCTTCCTCCTAACATTTACTCTCATTTTCACTAATTACATGTATGTTGTTACACATCCTTAAGTGAAACTGAATGAGTTTTTTTGTTCTCTGAGTATGTACATATTAATATTTACTTAAGATATATATATATAAATAAAAATTAAGTTTATAATTCAGTTTGGGCAGCTGGATGGCCTAGTGGTTAGGGCGTTGGCCCTCCAATCAGAGGATTGGGTTTCAAATCCCAACTGCTAGTGTCAGGCTGAGGTGTCCTTGAGCAAGGTACCATCCCCACACACTGCTCCCCGGGCGCCTTATTGACGGCAGCCCATTGCTTCACTTGGTGAATGGGTTAAATGCAGAGAAATAATTTCCTCCAGGATAAATAAAGTATCCAAAAAAATATATGTTTGTGAAACTTTTTATCCACTTACATTGAGTAACAGATGCTCATTTTGTGTTTACTTTCACTTTTTGTCTCATTTACTGTTGCTTTTGCACATTTTGGATTATCTTTTTTTTAAACTAACTGAATCCCTCCCATAAGGAGTTTTTAACCTAATACTTTTTTTTTTTTAATAATACTAATAATATTCATTTCTACTAGGGTCCATATTTCAAAGAAATCAATACTTTATACCTCTGGGCAATGTTATTTTCCTCAATTATTTTTTTTTTTTTAGTAATTATATATGTTTTGTCTGTACAGTAGTAAATTTGACTGATCTTCACTATCTACCCACAGCCATTCAAGTGATGTCAGGTTTCTGTCAAAGGTCCATGGTGCGCTTTAAGACTGCACACACACAAGCACACCCTGACACCAGAGCCGCTCTTAGGCATACGCGAAGTATGCATCCCTGTAGGACCCCGACCTTGAAGGGGGTCCCAGACGCGAATCCTGTCAGCACCCCACGCCCCGGACCGACCACAAGATGTGCCCCGGCGTGGAATCCCATCAGCAACACCATTCCCCCTACGCCAGGGGCCCTGGCCCAGATAGGGCCCCCAAGCTGCTAGAAATGGCCCTGCCCACACACACTTAATGTAACTATGACAAATCAGTTTTAATTTGACTCCTGCAGTTCAGTAGGCTAAATATCTTAATTATGATTATCTTAACATTTTAGTGCTTTTTTAAACTGCCACTTGAAGATCTTATTATAGTGAAGAGTATCTTAAAGGGTGCAGGAAAATTTTCATAACCAGGCTGACCTTAAGGGCCTTTAATTCTCAGTCACTTTATTGTTCTTGTTTCAACTCCACTAGAAAAAATCAAGCCTAAAAAACAAGCTTAACTGTCATGATAAAAAAAAGCCAACGAAGAAAAATTTTTTCTGTTGTTAGCAAAGCTCAGCCACACTGTGATATCACCAGTAAAACCCAGGCTAATATGTCCATTTGAAACCTTACGTGTAAAATCTTAAATGTCACCATGTGAAAAACCCATCTGAGAGAACAAAAGAGGCTTTTTTTTCCAGCACTGACTTTGGTGACACAGAGCAGAGGCCTAGTCAGCCTCCATCTGTAAACTGAGTGACCCTCAGGTTTCAGTTCCAACACCATTCTGAATTCCAGATGACCACAACAAAGATGACCACTGAACGGTGACCAAACACCAGTGGTGACCAGACACAACAAAACAACAGAAGGTGTGTGTGTGTGTGCACATGGGGGCGCCTCTTTGTCAAAGTGTGTGTGTGTGTGTGTGTGTGTGTGTGTGTGTATAAAATGTACATATATAATATGTGTGTCTTTTTAACATCATTATGTGTCAGTTCTTCCATTTCTTGGAGCTCATGACATAGATGGAAAAATTACACTCTGAACTAAATCTCAACTAAAATAGCATGAATACTGTACATTATACAGTTTTTATGGTTGTATGTATGTAAAAGCTTGAACACCGCAGTTAAATAACATTTGTTTGATTTTCTGACTGAAAATAAGTACACATTCTCTAATCGATCAAATTGAAATCTGGCATTTTCCTGCAAATTTTAGTGCACTATGTCTGTTTATTTGTTAAGATCAACATATATTTAAAAACAATCTAAGAACAGGCCACATTTTTCAGAATCCAGTACATTACATTCAGCATATAAACCGTTACTGCGTTACTTGCGTATTGCAGTTAGAAAATCAACCAAATGTTTTATTTAACTTGGGTGTTCAGGCTTTTACAAACATTCATAAAAACTGTATAATATATAGCATTAATACTGTTCTAGTTTAGATGTTTTCAACCAAACACATTTTCAGCCCATATAAATATCATGTATACGTCATTTTCCCAGGACAGTACTGTTGAACAGTAGTGCTATTTAAAAATGTTGAGAAAATAAAGCACATTAGTATTGATGTCAGAGTGTAATCTCATTTGACCATGGACGGCAACGCTGTATGCATGTAAGCTTAGCCATTTCCATACCTCTCCTTGAGGAAGACCAATATTTACAATTGCCATCCATTACCGGGTTTGGTGAATTAATAGTGCATTTTGTGTGAAGATATAATTATTTTAATTAAACCATGCTGGAGATTGAGCGAATGCATTCAGTGGCTGCGGAGCATCAAGGAGAATTCAGAAAACAAACTATTTTCTAGCTATCACAGTGGACTCATTATCACAGAATCAAGAACTTGTTTATTTAATTGTTTCCAGGA
Source organism: Bryconaethiops microstoma (assembly GCA_037577275.1). NCBI lineage: Eukaryota > Metazoa > Chordata > Actinopteri > Characiformes > Alestidae > Bryconaethiops > Bryconaethiops microstoma. The sequence continues at coordinate 23,301,825 of JBBJLS010000109.1, forward strand.
TTCAGATTTCAGAAAAAGTTTCAGATGGCCTGAAACCTTTCTCCAATGTACTGAGATGATCTCTCAGTTATTTGAAGGGATGTAATATACTTGAAACTGTGATATTTGTGGTGTTTCCCTTTTATCTAATGTGCGGACGACCAACAAGAACCAAAAATTGCATTATCTATGGTCAAAGCGCACAGAGCTCGTAAGGGCCATTTCCTTTGATATGTTTGCCTCTGCGGGGTATTTTGTGCTGTTTTACAAATGTTTTGTCCTGAAAATTCTGACAGACCTCAAGGTTTTTTTGTTCTTCGAATGCCACAAACAAATGTGCTGTAATGTGTGAGTCTGAGCAACTCTTGGGAGGTACAAACTGAAAGGGTCTTTCTGGCTTTGAAGCGGAGCTGTGCGTTACGGCTGCGATGGTTAGCTGGTCGTAGGAGGAAGTCTTGGGAACAGAGTCATTGGGGATGTGGTTCCATTCTCTCTCTCTTTCTCTCTCTCTCTCTCATTGTCTGCTTAAAGGGCAGGGGATAAAGAAAAGATGGGAACACACAGCGAGCTTTAATGTGACTTGTTTTGAGGCCTCTTATGTTATTGATTATCTATGATTATGCTCTCAAAATCCATAGCCGAATCAGATTAAAACTAAAAAGGCGATCGCTTTGTTTGTAGTGGCGTACCGATGTAGTGCCTGTAGACTCTTAGTCTCTGTTTGTTGCTTTCTTATGAGATAGAGCAGATCTGCTTTGGCCATACAGCAAGAATAATCACAAACACGTTCCAAACACACAGCAAATATCGCCAAAATCATTATATGTTCCGAAATGTCACTGAATAAAAATGCTTATTCCATTAAGATTCAGCCATTAAGTCAGAAGCCTAATGTTTACATTTCGTGACGACCAAACTGTTGCTGTGAGAACAAAACTTAGCAGGAGAAGGAAAACATCTGTTAATGTGACTTTTAAACTTCGCTTTCGTTCTCCATAAAAAGTTCACACAACGTGGAGGCAGCTTGCGTTTTTAAATGGTGTAAAAAATAAATAAATAAGAAATAAAAATGGAACGGTTACAAAGCTTTCTTAAAGCAGAAAGGGTTTTTGAAAACATTATTCAGCTACTTTACACTTAAAAGATATTGCCTCACGTTGTGATGTTGTGATTCAAACGTGAAGTTGATTGCAAAAGAAAAGCCGAAAACCCCGCTCTCAGCCATCGCCATGCCGGCCCTGTAACCACACCAAGCTGTATGAATAAAATAAGCATAATGACATTAAAATGATATACTCTAGTCTCGGGCAGTTATTCTCAATGGTTTTCTGACTCAGTGAGACAAATTCGAGCCTTTTGAAGGCAAGCCCACTTTGTGGCTCTTCCTCGCAAAAGCAGAGATGGTGACATGGACATCCAGAAGGCCTGCCAGCCTGCTTTAGTCCTGATCCCTCCGAATTTCCCCATCAAGACACTGAGCACGGTCCCCATCCGTATGCACTGGCTGTTGCTTTGGGGAGAGCCAGGCCCTGTTATTTGTCACTGAAAGTCTGTGTTGCTGTGTGGGTAGGCGGACCGCAGAAGGCCCTGGAGGCTCTGCTGTACTCGGAGCTGTTGTCCGCACAAGCCAGCCAGAGGGCCAGTGGAGAATGGGACTTTAGTGAAACCATGTTTTCTGTATATGAAACTGACATGCTTGAGAATGAGCAGTAATTAGAAAAACGTGATCGGGAAATGCACAGCTTAACAAAGAAGCCGTTTCTTTCACAGGCCAGGGCCTCCTCTCCGCAAACATTACTTCATGGAGCTTGTTGCCTTTTGGTTCAGGTCACACGACAAATCATTCGTTAGCTGCATGCAAAACCTCAGGCTAATTTCTAATTGATTTTTAGATACAGTTAACAGCCTGTTCTCTCCACGTTCATCTGTTGCATTGATCAATATGACTATTAGACCAAGGCCTTTGGGGCTATAAATGAAAAAAAAAAAAAAAAAGGGTTTTCTCTTACAGGTTCTCTTCTGATACTTTAGAAGTTCCCTGTATTTTTTTTTTTTTTACCTCTATCAGGATGTTTCTTAGACTGAGCATCTGCCAGAAGGTTCTCGTAGGCTTCTTGTAGACTTTTTTTTTTTTTACCCAGGTCTTGTGGTAAAGCAGTGTATAGTTCTCTCCGTCCGACCACTTTTACCACAAGTGCTCTCATTTTTTACCCACAATCCTAAAGCTGATTTACACAGTCTGGGTAAATTGCGAAGCCAAGCAGGCGAGGTCTTACGAGGTTGTAAAGCCACTCCATCATAAATGTCCCCTCTAATGGCTTTCAAATGTACAGGCAGCACACGTGACAATTTTCACATCAGTTTGGAGAGTGTAAATAAGCCAGCCAGGCAGTGAACCATAAAAGTTTCCTCTGACATCAGAAGTGGACTGGAAATAGAAGTGGTGGTGCTTAGAGATGGAGATGTTGGGGAAGCATTAAGACTTAGCACACGTTGTAATTTTCTAGCTCAGCGCCACATGTGTTACTGTACGTGTGGGACAGGGCCGTAAGCCCACACAGCCATTAACGTGTTAAATTGTATGTTCACTTAGTTCTGTGGGATGATGCTGCAAACTTTTCACCACATCTAAAACTTTTAGCACCGCTAAACACTAGCATGGCTCACGCTAAATAATGTCATTTCATTTCAACACTTTCCCACCATCTGGGTCCTTGCACAGCTCATTGCAATTTGGAAAGGGTCAAAACTTACTGGATCTGGAGACAACAGTTGGAAAGTCTAAGATGCATGTGATTCTATTTTTTCATAATGTATATGTGACATATACCCAGGGAATATAAAAGTACATGTAATAAGTGGTTTAAATGAGCAAATAACACTTATGCATTTACTAATGTGACCAGTCTTTTTCTGCAAAACTTCATAGTGGTTCAGTTGTTTGAAGATTCAGGCGTGAATCTGCTTGTTTGGACCGCAGTCCTTCAGTCACCCCGTACCTTTGCAGGTAAGAATTTACATTAATGCATTAGATGGAAATTAATAGCTTGGATATAATGACTGATGGGGAATAATGACAATAAAGGGTTTTGCATGACTCGAAACATAATTCCTTTCAATAAACTGATTCACAGTTTCACTGAGTCCAGCTCTTTTGTTGCATCTAAGCTACATATGAAGACTTTCAAATAAAAACACTGAAGCATGCCGTCACTCTCAGAACAAAATCTTATTTCATCTCTTTGTGCATTTCAAGACCAAACTTTACGATCATCAACTGAGTTTAAATTACACTACAGTTGGCCTGTCATAACACTCCATTCCTCAAAGCTAGCAAGTTCCCAGCCTTTCCCTTAAGACAGGTTTTACAACACAGAATATAATGGTAACAGGTTTGGCCTGAAGTACACTACCCATCAAGAATTTGGGGACACAGATGTTTCTTTCTTCTTTTTTTTTTTTTATAAGAAAGAAACTTTTCTTGACAGCTTTGTGCTCATTAATGTTTTATGTTCAATCCTCGATATGAAGAGTATGTTTTACTTAAATCATAGTACAACAGCTTTCTATTCCTGTTGATAAAGGCACATACTGAAACTCTTTTAGCCCAAAGATGGTTTTAACACCTTAATGATTTGAGTGCTGACATCTTAAAAAGGGAATGGGTTGGATTTGGCAATCTTCTGTCAAATAATTGTATTTGATTTACATGATTTTCCTTACCTGGTAAGACCTGGATATGTTCTATCATTGCAAACCAGCATAGAATACATGCTTATACATCTGAACTGTCTATACTTTATAGACAGTTCAAAACAACAATCTTTCTAACACACCGTGCAGTTTGTTTATCATTTACATCTTTTCAACCATTCCTTGCTAACCATACAAATTTTGTCTTCAGTCTGTATAAACTAGCTGTAAAGCCTTCAATCTGTATAGTGGAACACCTGATTTTGAAACATAGTTCCCATAGTTAACAGCTGAATATAGGTTTTAATGTGCAGGTTATTTTTACATGCAGAGACTTTATTTTGGGTGTTCACACACTCAGTGCACACTCACCCATGCCTTTACATACAAGACCATCTGCAAACAAGGAAGGTAAGGGGAAATTATGAAAAAGAGCAAAAGAATGGGGGGGAAAGTTTATTGCATTTATTGCACTCCTTCATTTGTTCCTTTCACAGCAGAAAACATAAATCAGAAAGAAGAGGGAGCTGCTGTCTCTGTAGGTCACCTCCTCCCCGTCCCCCCACCATCCTGCTAAAGAAGCCTGCTCTGCCTCCACCCCGCTTCCACATCGCCTCAGGACGAGGCCGGCTCAATTTCGACTCATTCCGTGCCAGAGATCCACACTGGCAATTTGACCTGTCAGCGAAGCCATGAATCAAGCTGGAAAGGCATGATTAGTCGAGCTGATTTATTAGAAACACGTAAGGCGTTTTCTTTGCATAGGGTAGAGTAACCAAAGGCCCTCAGGGGGGTCAGGAGGGGGGTGAAGAGATACAGCTTCGAGTGGCACCTGGGGGTTCAGCCCAGAGGGGGGCCTTCACATATTAACAACATGTAGTTCATGCTAAATACACATTGATGCTGTTAGAACAAAACCTTGTACCTCCATGATTCTTTTTATTTCATTTGTTACACAATCTGAAAATAGCAGCTGCCCTTCACCTCTTCCTGGAGAACGGACCAATAGGATCGGTTTAAAATAATTTAGAAAACCATCTTTTTACACTAACTTACATTGAACGTTGGGAAGGTTTTTTCCTTCTCTTGTAAAGATGCGATGTGGAGATACAAGGTTCTGTCCTGACAGTGATGATATGCAGGTTTCAAGCCACAAGTTTCTGACTAAACGGTGCTTAGAATCAAGTCATGTCAGGGCTCAGATGTAAGCAAGTTCAGTCAAGCAATAGCTCATCAACCCAAGGCACAGATAAGGATCAAGCCATTAGTTCAGGCGGATGCCGCAAAGTTTATATTTCGTACATTCAATCTCAAATATAGACTATGTCAGTCACAAAAAAAGTCTACTTAAACATTTACATTTTTTGCACATGTAGTAAAAAAAAGAGTCATATTGCAAAAAGAAAAACTTAATTAATAATCTTTATCAGACAGCTGCATATGTGGGTTTTGATGTATTATTTGTTGTTATGATATTTGCCTTTGTAATACTGACATCAGAAGGCACTTTTCCAATGAGCTTCTAAAATAATATTTTATACTGTGGCTTGAGAGAATCCTAACCAATTAAACTAATTAAACTAAATCCTAACTAGTTTTACTAATAAAAAAAATGATAACCGTGTAGTTCCACAACAATCTGAATTCATTTATACACCACTGTTTTCCAACCCCTCTTTATCCCTTATACTTAAACAGGCCATTTTTTATCATGCCTTTAAGGTTAAAACATGTCAACGATCTTGGTTCTGATTGGCTGATCTGTAATTTACTTAAAGACAGCACCCCTTATAATATGAGCATGAACTGTGAAGCTAAACTGCTGTAGAATACGGAGATATATTCTAATGTGTTTGTTTTGCGGCATCACAAAACCAATGAATTCCAAATAAGATGGTCTGGATTCTGTGCATGACTGCCCTGAATGAGGAGTATGTTTTTAAACTTGAGCAGCATTTAACATTGTAAAGAAAAGTCTGGGAGCTTTTGATGGCTTGCCTCATTCTGCAGTTTAAAAAAAATGCAGCTCCTTTAAGAACATTGCTTTAGGCTTCATCCTAGCATTCATGGCTGCTATTAGTAATAACATTTACTACGCTATGCAAATATGAATTTGAAACATCTGTAACTCAAGAATGTAGTCTCACTAGCATCCAGACTGTGGGAATTTAAAGGTTGGCAAAGCGACAAATTTAGATTTCACTACTGTATTAGTCTAGCATTAAACTCTGTTCCCCCATAACATAAACAATCAGGGCACTAAAGACAGAGCATTGAGTTTTACTTACCATAAATGATTTTAGCACTGACCCAATCAGACTCGAGAAAACCAGCAACACCTGACCCTTATTGATAATGGGATGAAATTATGTGTGGATAAACTGCGTTATAAACATATGTGTCTTAAATCCAGATCCATTTTTGAGTTTTACGTATAGGGAAATATGTAGCAGGGAAACTGTTACATATTTCTTTCTCTTATTTTGGATTAAAACATAAAACCAGTGTTTGGACTCTAAACACTGGACCTTCCAGTTATAAATCAAATAAGTCCCTTTCACTCACTTTTTTACTTATCTAACAAAAAATCCTCATTCTCAAAGAAATGATAAGAATCTATGTGTTGGATTCCAGTGCACTTTGCTTGTTGCTCTCACAGTAAGGCCGAGCCAGGTTTGCACAATATGTTCCTCAGGTTACAGAGCTGATCAGATACATAAAATCTTTTCAAAATCAGTTGAACTGTTGTTTGGAAGACTGCAGGTTTGATTAAGTCTGACACTTTAAATTGCGTTGGAATTAAATTCATATGACTTTAGTAACTCTCCACTATGTAAGTAACTCATTCATTTCTGCTTTTGAACACTTCACGTTCAACAATCTTATGACAGTCTGACATCTTTACTCATCATGCTTATGTTACAGGATCCAATAGTGACTCAAAAAACTGTCCTTTGTAAACATTCAGTGTAGTAAAAACTGTTTGGTCCTTTCAGGAATTGCATAAATGACAGACACATGAATATCAGCCATGTTTATTGCTATATTACCCATAGGAGTAGGAAAAAGTTACTCAAGGCCTTAGTCTTGAACAATGTTGCTCTGAGCTGAGTTCAGTGGAAGGTTGCCTTAAATTGAACTGGTTAGTTCACTGATTTGCATCATAGCATGCATGCCTAACACCTAATGTCAGTAACAAAGGAATTAAACCATCAATCAAATGTGACTTCACTTCAGTAAAATTTACAGCACAAAAAAAAAAAAAAAAAAAAATTCACGTGTAACATACCACTCGCCCCCCCCCAACCCACCTGAGCAGTACTGTTTTGTATGCATGAAAGCTCTATAGACTTGTGTTATTTTTCGTAATGTCTACATGAATAGTGCACTCCTAATAATAGATCAAAATCAGAAATAAAAATACAATTATAGTGGCATGTCCATCATCTCTGCTTTCTTGATTTGTTGTCTTATACCTCAACAAGGGGCGAGAGAAAACAAATCAAAATTAGTATTTAAAAAAAACTTGAATATATAACTTATTCATATTAATATACCATTAAAATATAACTTATTAAATTAATATCAATACAGCTTTAGATAAGATCGTTTGATTCAGTTGGAACACACCTGAACCAAAACAGGGCTCACTCTTTGCAATTTATAGGTGGAGCAAATTATTTAAACTGAAGAGACTTCCCAGCATTGAGGGCCTATAGGTGCCAAAAGCCTCTCCTTGTCACATTTTATAAGAGTTCTAGACAGAACATAGTTTCCAAATCTGTTTGTTCAAGAGCTATTCAACAAAACATGAACGTGAACTTCCGAGATCTTTGCAATTATCTATGACATTAAACAGCTTTTAATGATTCTGAGGAAAGCTGCTAGTTGTCTATTTGTCATATTTCACATGCCAGATTTAACAAAGCCTGGCTAAGTCTTCTCATGTAACTTTCTCTTCCCGGCATGCTTCAATCACTGTACACACACCTAAACGGCAGGCTGTATGAATAAACAGTACCACGCTAGTATCTGATTTCAGTCACTCTGGACCACACTTCAGTTTTTTGCTATATCTGAGTGGACACTACTCCGTAAAGCACAGGCCAGGGTGTAGCTTTGTTGACCTTATTCACATTTTGGCAGTATTAAACATTTCATCTCATCACATGCAGAGGTCGGATATGCACAAACAGGCCAGAATAATTACACATTGGCTCTTGTGGCTGCCCCGCACTTCAAAAAGGAATTTGTATTTTCATTTATAAAATCTATATGTTCAAGCTGTTAATATTAATATAATGACAGGAATGCATTTTTAATGCACAATTTCATGAATGTTAAACTCTGGGACAAAAACTGTGTTACATTTATACACAATCGTTTGATTGATTAAGATGTTACTAATTCCTCAATTAGCTCTTATGATAAAATCTCAAGGCAGATAACGTATTACAAACAGATTATTATAGTAAATAATGTAAAGTTTGAAAACAGGCGTCTAGCTTAGTGTTTCAGTGTACACACTTATATAAATTACTGTGCTGTGAAAATGTTTTGGCCCCTTCCTGATTTAGGAAGGTAAAGGTAAAGGTCTAAAGGTAGAGCTTTACCACGACAGTTTGTGTGGAGAACACACTTTGCACTTTGATTGAAATAATCCAAAAGAAATGCATAAGGGCCTTGTTGAAATATATTAGCATATGATGTTTAATAGCATATATATTCATATATTAAATTTATATTGTAAGTCTGTATACAATACTGTATTGTTATAGTCTCCCTAGTGTGTGTGTGTGTCCCCCACCCCCATAGTATTTTATATTTTATTTTTTAGGTAAAGCATTAGGGCATGTTCATATAT
>JBBJLS010000109.1:23374255-23389732 GCA_037577275.1 Bryconaethiops microstoma
CTCTCTCTCTCTCTCTCTCTCTCTCTCTCTCTCTCTCTCTCTCTCTCTCTCTCTCTCTCTCTCTCTCTCTCTTTGACAGCTCATCATGTCCTCCATCAGAACTAAACAAAAAAACATTGCCAAGTAAAGATAGAAGTCTTACATAAGCTAATTCAATAGAGGCTGGCTGTTTCAGGTCCTAGTTGTCATAACTGAGCATCGCTGGGGATTTTCTGATGGGTTAGGGTTAGGGTTATCAGTGTGAGGTTATCTCTGCAGATTAGCAACTCAACAGAAGAGCACTCGACCAGCCAAACAATACCTGCAATTTGGAGAATTTCAGGGCAGCACTAACGCTTGCTTAAACAGCCCAGACGACCAGGCTTTTCTTGACTTGGACTATACCTAATTTTGTGGCATTTGTGAAATCCTAAAACATGCAAACAGATTTAGTTTGAATTTTTAATGCATTTATATCTAGATCTTCAGCGTTATCACTGATTATTAATATAGAGTGCCACAAAACTTGAATATTGGATAATATAGAGTGTCCCAAAACTGGAATAGTGTCTTTTCCATTGGTCACTGGTACATTATCAAAAATTCCAGTAAATATGCACTAAATGAAAGCAAATAGAACAGTAATACTTGAATAACAGTAATACTTGCTTTTTATAACATTAGCATTATTGACTGTGCTATTTTTTTGTGTGTGTGTGTGTGTGTGTGTGTGTGTGTGTGTGTGTTAATATAATGAGGATTTTGAGCATTTTTTTTTACCAGTACTCTGGTGTTTGGAATATATTTTGGAATATATTCTGTCTTTATTTTCTCTTTTTCTTTGTAAAGCAAGCCACACTGACCCCCACCATTCTTGGAACTGCAATAGAAAGTTTACAGTCATGGCAAAGTGATGCCATTCCAACTGCACTGCTGTGAAAGCATGCAGGGACATGCAGAGAGACATGTTTCCTTTTCAAACTGCAGTGCATTGCGACACATGGCAGCCATACATGGAGTTTGTGGAGAGGTATAAGGTCCAGTTAAAATATCGTGTGCCATGTTGACAGGAAACAAAAGGAACTCAGCAACAACGCACTGCCTGTCTGCCAGCTGTTCGGCATCCCATTTTTGTACCCAGTGTTACCAAAAAGCATGGCTTTCTTTGCTTTATGGAAAATGCTTCACACTTGACGGAAACGTGAAACGTAATTAGCGATGGTGTCGTTTGAGTGATGATTAGCAAGTCTAGTGACAAGAGAAATGTCAACACAAGATGTATGAATAATACAGTGTGAAGGTCTGTCAGGATATAATCAATAAATGTCATCACTGCTAATTATTAGTCCCAAAAATGTCCATATCTGCTTCAAGTGTGAATAAAAAACTGTTAACCAAAATGATGGATCCAAATTGGTGCAATGTTATAAATAATAAAACTGCTTAGCCCATTTTTGTCCATATAGGCTTAGATTGCGAACTAAAAAATAAAAATGACATCAATTAAATATATAAAGAAATTACACAAAATATAACACACCACTTAACTACTACACTGTATTCTTTCCAATATAAAGATATTAAATTGATTTAGTGAGGTAAAATTTCAAGTCTTGAATTATCATTTGTTTTAGTGGATGTCACACAAACTCTCCTCCTCCTGTTTTGTTTAATTCTTGCTGTATTTCATATGTTTATTTTGTCTACTACCTCAATTTTAGACATATCTTGAGCCAGTGCAGGGGCGACAGAGAAGGCAGGGCGTTAACAAAAGACAACTTTAGAAAGACGCCAACCAAATATTATGATTCATTCTGTTGACGCCATCATGCAGCTCTCCCAGAATCGAGAGAATCTGTTGGAAAGGGAACTCTGACAGGTGGTTCATAGACTCTCCTTTTCATCCCCCCCCCCCTCCCCAACAACCTCCCCATCTCAAACACACACTTAAATCAAGTATGCTCAAGAAATTATACAGAATTAGGAATGATTATCACCCACTAGCATAACACCCCAGGGAACTGACCATGTGGGCTTTAATATAGGATTAGCAGGCCGATCTGGTCAAAGATACACTTTGGGAAGGATCGTATGAAAAGTCTGACTTGTTTTGACTAGTTTGCTGAATATATAAATGAGAAATACATGTCACTGTGCCATTTACACACTTAGCATTAAGTTAGCAAGGCAGCATATTTTTGGTCCAGTTTGGCGGAAGTAGAAGCTGGGTGTACACTGACTGATGGGGGACAGATGCATTTAATTAAATCTGATGAATAGCTTGAAATGTGCTCCTTGTATAGCGAAAAAGCAAAAGGAACTTCCAACAGGAAAAATTTTTTCTTGTTGAAAATAGCAGAGGAACTTGTACCTTATTTCTCCAAGAGATAAGTAAAGGACTCGTGTTTATGCTGAAGGACTAGAGGAGCCATGCCGTTCCCTCAGAAACACAGACATCTGCTGTCTACCAGAAGAAAAGCCTCTCCAGCACCGCGCTAGCCTAATTAGCAGTATTTTGCTAGCGAGGGAGGGAGCGCGGGAGGGGTGTTTGGGTGGCTAGCCGAAGAGAGAGGGAGCCAGGCCACCGCATTCCCACAGAATAAGTCAAGGCGGAACAAAAAGAGGAGTCACTCCATGCTCCCATGTCTCCTCTTTCCCAGCCCTGCTCCTCCTCTTCTCCTTCTCCGTCCATTTACACCCCGACCGATGCGGCAACAAGCGCACTCCTTGTCTGTAATTTAGATTAATTCCTTCCACATTTTCTCCAGGGCTTACATGTTCGCTCCCCTCCCCCTTTACTTTTTATGCTCTTGTTATTTGGATTCCTTGTACCCGCAAGCCACCCCCCACCATGCCCCCCTCAGAGCTTTTTGCTGGCAAGAAAAGAAGTACAACCACCCCTCCCCCCCCCCCCCGATGCCTATGGCCAGGTATAGGCCAGCAGCTTGAATGCATGTCAGAGCATAGCACCAGTTGTGCCATTATGGTATTCGCCTGTGCATATCTTAGACTGGTGTGTGTGCTGATGGACACATGACAAAGCCCATTTAATCTGAAGGCATTACCAAGTGGTTACGGCGGTTTGGAGTTTCTGTTCCCATTAGTGTTCCTGCAAATGACTCCTAATGTAAACCAGGTTGAGGGGAGAACGAAACTCAATGCCGCGCGCCTCCATCAAGAGGTGTGGCGCAACAAAAGGAGCAAAGAAACTTCCCAAGATAAAATGCAAAAAGGAAAAGCTTTAGGCTATATGATTGCATCCTCAGACTGGCAAGACCAATCGCTCCATGATCGCTAGTAGCAGTGCCATGACACCACAACACTACATTTTTTTGCAAGTTGTGGAGCCAAGTGATTACGCAACATGTCAGCTTTTCCAAGCACTGGTTGTGAATATTCACTTAAGCTGAACAACAAAATAATACCTTTGCCACCAAATAAAATGAGTTAACACCATGTACTCACATTTTCCTCCATATGACCTACATGAACACAGTGAGGGGAAACAAGTGTTCACACACTCATACTTTCAGTTCATTTATACACCTCAAATTCACTTTTGTCTTTAACTTTGCAGTGATAAATATTAACAAAAATGGATGAATTCATAAGCATTAGCAAAGATTGGTCTCAAGATTTTAAAATATAAAACCAAATCAAATCACAGAAAAAAATTAAAATAAATCAAGTTCAAATTCAAATTAAATTAAAATGTTCTCAGGCAGACTACACCTGGTATTGCTATAAAAGATTGGTTTGGAAGATTTCTACAATTAACAACAGGAAATGAGACATCAATATTAAACAAAACTCAAATGGAAAAAAGCTAAAGAGCCATATAAAAAGACCACCTCGAGACAAAACAGAACTAGTTTCGGAACATGAGCGATGAAACTGCACAAGGAAGGGCTGCATATATAATTGTGCATAAGGGGACAATACCCACAGTACAGAGTACAGAGGTGGGAGCATCACTACAACGGCTGCTTCTTTGCAAATTGTACATTTTCCTTCTATTTTCTTTTTTTTTATGACGCTTGTTTGAGTTTGTGTATCAAAGATGTACTTTATAATTCACCATTATTCATTCTTATTTTACTTTCACTCTTATATTCTCCAATGTTTTGGCCATAATGCAGCTCTAATGTAAAGGTGCTTGCATGAACTAAATTTTAAAGAGAGTTTATGAAATTGCTACAAAAAGCATATTACTTAATACCATAAAGTTGTAATTGCCAACAGCGGTTACACAACAAATGATCATTGGATTACACTTATATTTTCATATTTATTAGTAAAGAGTCAAAAGACATTATCTGTGTAGATTTTGATTATATGAACTACAGACGTATTAAATAACAAAAACAAATGTGTTTAATGCTTGTGACCCATTACTGTATGGGTCAGCTTACCAAGGGTCAAAATAAAAGCAGTTAAGACTGAAAAAAATGAGGCATGACAACTGACTTAATAAGGCTGGAGAATCTGCATTCATTAAAGGCACCATTTCTACACACCAGGACATAAGAAACACCAACAATGTGTTGTGGCATTGCACCATAATTGTGGCAATGTTAAAGATTATTTGTCTGAAATAACTATTACAAAAGCAGCAGAAAATGGAAGTATGGTGTTTGCTTTCTAATAATTCATAAACCATAATTCATGTTTAGTCCATTTGTATATCAAACAAAAGCAAATGGCCTAAAGGTTTTCTTTTTGATTATGCAGTTAACGGGTGGTTTATTTTGTCTGATCTTTACATTAGTTTAACTGTTCAGTTTTTTCAGGCTTGCAGTCTTGTGTACATCTAATTTGATATGCGATCTCAAAAGCTGCAGTAATTATTGGTTTTCTCTGTTTGTCCACATATGTTTTTAATTTTGCTAGCAAAGGCCTCCATGACATTTCTATTCTGACAGTTAGGTTACAGCCAATGCAAATAAACATTTTGAGGGAGCTGGCTTCTTTGTAGAGACTTGTCCTTGTTCTTAAGTTCAGCAAAATGCATTTATAAAAATCAGCGTGAAACAGTTTTTAGGTATCTGGAGTTGTTTACAACAAACATGCCCTCTGAAGTCATAGGCACTCACTCATACAGTGTGACCTCATGTTGCGTGTAGCTGTGTGTTTCTTTTTGGGGGCAGCAGAATGTTTGTAGTGTCTGACCAAAATAGACTACTTTTAGGCTCTTAAATGAAAACTTTTCGGATGATAACCTTTAAAATATCGATATCAATATCAGAAAAGTATTAGAAATATGATATATGTCATGTGTGAGACATATACCAACTTAGTAATAAAATGCCATCTTAGTCTCCAATTCGGTCTGATTCGAAAAAATTTAGTCTGTTTCGAAAAATTCGAAATTTTCAACACTAAACCTTGTCATGAAACTGAACTAAGGAAATCTGAACTTAGGCAGAAATGAAATACTGAACATTCCCATTCAAAACACGACCACTAAGTTAGTAAACCAGCTTGTGTGTGTTTTACACCGGTTACTAACACCTTTCAGGTATAAGAGGAAGTGAATACCACAACCACATGCAATCAGTCATTAAAGTAGGTCCTCCGAATGCAAAGTTAGCATGTCTCATCTTTCAGCTCTGTGCAGGAGAAAGAATCAACTGAAGGCGGTTACAGGCAGGCATAGCAAGGCAAAAGCCACAGGGCCGGTCCATCAGGTTCTGAGGGAGAAGCTCACACTTGTTCTGTTAGGCTTATGAGTCATTTACTTCACACACACACACTCTCACAAACACACTCACACAAACACACATAGAAAGAGTGCAAAATGAAGAAATAGTGGAAAAAAAACATAACAAAACACATGGCTAACTTTTCACCAGCTTCTTATTCAAATTTTCCATTCCACCTTAAATGGCATTGTAGTTACATGCTGCAGCTGGTTTTAATTGTACAGATGCCAGAACTGTAACTTATGTACCATCAAAGGTGGAACGAAAAAATTGACCAGGAAGCCAGTTTTAGTTTCTGAAAACATGGAATATGGCACCTTTTTTTCAGACATTGGTCTGTATGTTGAAGCCAGTGACTCAGTAAAGCTAACTTGTCTATAATCGCTAGCTCTGCATTTTACCCCAGCAAATAATAAACTTGTCACTGTTCAACTTTGAAATTTCCACTTGGGACTCACAGACCCCTGTGAACATTGTGCTGTAACAGACCTCAGACCTCAGTGTCAGTGTCAGTTCCGTTTCCTCAGTGAATTCAGCAGTTTTGCAACAACAAACCTTATGACGAGGTCAGAATAATGAAATGACTAGATTAATCCCTGTGTGAGCAATTATGATCTTAATTCCTTACTGTCAGCTGTTGCTCAACAGTTCATTTTGAAATTACTATGATGTGGTCTTGACTTGGCATAGGTTGAAATTAAAAAAGAGAGCATTCGGGATCTTATCTCACGTATCTGTTGTGCCGTCACACCCATTTGCAGGATGGAGAGGTGAGAGATGAAAAGAAAGCTGTATTTATAGGCCACGCGTAAACAAACACACAGCAGAAAACAGATCCAGGTAAGGCAGGTGTGCCAGACGTTAAAATCGAGAGCAAACAAGCTTCAAAACCACCTATCCTTGTGTGCTTGTGTGGTTTGTTGCATCATGATGAACTTCCTGGGAAATCAAGCCATCATCTACTGACCTGCATTTCCCAGGCTTTTGATCAAATATGATAATGTTGTGAACAAATTTTTATATCTCTATAAAATTAACTTTACAAAAGAGAGGAAAAAAAACATGTTTTTGGGATTTGGGACCATTTCTATTGGTCAGTTTTTCATTAAAAGCAGCTACATTCAAAAGATATAAAAAATAAATAAAACTGACAATAAAAAATGATATATAATTTTGTGGAGCAATTATATATAACATCCTTGTTGCTACTGCATGTTGTCCCTCTTTACATAAAATCACTCTCCGCAAGCTTGAATTGGCTATTTCTGCATGCCTCAATGGCACAAGTGTGTGTATCGGAGTGTGGCGATGACCCAAAGACACAAATGAGAAGACTTAACAAGCACTATGAACAGTGTTGTTGGGTTTTTTTATTATTATTCTTTATCCTATAGCTTTAAAATGCTTTTACACATATATGAAACGAAAATCATCCCCACGGCCTAACCACTATATGATAAAAAACTAACCTGTTTATAAAAAGTTCAACACGTCTGTCTGAAAGTTAAACCATACACCAGAATTGTACCGATATTTACAAATCCCATTAAATTACAACATAAATTAGAAAATATTTACATTTAGGGCAAGATATGTGGAAACGAAATTTCTAGTCCAGCTCATCTAAAAGCATAAAAAGACATACTGTATTTACAGAAAACGTAATTTCACACAAAGAAACCACACCTGCATAAGCCTGACTGATTTTCTCCAACTGGAGGTTTAAAACCAGCGGATTCCAATGAAAATAATGCTTAAGTGTACACTCATTGACTTTGTTCATAACTCTATTTTTGCATAGGTGCCATCAAAATGGTCAAACTAACAGGAGACTAAAAACAGAGTGCCCTTGAAAGAGCGTTTTATTTGCATTTAGGCCAAAGTGTGTCTCCGCAATGATTTAGTGCCTTCAGGGTCATTTCAATCTGGACTTATATATCTTAAGAACAGCAACATACATAAGACTCACTCATGCTAACAATACTCCCACAGACAAAAGTACAATAACACTGCGTCCAAATGTCAAGCAAAGAGCAACTCATTCTCTCAAGCAGATCACATGTCCTCAGCATGTCCTTTAGGGGTTCAGCACCAAGGAAGAAGACAAAAATGAAGGACTTCCTCTTCATCAAAATAGGAAAAAAAAATTAAAATCCACATAAACTCTTGAAATGGTGTCTGGAAACTAAAAAAAAAAAGTTTCCTCTGTACTGTTTGTGTAGAGCCATGGACAACAAGGATATGTCTACAGATGTCACTGAAGAAAGTGGTCATCGTCTCTGCCAGCCACTCTAAAGGGCTGAAGCACGTCTTAGTAGAGGAACAAGTTCTGGAAGACTGGGGGCAAAGAGGGCTGCCCAGCGTCCATCAGAGTCAAGTGAGAAAACTGAACCATTAACAACAACTACGATGACAAGAATGCGACAAGGTCAAATGTAGTCCATGAGACATCAGGGGCTCCACAATCCTCAGAAACCTCCAGCTTCACTTCCTGTGCTTGTCCATCTTATCTGAAGCTTTGCTACCTCCATCTGAGGAGCCTTGTGAAGAGTCTCCACCTGCATTTAGGTATATTTTGTCCACCTGCTTGAGAGCCTCGTTGAGGTAGTTCTGCAACGAGGTCATGGCGGCGCAGATGGCTGGAGAACCGAAGCCATGGGTGATGAGGCTGAAGTGGGTCAGACAGCTCTGGATGCCCGGTTCCAGGATGGGTGCAGGCCGTGAGTTACCCAGCGGAGAACGATCCTGGGTCAGAAGGTCAGTGAACTCTTTGCAGATTTGCCTGAGTGCAAAGACCACAAGTTTTGTTTGTCAGTTTATTGTGAGGTCAACATATGAAGAGTATAACAAACTCTCTATCTGCAGTGATATCACAATAAAAATTATTGCTTCAAAAATGACAATTGTTTACCTTTGACTGATATTTGATTTCATTATTAACCCTACATAAATTAATATTATAATTATCTGTAATGCTAATATATATTAAAGTAAATTGTTTATATACCAGCATTGTTATCTTTACTGGCAAATATAAATTAAGAATATAATTTCTTCCTTGGCACATAACTCTTATTTGAGTACACCCCTACAATAATAAATAGCATAAATCAACTCTTGAAAATACAGGTGCTCTTGAAAATACAGGTTCTTTGTGCGATGCCATAGAAGCCATTTTTGCAAATAAAATGTGTGGATGTGAATAACCTTTTTTGAAGATTAAAGAAACTCTGCAGAAAACATTCTAGAAGGACTTGCAAACCACCTTTATATTATGTGAAGATCCTTTAACCTCTAAAAGTCTATCAAGTCTATCAATCATGGTCCTTTAACAAAAGGGTTCTTCTATGGCATTACTCAAAGAACCAGTTGTGGCAGCCTTTTTAATGGGTGAGGCCACACTTAACACAGTGAACTCATTTGTCCCCTTATTGGATATTAATATATGTTTATTTCATGTAATGAGGACATAAGACCGCAATTGCTCTTGGAGTTTCTGAAGCCTGGACAGCTCATCAGAGACACAGAGCATTACCAGGTGTGGGTCAGGAGACAGCAGATATAGTGAAGGTCTTTTAATTTTACATTTGAAACATATTTTTATTATTATTGTGCTGTTTTGTCATGGTGCTGTCAGCATAGACAACAGATTGTATGTTGAATAATGGAAAAAGTAAACTGTCTGTGAGAAATATTGTGAAAGAAGGAAGCTGAGAGGACTATAACTCACTTGGCAGCCAAGAGCATGTTCTTGCGAGTGTTGATCTCATTGCGTTCTACATGTGGTCGTCCGAGGTACTCAGCAACTGCCTTGGCAGGAAACTCTGTCTCACAGACATAACCAAAGTCTCGGGCCAGGTGTACAGCCTCACCTGCAGATGAGAATCAGAGGTGAGTCAGGTTCTTAAGACAGTGCAAACGAACATGACTCATCATTCGAGCCAGAAGTTCACCCAGTGAGTCAAATGGCGCCTCAGAAAAAGGAATCAGTTCCCAGCTGGAGGGATTTGAGAGCTGCTCAGACGAACACAGATGGATGCATCTTCTCTGGGAAGGGAGGGGTGGTCATACTGCACGTCTTTATTGGGCTCATGTAGCTGAAGGCAGCAAAACAGTTCCGGCAGACCCAACAGAGCTTCTTATTGATAGACCACACATTACTTGCAGAGTCTCCATCTTTAAGGTCAGTCTCTCCTCTTGGCTAGCAGACACATGATAACAAGCCCCAATTCAGCTTTGAAGGTCTCTAAATAACATAGCCTTCCAGTTATGTTCCTGCTCTAATCCCCCTGTCCTATTAACAGTGAGAACAGCAGCATTACAGAAAAGGGGAAAAAAATTATTCCACGTAGCTGTGGGCACTAGCTCACTCATGATGCTTGCATTAACAACTCTGTGACTCATTGCTTGAATACACTCTCGCAAAAGGTAAATCTTGAGATGAAATGTCATGAAATTAAAGCATTTGTTATCACATGCCCTCAGGGTTAATTTGTACTGCAGAGTTGTGCGAATAACAAAAAAAACATAGTTAGCATTTCAAGATAGAGAAGAACCCTTGAAATGGCTAAGCCAGTACTTGTCATTGTCTAGCATGACAAATAGCTGCACTGCAGAAGATCCACTGGAATTTATAGGCCTGTGTTTTTATGAGCCATTTCTTGCTCTTCAAGTTTTAGGCAGCTGTTTGCTAACCTCAAAATGTCATGTGAAACCGCTTCAAACTCGTGTCTCATGGAAGCTAGGCTGCATTCATGTAATGGACATTCTGTCTTCTGTACTGATTCCAGAGAGAAATGCTGACATATGAACTCAGGACAAGTGAGCAGCAGTAGCAAAAGATGAAGTGACAGTTTGTCTTGGAGTAATAATCGTCATCGAGTTAATTAAAATACTACTTGGGACAACATGAATGGACATAATAGCATCAGTCACATCACACACTTATGAAAAACCTAGTTGCAGTGCAAACATGTGATCATGACTTCTTCTCTGGTGACCGTGATGCCACAACAGGGATATGCTTAAATAGACTCATACCTTCTACTAGCGCTGTTAGCAGGGTGACATTAGCAGCCTTCCTGCGACCCGCTGGCAAGTTCAGCCCAATCTTATCCAGCTTCTCTCTGAGGGATCTTCCACCATTCTTGGACTTAGCCCTGTGTGATAAAACAAACCATTTGTAAGCCTTTGGGTCTGAATTAATCACACATTAATCGCAACACACGTTTTAAGAGTGAGAGATCTTTTTCCTGCAGTCTACTGTATAAGGGAGACACCTTCATGTAAATGAATAGTTGCGAAACTACAAGTTGTGGACAAATGAAACCACAGCTACAGAGCCTTTGGAGTGAAAATGCACACACACACACACACACACACATACAAACAAATTCCCCACTTAATTGAGCTGCTTCAGTTTTCCGCATGACTAAGCTTGAAGGCCTGGCGTTGCCCTCCGCATGGCGGATGAGAGAAAGACAACATCTTTAGGGAGGAGTGAGCACCCCCGCAAATCCCCTGTCTTTGCCCCCTCAGCCCTCAAAAATCTATAGATGACCTACTTAATAATGTCTGTCACATCTCTGAGTATGTGCATGTGCATGTGTGTGTTTTTGCTTTGTTTCTGGATAAAAATATCCTGCCTTTTAAGACTAACACTGTTGGTTAATGTTTTTAAACTGAAACCCTTTCTTTGTGACTACTGAGATTAAGGCTAGGATCAGGTCTAGGGTGAGGTTTAAGAAATTATTATTACATTGTATTACAATATGATATGTCTTTAACATGTGACATACACAGACTTACATGTATATGCATATATAGAATAGGGTTGAATATTGCAAATTTGTTTAAAATGTCATTCTTTTCTGCAAGCTTTTCCCACATGAAAACCAACACATCCATTTTTTCAGGCTTGAAGCTTAAATGCTAAATGTAGCTGTAATGAATACGAAGAGAAGGATCCAATTGCAGAGAAGAGTTTTATTTGAAAAAACTAGAAACAAGTCCGTGATGCAAAAGGGAGAAACCAGGATCCAGGGCAAAAAGTCAAAAAACAATAATCCAAATCTGAGCAGAACAAGGGCAAGGCAAAAGAGAAATCCAAATAACAGAAACAGGTCGATAACATGAGCATGAGTCCAAAAACATAGAAATACGCTGGGTAACTAGCAAAACTAGAATACTTCGCAAGGACTGTTTGCAGTCCTGGTCCTTTTATACACAGGTGCCATCAGTACTCAGGTGAGGGTGATCTTTGTCTAATTGGCTGTACTGGAATACTGGAGCCGGATTGGTTTGCGGATCGGGAGTCATGTTCCGGTCCAGATCTTACAGTAGCATGCAACAGTGGCAGCTAGGTTGGTATCTTTGGGTTAAATTTCTCCAATTAAAATTACTTAATAAAGACATTGCATAATGTAGGATATAATTAATATTAACTGGTCAGCCATAAAATAAAACCCTCTACCTAATATTATGTAGGTCACCCTCATGCCACTGAAACAGCTCTGACCTGTTGAGGCATGGACTCTGCAAAACCTCTGAAGCTGTGCTGTGTCTCACACCAAGACGTTAGCAAGAGATTCTTTATGTCTTGTAAGTTGCAAAGAGCCTCCATGGATCAGTATAATTTATCCACCACATCTCACAGATGCTCGATCAGATTGAGATCTGGGGTATTTGGAGAAAAGACAAAACCTTAAACTCTTGTCATGTTCCTCAACCCATTCCTGCACAATGTTTACTATGGGGCAGGATGCATTATTCTTCCTAGAAGAGATCATATGAAGGGGTGTATTTGGTCTGTAAGGTGAGTGGTGCATTTTAAAGTAACATCTACGTAAATGTAGGACCCAGGGTTTCCTAGCAGAATGTTGCCCAGAGCATCACACTGCCTCTGCCAGCCTGTCTCCTCCTACAGTACATCCTGGCAAGATCTCCAGTGCTTTAGGGTCCATTTCTAATGCTCACATCCCTATTGTAGGCAATTTTGGCAGTAGAGAGGTGTCAGCATGGGCACCCTGACTGGTCTGCAGCAGCAAAGCTAAAAATATTGGCAAGGTGTGATGCACAAGTGTGTTCTGACACATTTCTATCATAGCTTTCATTTTTCAATAATTTGTGATATTGTAGCTCTTTTGTGGAATTGGACCAGTCAGGCTTGCCTTTCCTCCTTATGCACTTCAGTGATCCATGACCCTGTCTCCAGTTCACTGGTTGTCCTTATTTGATCCACTTTTGGTGGGTACTAACGACTTTATACTGAGTCTGAACCAGACCTGGCATTTTGAGATGCTTTAACCTGGTCAAGGGACATCATAATTTGGGCCTAGTTAATGTCATTTTCCTGCTTCCACTATCAATTCTAAGACCTGACTATTCCCTTGCTGCCTAAAATATTTAACCACTTAACAGGTGCCATTATAATAAGATAATATAGTTCACATCACCTGTCAGTGGTTTTAATGTAATGGCTGTAATATGTTAATATAAATACCTATAAGTAATAGGTAAAGCACAAATGTATGACATCCAGTCAAGGCATAAAAACAGCCCATATGTATGTGCATGCATGTGTGTATAACACACACAGTAAGTGAAAATATGCATTCTCTGAAAAAACTGCTCTAGTCATCAGAGCACTGGTCACACCCTCATCTCTCTCCATTTCCCTCAACATTGTTCATGCTGGCATATGGGGCACAAGTGAACTGTTCAGCTACAGTTCAAACCAGCCAAGCAACGCCATTTTTTAGCATATACATCCCACACCATTCTTTTCTTACATACCCACACACACACACACTCACAAATATACACATAATGCTTTCTACCATTTCAATCTCATTTCTACAACAAATGATAGTTTTCATTAAAAGACTAGCCTCTGCCTCGCTCCACATACAAACAATAAGACATAATAAAAGGTTAAAAAAAGTGCTGGGTCAAAGAAATGGCACAACTCACATAGTTTAAAAAATCTTACAGTTTAATATTCTCATGGCTGTTTCATGATTGTGCTATTTTCATACCATAAACATACTGCCTACCATCATACAGGTACAAATGTTTACAGAAAGTGACATACTGCCTTATTGTGTGTCTTTGAAGAGAAGCCCAGAATCATGCTGACATTTTTCTACTTTTAGCTTGAAAAAAGAAGTCACTGTTGAAAACACCATGTCCTGTTTTTCCAGTAAATACAGCAGCAACATATTGCTTGAGGCATTTGCTAAACCAGTGCTCTGTTCCTGAATGTTGGAATGTGTTTATTTATATTTTATACATGTGTATATGTGACTTTCTTACCTGCGTAGTACTCCTCCAAGCAGAGAGGCATTGAGACACTCTGGTGGGGACAGGCGTCTCTGGACCTCAGCTACGGTCACTTTGTATTTGGAGGTGGAGCTGAGGAGAGAGAGGCGACCTGGAACTGAGCAGAACACCTCTGTGGGATTGGACACCATACCCAGCAGGGACTCCTTCTGGAAGGGAAGACCCATCGGATTCCCCTTGGGAAGGGACAGCGGACCTGAGGAGGAAAGATGTGGAATTATGCTCGACCAAAGTGACCCAGTAACACAATAGAGACAGACACAATTGTTTTACTTTATAATTAGAGATTAGGGAGAGATTCTTTATTTGTTTTTTGTTTTTTGGAATGGTCATTAATTGAACCCAGAATGTGTTTTGGACCTGTTAACCCAACAGTACGCTCACTAATATTCTTCCCCTGAACTCTACTTACAACACTTATGCTGTTATATGTAGCAAAAATTAATTCATTCATTTTCACACTGCCTTTATCTAACCTATATTTATTCTTTAGAAT
The DNA here is from genome assembly GCA_037577275.1 of Bryconaethiops microstoma. Taxonomy (NCBI): domain Eukaryota; kingdom Metazoa; phylum Chordata; class Actinopteri; order Characiformes; family Alestidae; genus Bryconaethiops; species Bryconaethiops microstoma. Next base: position 23,388,773 of record JBBJLS010000109.1, read on the forward strand.
TAAACAGGTTATTTTTGTTACTGTGCCTTTAAGACTGATATATATATATAAATTATGCTGCTCGGGATTGTGTCTTGTTCAAAAAAGCAGTCCAAGCTAACTTGAATTGGTGGGGCTGAAATTCTTCAGGCGGAATAGGCATATATGTGAATATGTTGGTAGTGTGACATCACAAAAACAGTAAAGGCGAGAAAACTGAGAACTGAATAATAAGCCTGCATTTTAAGATGATAAGATTTTAATACAATTGCTGTCTTTAATACAGATCAGCCGAAGTCTCAGATCTCACCTGCAGTTAATCAGGCAAGACTAACCATCAAGAAAGTCCCTCAGAACAGCTTCACTGAAAGCGATCAAGCAATCTGCCTCTTCCTAGTCCTAATTCAAAAACACACCAACAAGCAGAATCTCGAAAGCAGGATGGGTGGTCGTTTAGACAAAGCGGATGTTTGTGTCCTGTGGTGTTTCAGTATGGGCAAAAGCCATATGGCCTTAATAAAATATGCATAACTTGAGACCATTGAGGAAAACAGAGCAGTTGATGTAAATGTCTGACTAGTAATCTGTCCACGTTTGATGTTTGGTGTATATCAGACGATCCATTCTATGCCCATGATGGTCGACAAAGTCACAGAGATAATAAATGTGAGCCAATGTGAGCCAAAATTGTGACCATAATAGGAGCACCATACTATAATCAAGTCTTCAGAATGTATTGGCGTAAATGTGCATTTGTCAAGAAGCCCCACAGAGTTAAAAGAAACTCTAAATTACTGACTGACAAAAACACATGCCAAATCTGTCAAATGTGCCCGCAGTGGAACCATCCCATGGTGGCTGCACAGAGTTGCAATAAATTATATCGTAGAAAATGCCAAAGATTTCAATATTTTGCCTATTGATTCCAGCAAGGCTTCTGCTTCAGTCAACACTAAGGGTGAATTTGTTGGGATGCTTCTT
>JBBJLS010000109.1:23419371-23431871 GCA_037577275.1 Bryconaethiops microstoma
ATCGTCTTATTATCTTCTGGGAGACGCCTGTGTCATTTCCAATCAAGAAGAAACTTGCTTGTTGAATAAAAGTAACTTTAAGTCAAAATTTGCCAGGGGTATGAATAATTCCAGGCTTGACTGTATGTTTATATACACATACAGATTGCCCTTAGACACCGAATGTTGGCACTGTGTTACTAATGGCAGCAGCATTCTCACACAGTAGCGGTTCCAGTATGAGAGTAGTAACCGCTGATCCAAAAACTATAAGCAATATTTACAAGGGAGTGCTGCAAACAATTTGCTCTGTCGAGAAGCTGAACATATGACATCCAGCTGCTGCAGCTGCACATCAGCAAGCCTGTAAATGTTACAAATCACAGGACAGGATGATAAGAATCCGATGAGAAAAGAAGCAGAGGACATGGAGGAAATTTTTGGCGAGCAGTAAGCTGCAGGTGAGCTAGAGAGAGAGAGAGATGGGGGGCAGGGGGGAATACTGGAGAGCGTACAGGTTCTCATGGGTCTCTATGCGATGGGAGGAGTTTTCACATAGCTTTGAGTGACAGCACAATACCAAAGAAAGAGAGAGAGACAGAGAGAGAGGTTAGAGAAATGCAGAGCCTGAAGCCAGTTGGCGAATAGGAAGAGAAAAGGAACACATCGAGAGTCTCTTTATTTTTTTCTCACACCTTCTCCTCCTTCTCTCGTCACCCGAGGCTACAAAAAGCTCAAGCCCCAATTACCTGCCCTACCCTCCTCTCTGTTTCCAATAAGAAAAGAAAATTGTATTAGGAGTCTCTCTCACTCTCTCTCTCTCTCTCTCCCGCTCTCTTTCTCTCTCTCTCTCTCTAATTCATTCCAAAATCACCCGAGGCACACTTCCTCCTCCTCAATAAACAGGTGTCCTACCTGGTTTGGTTCTCAGTCGTGTCTAAAGGCGGGCGGCCCCATCCCCCCTCAGCAGCAAATCAATATCAACACATTAAGCCAGTGACCCCAGCATGTCCTCTGTGCTCTCCCACTGAACCTAAATCTATAGCAGCATATGTACTTAAGCCTGGATATTGATAAGAGATCACTTAAGGACACACCAATGTCTCAATAGACATCAATAAAGATAATGTAGGCAGTTAGCCTGGAGCACAACAACATTCTATAAGGGCACTGGCTGTATCTGCATTGTATTTAACCCTTTAAACTCCAAGCTTATGATTCAGTAACTGCACTCATACTAATAAAGGCACCATAGAAGAACCATTTCTGTTCCCCAATTAACATTTCAGCAGATGGTTCTTTATAAAATTCATTGAATGCATTTATCGTTAATAACTAATTCAGTAACCACTATGAAACCAGGAAGTTTATATACTGGTTTTAGTGTCAAAATATATTATTTCATTTGCTTGTTGTGGTATCAGTTCTGTTTCACTTCATTGTAGACAATTTGTAGATACTACTTTTGTCTTCTACTAACATTCAGCTAAATATCTACTAAAAGTAATCTGTGAAAAGTATGTTAAATAGTATGTTTCTCTAGAATGGCACATTACACATAAAAACACTCTGATTTTGTTTACATATTAAGGATTTTGTCAGATTTTTTCACATTGGTGTTGATAGTCAGAAATCAGAAATCCAATGAGTTAAATGCCTCTAAAAGCTGCCTCACAGAAAGTTTTACACAAAACGTTTTTGTACAAAATGTTTTGTACATGAGACTTTGTTGTACAAAAGCTTAGACAACAGCTTGAATGTGTAATGCATGCAAAATATATGACAGAGATACAAGAAGGTAAAGGTGAAGTGATTCCACAAAAATGATATTTACCTCTATTTTACCATCATCAACATCACATTTAAAAAGATCACTGGTTGAATTGTATAGTAAATAAAGTAGCTATACTTTGTTAGTACTGATCATAGATACTGTAAAGTTAGTAAATTGCTCTACAATAAACCATGTCATATCAAACTACTCTAAATGACATTTCAATGGAACTATGCATATAACTACCAAAAATCAGTGGAATTCCTATTTACATTATATTTAATAGGTTTTACTAAACTTAACCCTATATTTAACCAGTAAAAATTTAATCTTATCAATTAACTTTATACTGCCATTTACATCATCTTAACATTTTATGATGAATGGACCAATAGAACATCATTTGCAATTAAGTCTTGTCACTTAACTATACATGGAAGTTCAGAATGTTTTTGGTAACTACACATGGAAGTTCAGAATGGTAACATTCTGGCGACGTTACAACAGTAGTGTACTTATACCAATGAGGGCATCTTGTCTCTCTGATTGCTCCTAGCATAAAGGGGAATTTTAGCAGTTTCTCAAAATGCCTTCAGAATTAAATAGTTAAGCAGAGATTCAAGTCATTCAAGTGGTTTGATGACAAATGTTCTCTAGAAAAACTAAAGTCAGAATTCATGACGATGATGATAGGAACCAGATATATGAATCATACCCAAAAAAGCTCATTTTCACTGATTTAACATTATTTCACCATTACCAACATAACATAAGATTCAGAAGATGATGTGTAGGTATTAACGCATGTAGTTTCACTGGTAGTTTAATGGTCAAAATGGTTATATTTGTGTTGTAGATGTTGTGACCCATGGTTTCATTCACCACCACTCCAAAGAAAGCAATCCGAGAGCTTCTCTACAATGAAATCACTCTGAATTTCTTTGTTTACATCTAAATGTACAAATAAATGTGGGAATTCCCTTCTAAGACGATATTGTTATAAAATTTGATTGAGAATAGCATTGTCTTGACATTTATCGCAAGGTTCCTTTGAGTGTGCACTAAAAACAGTGAGCCACCCATCATGAGTTATGACCTGGAATGGAAAAGTACAGCATGTAAAAGGCAATTATGACGATTTATTAAATATAATTCACAATAGCATAGTCTAGATGTTTATGAATATATGTCTATAAAAGCCTCTGTCTTTGTTTTGTGACCCCACAAAGGGAGTTCCCTCCACCTCTGGCCTCGTATAACAGTGTGGACCTCATTTCCTCAATAAAAGCTGCTTATTTTCATTTTTCTGCTCCAGACATAACAGTACACTGTAATATTACAGTACGGATTTAATCAAAAACCCAACCCAGAAAAAACAAGCGTTTTAATTGTTTGTAGCGCATAGCGGTCAGGGGACTACGGCTTGTGTGACCTCCCGACCACAGCCTAGAGCTAATGAAACTGAGAGGAGGCCATTTTGTTTTCCAGCGTGTGTTTTGAGGACTTGGTGGACAGTGCAAAGAAAACAGCAGCGTTCTCCACACTGAGCACACAGCAGCGGGCGAGAAGAGGACAATGTTGTTGTTCCAAAGAAAAAAGAGGGAGAGAGAGAGACAGAGAGCGACAGAGTGAGAGAGAGACTTCGAACGGGTTAAGAGTTTGAATGTGCTTATTGTTACTGATCCAGTGCGACCAAGATATTTTTGTCACCTCTGACCCTTGTACTGTGTGACCCCTTAGAATAAAGGAGTCTCTCTCGCTCTCGCTCTCTCTCTCTCTCGCTCTCTCTCTCTCTCTCTCCCTCTCTTTCTCTCCCTCTGTCCCTCCCTCTGTGTGTCAAATCTGGTTCGTATTGTGAGACCACAGGGCGTCTGAGTTCTGGGTCATCTTCAGAAAAACAACAGATCTTTTAGCATCACATCTAAAGAAGCGTACCATATCTGTCGAACTGTGACGACCATGGAGAAAGACAATTAGGAACAGAAAATGATATCAACAGTGATTTGTTACCTACAGTCTGGCACAAACGCCTATTAGACAAGCTCCTTACAGGCCTGGGTTCCAGTGGATGATACAGAAGCCCAGCATTACTCTTACTAAACATTTTCTTTATGTGACTGGTTCGGACACATAAGCTGCAGTCAAACTACAAGGTGAAAAAGTGTATTGATCATTTCATTGATTTGCGTAGATCCCATGAGGAGCTTTTTAAACTCACATTCAATCATTAAGTCACAACTAGAACTCAGGTAAGAGAAACTGTAACTATGAGGAACATTCAAAATATTTCTGCACTTCTTTAACACTATTAAGAATAAAAACAATTTACATCACATAGTTACCTTGCTTCGGAGTGCAGTTTTCCCAGCATGTAGTCACCGATCATCACACGAAAAACTTCTTCCCTTTAAAGTGTCTTTGAGCGGTCCATGAAGGTGGAAATCAGAGCTAAATGACGCTAAACTCTCAGACACGCCCAATTACTACTCTTTAGGCCTTCATTGTTTCCTGCAAAAATATAAAAGTGCAGAAACTTTTTGAACGCTCATTGTACTGAAAGCAAAGTGGAAATCCGAGGACGTCCTTTTACAGGAAGCTGGTTCACCTTGAACTCTTTCAAATCGCAAGCTTTCAAACAGATCTTCATTTGGAATCTTGCCCAAGGACTCTTACTGGTATTGCATGGTTTGCTTGAGAAGGCTTTGGCCAAAAACATATTTTTAAAAATCTATAAATGGTGGAGAGGTTCATACAGGATACTGGATGGTTCACTGGTAATTCAGGACTGTTGACTGGATGATTTATTTTAAACTATAAATGCAAATGCACAGGAGCTCAACTGTTAAAAAGAGGACAATCAACCTCGCCTTTGAAAGTTCTCACCTGTCTTCTGAAGGTCTAAAAAAAATACACATTAAAAAGTATGGTAAGTTAGTAATTGTGCAGTGAAAAGATGAAGAATGACTTATAACTTATGAAGCCCAATACGCGGTAGCCAAACAGAACAGATACCATTAACGTTAATCTGTCTGTTGGTATGAAAACAAAAACAGCCTGTAAGAGATCTGCGGCTCAACCCATATCATGTGTGTTGGGTGGATTCTGGTCAGCTTATTAGAAAATGTCTTGTGCTCAGACAGGGCAGGTCAAAAAGTGACAAAGCAGCATTCCGACTAAGAACACTGCATCCAACTGGCTTTAAGTTTTACACTCTCCAATTACTAGTTCATATGCAAGAAGAGGCTGACAACGACAACAGTGCCGGATCAATCAGAGGAAGGTTAAAAAGAATGGGAGAGTATTTGTGTGTGCGTGTGTGTGTATGTGTGTGTATATGTGAGTGTGTGAGATAGAGATAGAGCGAGAGAGTGCATGTTATGTCTTTAATTAATGGTTACTTAATAAAGAACACTGTTGGGACAAGCTATTATTGCCACACTAAATAGTGTGTAAAGAAATACACAACCATTAGAAATGCATGAGTAATGCAGTGAAGTATAGAAGAACGTAGCTATGTCTTGCCATCAATGAAATTTGCTTATATTTGAGCAAACAGACCAAAAGCAGAATATTGCAACGTTGCTTATGTTTCTGTGTCCCATGGTGACTTGTGCAAAACCTTCTTGTCTACAAGAATGTCTGTCCTTTTTTAAATGTGCCCTAAATAAGAAAACTTTCTCTCTTACTCTGTGGATTGTTATGGATATCACTGATATACAATGGTGTGTGTGAAAGTGTGTAGATGCATGATGGTGTGTGAAGGTGTGTAGATGTCTGATGGTGTGTGAAGTGGTGTAGATGTGTTATGGTGTGTATGAAGGTGTGTAGATATATGATGGTGTGTATGAAAGTGTATAGATGTGCGATGGTGTATATGAAGGTGTGTAGATGTATAATGATGTGTATGAAGGTGTGTAGATGTATGATGGTGTGTATGAAGGTGTGTAGATGTACGATGGTGTATATGAAGGTGTGTAGATGTGCAGTGGTGTGTATGAAGGTGTGTAGATGTATTATGGTGTGTATGAAGGTGTGTAGATGTATTATGGTGTGTATGAAGGTGTGTAGATGTGCGATGGTGTGTGTGAAGGTGTGTAGATGTATGATGATGTGTGTGAAGGTGTGCACACTGTCTTTGATAGCGATGAGAACGTCCCTCTTTGAAGCTTTCTCACAATACAACATAGGACCACTATTTACTCATTTAGTGTATACTGGACATAACAGATAAAGAGAAGATGGTCATTTAAAAAGTAACTCTGCATGTTTATTGTACATAAACGAAAAAAAGAATAAAACACAGGTAAAATGTAGGATATGGCCCTTTTAATGAATAAATAACCACAAACTCACTCTAGATAGCTATCACAAGCTTAACTTAACCATCTATATGTTAACGTACTCTATTCCTCAATTGCATCTTTAAAAAAGGTTCAAATCAAACCAATTCCCTCTTTTTAGACTGAACTGTCTTAAAGTAAATTCTTTCCTATAAAAATTATTTGATTGATTGTCAATGTGATGACCCGTGTATGACCTTTACTCCCAGCACACCGCTGGCAAACCTGTTCCAGAGCTTTTGAAAGCTGTTGAGAATATGGAGCTCTGGGCTGTTCTTGCCTGTCGTTTACCAGCGCCCCACCTCAGGCAGCCTTCAGCAGTCCCCAAAGAACACTTGGGGGATTTCCCCTTTTGTTGCAATGTCATAGCGCAGAATGGGGCATTGTTATCCTAAACAGACATTTTTTCCTTACAATCTGAGTAACTTTATGTGTCTTTCTTGTGAGTGCGTCAGACCATGCATGTATCACACAAAATAAAAGTCAGACAGCCTGTGTCGCCGCATTTATTTGTAATCTTTCAGCATGGCCTACAGTGTCATAGACTTTTGTGGTTTCTTCTGTTTTGTTCATGTTGTTCCATAAAGGCCCTTTTCTACATGGTGGGGAGGTGGAAGAATTTCTTCCAGCCGTTTCTAAAATCCAGCCTCTCTCTGGTTTCAGCAGCATGCTTGTGCTTTTGTTGGCTGTTGACTGTTGTTTGGTGGCACTATACACTAATACCAGGAGCTGCTGCATTGTTTTGCTAAACAATGCTTTACCTCCTCAGGTCATTGAAGCTCCATTTTTCTCAGAGCCCCTCCTAGCTGCAGTCAGCTTAAGGAGGCAAAGCCCGAGCAGAAAGACAGCACTATTCACAGCCGTTTCTGTTGTTCCACTCACACCATCGCCTTTGCCTGAAGCAGCGTTCAGGAGCATCCCAAGGGGAATCCCGAGAGGGTCCAGCAACACACACATATACCATCAAATGCACAATTAATTATCACGAAAACAATGCATGTTGATACTGGAGTATTTGTTTTACACTCATTTGATTTTATGTCTTATCAGATGTGGGGTCACACATATGTCCCATGTGTATTAATGATGCCATCACTGTTGTATGAAATTTTCTTAAAGTCTTTACTTTTTTCAAATTAAATATCATTCTTTCAATTTTGCATGTAAACATTTATCTTGATATCTCAAAATCTCAAGATAAAATGTAATTTCCTTTGAGAAACTAAATCATTTTGAGATATAAAGTCGAACTTTTTTGAAGTAATTATTTTGAGGTACCACTGCGACCTGCGTAACTAAGTAACTACTCAACCCCCATCAAACCTCTCAACAGGTGTAAAAATGTAGTAATATCTACTTATTACTACCACTGTTATTAATATTATTGTTACTGTTAGTATTATTCATAGTAGTAGTAGTAGTAGAAGTAGTAGTAGTAGTCATGTATTTACTTTATTAGAGTTGTCTTTTGTATTCTACTACCATTTATCTTCAAATGAATTCATTATTGCTGTTATGGTATGATCATTATCATTATTATAATAAATATCTATAATTACTTTTATTTCCATATATTATGTAAATATTAAATAGCACTGTGCTTTAGCAATAGTGTTCTTGAGCCAGTAAAGCTACTCTGATGTCAAAATCCTAACCAACTTCTGGCAGGAAAAGCTTGTTGGAAATATTGACCTCTCACACCCTCTATCAGGGCAGGCTGAAGCCAAGCTGCTTGTGTGCTATGTGTGTGATACCTTTAGCACCTTTGGCAGGCTGTGCTTGGCTGTGCTTGTGGAAGATAAATCAACGGACAGCTAACTAACTGGTCTTGAGGTCCCAGACGTGACCTTGTTATGAGAATGTCTGGGGACAACCATGAGAAAACTTTTGCTAAATGTAAACATTGTAGTTCTCAGTTTAGTTCCTTATTTGTGTTGTATAGAGAGCTTGTCATTTTAACTCATTTTTACTGACACAGTCCGAACAGACATACTGATCTGCATCATTCCCATTGAACAGCGGTGAAAGAAACAGCAGAATGAAAGTGAAATGTGTGCATAAAATGCTAATTTTATTTTTCATTTTATCTTGATGTATCGGTTGACATCAATGCCACAGTAAACAAACTTTTTTCCATTTGTGAGAGTTTACCACTCGCAAAGGCACATTGTGGGCTGGCACTGCAGAATGGAGACAAACACTAATCCCTTATAATAATTAAGCATGTTGTGTAATTACTGTTTACAAGTGTGGGTTATCATGAAGGCTGGATTCTATGCAAGAAAATATAGTGCAATATGTTTGTGCTACTGCTAAATAGGTTAGCCTGTTACTCCAACACGTCATTAGCTTATTACTGGGTGAAGGTAATCTCAGTAATTTCTTTAGACTCCTTGTCTGATTGATCCCACTGCTGATGCAACCACTGTCCACTTTCACTGGAAACTTGAAAAATTCAGGGTAAAATCTGAAAAAATTCAGGGTTAGGGTTATCGTTAGGTTATTTGTTAGGTTATGTGGGCCATTTAGTTTTTATGTTTCAATGAACCATGTGTCAAAAAATAGGTAGCCGGGCTTGTTTTTCTTTTCACGGTCCAGGAAATGTACAAAACAAACATGTATAGACACACACACACACACACACACACACACACACACACACACACACACACACACACACAATCCCATGTATTGTGTTACAGTTAAAAAGATTTCCAAAATGGTAACTTTGAAGTAAACAGTTTTTTCAAAGGGTTTATTCATCATAAAAGTTTCACACAATATAAAGAACAGTTTTTGTACTGATTCTGTGAATGATACAAATGATAAAAGATTAAAATAAAATAATTAGAATAAAAATTGGAGAGACCTTTTTTCAGACAGATATGCGACACAAAGAGCCATGTACATATAAAAGTCAACACAAACTGACATGCTCCCGCATGCAGACTTTTACAAGCACCCAGATTCTGATCTACCAAGAGAGTGTGATGGCGAGCGCACGCTGAGCCTGTAATCAAAGTAAATACACCCCACGCTGTGTAGGACTCCACTGTGCCTCATTGGCCCATATAGACAGCAGAAACAGACCATCAACATGCTCGAGTTTTAGAGAATGAGATGAAAAAATAGTGCTCTATGTATGTTAGCCCTGAGGTCAGGTGCATTTCTCACTGCCGTGGGAACCAAAGAAAACTGAACGTGTGAACTTTTCTCTCTCACCCTGGGTTTGACCAATGAAACTGGGTGAAATTCTCTCTCTCTCTGTTTCACTCACACACACATTCAGACCCACATGCACACACACATACAAAACACAACACCCTCTTACACAGCCCCTACCCATCATAAAGTGCTCAGCCTGCTTGTGGCCTTGCTTTATTACAAATCATCTGGGGCCTGTTGATCTCCACAGGCCAGAACAAATGTCAATCAAGCGCTATTTCCATAGAAAATATAGGGGCCTTTAAATAGAGCCAAAAGACCAACTATACAGATAAAGATAAGAATTTTCACATGGTACAAAACACTTTGCCACTTACTTTAACAAATGTTGTAAGAAGCAGTTTAACTGCTTTGATGAAATCTTTAATGAAACTGAAGCAAATAAGAAAGCAAAAGTAGCGTTCATCGATGTGTATGAAATTAATATGTAAGTTATGCCCTTATTACAGTGAGGAGCTGGAGTGAAAGACCAGAGACAGGCCCTAAGGGTTTAAAGGGTTAAATATCATTCTTATCAAGAGAACAGGTGGGGTGTGAGTGTGTGTGTGTGTGTGTGTGTGTGTGTGTGTGTGTGTGTGTGTGTGTGTGTGTGTGTGTGTGTTTGTATGAACAGCAGCAACCAGTCAGCAGCAAACAGTTCACAAGTTGACGAGACAAGATTCAAGAGGAGTCCATGGGAAAATCCGACAGCGCCGTCTCGGATGCCTGCCTGCAGGTCAAACCTGAACACGCCCGCTTCCGACAGCACATCGTTGGAAACTATTTTGCTATAAGGTTGTTTATTTATGTACTGAAGTATGGGAATGGGGAGATAAATAGTTAAATGACAGTAAAGATGATAATCAGTGAACATACTTTTGATGCTTCCTGATTTTAGATTAAGATCATTGCAGTTAATTGGCCAAGACATGTTTAGTTTCCAGATTATGTTGTTTTTTTTTCTTTAGCAATGAAGCAATGAATGTTGCTATCAAACACTTTAAGTCAATAGTCATCCTAATAGACAGATTATTTTCTGTACAATTGCATTGCTTAAACTTTACTTAATATGCTCAAACTGTATCCAGATCTCGCAGGCTTGTGGATATGAGTTGGGACTCCAGCTCTGATGTTCACGGAGCTGTTCCTTTAATATTGACATATGCTTTTTACAACTGGATTTATTTAAAGTTAACTGAAAATAAAAATGTACCTGTTTAATGTACCTGTTTAACTCCTACCCCTGGTCTAAAATTATTCACCATACCATTTATATGGCGAAATGCACATTGGTAAAGAAGAAAAGTCTGCTATTGTTTCTGATTTGCATTGACATTAATGGTCATTCAAAGTACTTACCTAGCAAAGAGCAAGGAAATGATGACATAAATTACAACACCACACATCCAAAACATCTGTTTCTTCAACAAACTGTTAATATCTTGATTTTTTTTTGTTTTGTTTTTATAATGGCCATGACCCATTATGCCATCATGGTTGCTTCTCAAGCCATGATTTTAATCTGCAGTGACTGAATACAAGTATGAAAACTTGTCACTTTCCATAGAGGAGCTTTTTAAAGGAGTTGAAAGTGAGGTGTGTAGTAGGGGTGGCCATGCGGGGTCGGCCTTGACTCCCGAGAAGTCGCTTATATCTGAGGTTTATGGTCTGCAACATCTGTTGTAATTTCTGTCAAATTGAACTTTTATTACCTGATCATTAAAGGCTTGGCGATGGAAAAAACAGATGTCCGTGCTGTTCTTACAGCCTCTGCATTTTTTACGGCGGGGGTGAAAATTGAACCAAAGGGAGCCCCCCACGTTATAAAATTAAAGGGGAAATCATTTCCACATTCCTGGGACAAGGGAAGTAGTATTGGTGTGCCCAGCGAGAGGTGGCGGGACAAACGTGTGACGGGTTAAAGGGGAGGGACTGCCCACAGTACAATGGACTAAATCACCAGAGAGAGAGAGAGAAAGACAGAGAGAGAAAGAGAGAGAGAGAGAGAGAGAGAGAGAGAGAGAGAGAGAGAGACAGAGAGAGACAGAGAGAGAGAAACAGAGAGAGAAACAGAGAGAGAGAAAGAGAAAGAGAGAGAGAGAGACAGAGAGACAGAGAGAAAGAGAAAGAGAGAGAGAGAGAGACAGAGAGACAGAGAGTGAGAGGGAGAACTAGAGAGCTAGGGAGCATTTATTACTGCAGAAAAATTGCCTGCTGTGAAGGGTTTCAGAGTGTTTATTGCTACTGCCCTGCTTCACTGGTGCTCTGAATTGTACTTTATTAGGTTGTGCTCAGTCACGGACTTGGGATATAACTGTACTGAACACGGAGTAACAAAACCAGGCTGAGAACCAAATTAAAAAAACAATGCTTAGTGATCTGTTAAGCAGTATCAGTTAAATGAGTGAAGCTTAGTGATCAACGCCTGCACTGTTCATATGCACAGACTTGTACACACCATTCAAACATATTTTGCTAAATGTAGGGCTAACTGCTATTGACTAACCCAGTCATATGATAAACATGAAGAAATATTAACGTTTTGTAGTTTTGTCATTATGCAAATTTTAAAATATAAACAAAATCATTCAGAGCTGTTTGATGTGAAATGGTTAATTGTAGAGAAACTTGCTGATTCTTTACAGTAGTGGTGATAGTAACCAGGGGTTCCACATTCTACACAACGTAGCCATTTTATTTTGCATCCGAAACCTTCAGTGACCTTCAATGTCTTCTGATTTTTATATTTAGTGTTGATAATAGTAAAATAGAGGAATTCAAAATTCAAAACACCTTGAATGTATCTGTGCACCATAAATGGATTAAAAAAATACTTTAGGCCAAATATTTTCTCAAAACAGTCAGAAACCAATGTTTCAGGCATCAGGTAGCACATTTGTAACCATCTCAGGGAGGTTTTAGACATTAAAAAGTATACATCTGGTTGCTATCACTACTGTTGTGACCAATTATGACTTGTTAAGTTTTTCCAGAACAATGCATTTCATTTTAAACCACTCAATTTAAATTCCCCATATAATAGAAAACTCACTTTTCCTCAGATTTTAAATAAGTTTAATGTAGTATATACACTTAAAGCTTTAAAACATGCACAACTAATTTCATACAGCCCATCTATGGAACCCAAGCTGCAAAAACAATCTGTTTTGAATCTACTGTTTTTGTGACACTCCAAAAAACTA
>JBBJLS010000109.1:23436871-23442174 GCA_037577275.1 Bryconaethiops microstoma
GTTTGAAGCCAGGAAGCTAATAAGGTAATTTTAGGGTGCCTTGCTAAGCATTTTTCAAAGAGGACCATTCATACTCCTCAAGGTCTTCTCACAACCCCTATTTAAATGCGCTTCACCCTCGATCTGCTCTACACTCAAATCACTTTTACACAATTACAATGAGCCCCCTCCTCAATCCATACCCAGAAAATCTCATTTCAGTCTGGACTGGACAGACAGCTTCAGCTTCAACGATAAAACAGGCCAGTTCTTTATCCCTTCTGTGTTTTACTTCAAGCAGACATTAAACAGAAACGAATATCTGTTTAGGAATCCTGCTTTCTTTCACAATCATTTGACAGCTTCACATGCCTATCACACATGAAAAAGTTATTACAGGTATGTCGTGTTTTATCAGTGACATAATTGTTTTTATGTATTTTTTTTTTTAGGAAAAATATGATATAATAATGGGGAAATGACTAGACTACATATAAAGACATAGTGCCCGAAGGCAAAAGATCAAATGCAACTTTTAAAAATGCATTCGATTATAATGACCTATTTTTGTCACATAAATGTATGTAACAATATCCAAATACACAGTTTTTTAACATTCCATGCTGCTGCTTTTTTGTGAGAAAAAAAAAATAATCATGTAATCAAATGAAATCCCTCCACCCGCATTTTGGTTTAGATCAGGCACTGTTTAGCTTTGGAGGACATACTCCCCATATGGACTTGAGAGTTTCTCTCATTTTGCTCCATTTCAAGCTTCCTTTCAAACCCTTCATGATTCTTATTACTGACCCTAATAAATTGTGAATAAGCTGCAAAAGTTGTGGATGGGGAACCCAAGTGTGGAGAATGCTTCATCCTGAGCAGCCCCAGCGCCCCCCTCTTATGAAAACACAAATTAATTCCTAAAGTCCTCTGTAGCCAAAGGTTCCTGGAATGATAAATATTTTCATAGGAAGCATGGCTCTTCCTGACTTTATCGGCGTCCGTTTCATTATTGGACGGCTGGCTTTAACCCCTCACTTTCGGGGGTGAAGCTGAAGGCCTTGAACTCCAGCTCTGCCTGGAATTGTTAACTGATCCTCTGCTTCCAGCTCCCAGATGGAAGATAACCTCAGCAGTAATGAGCAAAATATTTAGCTGGTGCCCAGTGAGGTGTACCTGAAGTCCAGCGAGAATTACCGAAGTGAATCACAAATGTAGCCATTTTGAGTTATCATGCCACATAGTCGCACGTTGTGCTTCCAAGTTTCCACTTCTGCAGCAGTTAGTAAATAACATGTGAGGATAAAACTGTGGAAAAATATAAAAGTTTAGTATTTTATAGTTTATGCAGTCAATAGAAGCTGTATAGAAAGATACATCTCTTTTCAATACATTAGGCTTTTTACCAACAAATCTATATTTTCTTAATGAAAGAGTGTAACGTTCACTCCACAGGCCATACAGTCCATATATGTAAGCTGCTGAACAGACAGCCCAGTTATTAATGAAGGGTATTTGTGATGTTGTGAAGATCACCTCGTTTGCAAATACTCATCTATTCAACCTACAGCAGTTCAGCTCCACCCATTCTAACTGACATTATAAGGAGTGTTTTCTGAATGAAGCACAACACAGGCAGCCATCAGTTTCCATCAGTTTCAAAAACACATCAACAGCAACAGCCCGTTTAACTTGAAGAGATAAAGAGAGGTTGTAAAGTAGGTTAAAAATGAACTGTTTAGAAGAAGATGTAGAATGTGAGCCCCTTAAAAGTGGAGCCTGGTTGTCTGTTCCGTGCTCCTCATGAAGGAAGAAGCAAAGCTACAGCTAAAAACCCGACCACAGAGAAGTGAACTTTATTTCAACCTGCCTCTTTGATCAGAACACTTTTTGATGTTGCTGCAGTGTCCTAAAGCTATATCTGTCTTTGAATCCAATTATACTTCCTATTCTACAACTGAGCTGGCTTGTGATGAATGATTACCTGAACTACTTTTAGATGATTGATACAATGTTGGTATTTGTTCTGTAGGTTTTTCTTCTTTTATAACATCTGAAACTGCGATTACTGACTTGCTCTTTTAAAGATAAAACTTGAAAATTCAGAATAGTGGGAATTCACACAGTCTACTTTTCTCCTTTTTCTTTTTTTCTTTTGATTCCTGGCCTCAGGATCTGCCTGGGGGGTCTGAATGAGATTCGGAAGTTTACAAACACACACACACACACGCATACACACACACACACACACAAAGCTAAAGCCCCTTCTGTACTCCTAATCTAGCCCCCTTTTCTCTATGGCCTTTGTCACAATATTTTAGCACAGAGCAGCAGTATAAACATTAAGCTTCTGCATCAAAGTGTAAAAAGTGTAATAATTGTTTCTTTTGCTTCTCTTTCCTTTCCCTCTGTGACACCGAACCCTAGTATCTGTTTTATCATTCAAAACAAATTTCTCTTTTATTCTGCCTTTCTTCTCGAACACTAAACCAGAAGTGCTGATCTGCAGACTACTGCGTCCTCATGTACCTGATAATGAGATTGAGATTTATTCTAGCATAGTGTCTCTCTTTCACTCTTATTTTAATTCAGTTGTGAAGGTGATGACTGAAAAGCTTGGTCCTTATACAATCTAAACAAATTAGTTTGCCTGAGTAAGCTCCCCCCTCCACTTTCCTGGCTTCTCAGCAAGTGTACACACAGGCACCTCCCCGAGGGCAAAATAAGCAGGCCATTTTTCAACGGCTCTTGTCTGATAAAGTAATAAATCACTCAGTCACTGTCTCTGGCAGATTAGAGAGCAAGCCAGGGTTCGCCAGCCCAGAGCAACAGCAAGTGTGTCAGAAAAAAAGTTGCTTGTCTTGACTTGAGGCCAAGAGTTAAACTTTGCTCATGGAGGAAACTACTTTTGTGATTTACAGTTTTTTCTTGCTTTCAGCATTTTTCACAGAAAAGTGCCTTCACATCCGTTAGCAAGGGCAAAAGGTGCCTAATAGCTTGAGGAATGGTGCTTCTTTGGGTTAGCGAGTAGTTTAAATTGAAGGTTTGCTGGCCAGTCCTAACAAGGTAATGCCAGCTCACAAAGTCCTCGACATCAGTATTTTACACTGAGGTTCTTCTCTTCTTGAAACAAAGGCCAGACTATGATGAAGTGTGCAATGCAATTGACTTGAAGATAAGAAAGAAACAGAGTCTCGAATCAGGACCATGGAAATAGCAAAAATACATTACTTTTTTACATTTTCAATATGTTTTGAGATTGGCTAGCAAACATTTGAAATGGACAAAATCCACCAAAAACAGTAGGTTAAAAAGAGGGTTATTAAAAAGAAGGTTACTTATTGTGCATGTACAATAAGTAATTATGTTTGATAGGGAGAGACCAAAATAGCAGGTGAGAATTTGCCACAACTAAACCGCAGAGTATTAAGTATGGAAAAAAAGAAAACTGGAGAAGGAATAAAAGATTCCTTAACTGTTTGTGCAGTTGATATACAGTTGTTATTTACAGGCTCTCTATAATTAGTCTAAATCTATTTTTCATAAATAATGTATCACTGATGCACCCATACTTTATTTATAAATACGTATTGCAATTTACTTGCATAAAATTGTGGACAAAAATCTTACACAATGTATAGAAAATTTGTGCAAATAGTGTACAGCAAAAATACTTAACATGCTTTTCTCTGCTTTTAATTTTATGCTTTGTTACATAATTTGAAGTGGTCTCTTATATTATCACATTGCCCTCACCTAGCAGCAAGCATATTCTTGTGTAATTGATTGTATCTCTGCCTATCTGGCTCGGAGCACACCAGATGTGTTACCTGGGAACAGGACCACCGGCTGACCGAGCAGGTCACCCCCACCCCTCTGCTCACATAAGATGGCTTCTGGGAGGTCTGCCAGCTGTCCCCGTCTTCTGACCCACGTTTCGGGGCAGTGCTCTGAGGGAGAGCGGTCCACCAGACTGGGGTGGGTAGAGGTGGGGGGGATCCGAGTGGAGGGCCAGAGGCTGATGGGACACTAAGAGGGTTGAATGCGGAGGGGTCGATTACAGGCGCAGGCTGAGTTAGGCCTGAGATGCGAGTAGAGGGGGTGCTTGTCCGCCAAAGCTGGCATGAAAGCAGGGCTTTCTGCTTTTCGGAAGCCGTCATGTGGAAAAGGGGGCCCACCATGGCAGCCAGCTAGTGTTACACACACACACACACACGATGACCAGGGGAGGTGGCAGCCAAGGCTGTACGTTTTTAATAACAGGAGCCAATAAATTGACAGGGTCTTCAGGAAAGGAAAGTGATAGCTTGTTGATTTGTTTTTTTTTATAGGGTTTTTTTTTCTTTTTGCTAGAACTGATGCTAAACAACATTTTTATTACATTTACCTGCTTCTCTGACAGGGGACTGACATGCAACAACTGACAGAATTCCAGTACCTATAGCCAGTCATATTTGTACACACTCCACTCCATATGTAAATTTCAGTGAATATAAAATGAATTAAGAATATAAAATAGATTAAAGTCTAAAAGTGGATAATGTATTTATTTTCTTGACTCATTTAGTGTAAAAATGTACGTTATTATATAATATAACCTCTTGCCAAAGTACTACTATTGTTGTGGCAGTGCCGTTCAATGCTCAGATGAGGAATTTAAACTCCAGTAATGTATCTATAGTGTTATCCATTATGCCATCCATCTGAATAAGTAAAAAAAAAACCCAGAAATGCTCATTCACTAGTAAGTACATGTGCACCTAATTATCAGCTAATTATTGACTATAATTTCAGTATCTTATAATAATAATTCAGTTCCATCTCCACCTAATAATATATGAGATGACGGTGTACCATACCTTCACCTCCAGGAAACAGTAGCAGTTTGATCAGAGTAGGAATGAGTAATTTTTCAAAGTGAGATACACTTATATGTGAAAGTATTGGAAAACATGTTCTAAATAAGGTCATCCAAAGCATTCGTGTGCATGTCTTCATTGTCACAGCGAGAGAGAGTTCCCATGCTCTGCTGTGCTCTAGTGTTAATGAAATCCCCCGGCGGTGAGGTAAGCGTGGGGTATAAGTCATCTCAGGAGGCCATTACTGGGCCGTTATCGCCTCCCACATCTGCTCCCATTAGCCGTCTAAAGAGCGGACGTGTGCGGCATGGTCTCTTTATTTATGGGAGTCTGGGTTCAAAGGCTGCAGACGAGCAAAAGCCCAGAGGCACTATGCAGCCAGGCCGCCTGTGTGTGTGCGTGTGTGTGTGTGTGTGTGTGTGTGTGTGTGTGTGTGTGTGTGTGTGTGTGTGTGTGTGTGTG
>JBBJLS010000109.1:23446501-23468129 GCA_037577275.1 Bryconaethiops microstoma
CTCTCTCTCTCTCTCTCTCTCTCTCTCTCTCTCTCTCTCTCTCTCTCTCTCTCTCTCTCTCTCTGTCTCTCTCCCCCACCTCTCCCCTCTCTCCCCCACCTCTCTCCTCTCTTCATTACCCTTTCAGCTGTCATGCTTTGGAGAGCAGTCACTCTCTCTGATGCCTTGGCCCTGCTGTTGCTAACATTGCTCATGGCTGAAGCCTCTGTCTGTGGCAGTCTGCTGTCAGATCAGGGGCCACACTGGCCTGACCTGGCCAGATTGATTAGCCCTGAGGGAGGGGGAGTCTGAGTGGGACAGGCTGAGGGGAACAGTCTTTTGCTTGTGTTCAAGGCAAACCTCAAACTCAGCCACTTCTGATGACTTCAAACATTCATTTTGTTTATGTGTGATTGGCTTTGCCTATTCTATAAAGCCTGGCTCAGTTTCTATTAGATATATTTGCATTTCAAAGTAGGTAGTTTGATATATCTGGTGATAATAGTCATTTTCATATTTATATTATTTAATAGCTAGCTTTTCCAGTCTTCTAGTGGTCCAGCTATTATAAGGTGTTCCCACAGTTTACCTTTTTATAAAGATGTGAAATAAATAGCTAGAGGAAAAATACAGATTTATATTTACATTTATGAACTGGTAGACACTCCTTTTCAGACTGATTTTAGAGTTCACCATTACGCTACATCAACCACAACCAACTTGTGGGGTTTTCTAATGGCTATAACAGCCTGATTCATAGAATAGCCAATGTCAAACATCACACACTCTAATTGGTGTGGATAATATCACAATATTTATTGCCATAGTGATAAAGTGCATAAAAATAAACATTGTAACATATTATGACAATTTCTTGAAGCTTTGTAATGTTATGTTTTTGCCATATGGTCCCACCCCTGCATTTAAGTTGCTAGGTGGTTCTTGGCTTTTGTGTATAGTACTTGGTATTTGCATCTTTAACTTGGTATCTCTAACTATAACATTATGTGGATGTTCTTCAGTCTTTGAAAAGATTCTTCACACTCAAACATCTCATTTACAAAAATGTTTTTTAAAGATCTGACAGTGACTCTAGTGTGGCATTACTCCAAAACCTTTAGGCACCCGGCTTGATTTTTTTATATTATATGACTGTTTTCTTTATATTATATAGACACAGAAGAGAAGAAAGAGACAGAAATAGTATAAGAGAGAGGACATAGGTAAAGGTAGGGCAGGATCTTCTTATACTGGTCGAATAACACCATGCCCACACCACCCCCTTAATATTTTCCACTGATATTGTGCTTTGTCAGAGGGCGTATAACGCTCTTGCTTGGCTTGCAGTTACAAACAACATGTGGGTAGTTGTGTTTCAGGTATAAGAACAGCAGTGTAGTGACTTGTTCCTGTCCATCATTATTCATCGAGATGCTGGCATGTCACGGCATCCATGGTTTCCTGCCAAACTATGCCAGGTTAGAAAAGCAGGTCAACACATTGTTCTCTTCCAGGAACATAATCTCACCGAGCAGGTTTATGCAAACAGCCATTGTTGTCTGTGTGACAGAATTCTAATTATGTAAACCTCAGGTGCCTTGAGCAATGATGCCTTTCACCATTTTTGTTACTGTAATTCCCCGTAACAGGTAAATGGTATCACTCTTTAAACCCTCCACCAGAGTCCTGAGCTCTGAGCCTTTCAGGACTTACACAGTGCTGAAACTTAAATAGTCTGTATAATAGTTAATTGATGGCTTTTATTACTGTATATTCTGTTTACTAAGAGTATTCTGACTGCTTGAATAAAAATGAAAGTATTAACAAGGAAAATAGTATGAATTGCTTGTTGCTACACCGTAATTTTTTTAATATACATTGTTTTATAGAAAGAAGGTGCAACAGTCAAGGTTTCACTAGGTTTATTTGTCCCATAGGTTCCTTCTGTATTAATTTATTTGCGAAACATGTTGTTGTAACTTACACACAACTTATCATTTAATGTCCTTTAATTTATATCAGGAGAATTCACAGGTGACTTAATGCTTTACAGTTGGTACTGTCCCAAAGATTGATACATTTCTATAGAGCTGTATTAGAATAGTTTGTTTGGCTTGAAGAATGACTGTATATCTGCAAACATCCAGAAGGGTGATCTTTCACTGGTTTTCCTGTGCTCAGAAAGCTAAAGGAAATTCCATGGTTATGTTTCCCATCTTTTATTTTCCTGTGTTTAGGTCTACACCAATATATCTCAGGACATCCAGTTCAAAAAATACATTTCAGTTTGTAGAAAACGTTTGTTTCTTTGGCCGGCAATGAAAGCCTACTGTGTTTAAACACTAGTAGACCACGGCTAGACCCTGTTCGTTTTCCTCAGCCACATACTGACATATCACAGTGTCATGTAAATGACTTGGTATCCACATTAATTGCATATTTACATTTAAAAACAGAATGGAAATTCAACTTTGGTCAAAACATGAGTGCCTACCACATAAAGATGGAATGCTGGGAGGTAAACGTTGCCAGTTACACCGTAACATCTGTATCTCATCCAAATCGAGCAGTTTGAGAGTTTCAACCAAGCCGAGATTGTGTTTCCTAATTAATTACAGAAGAAACACCGCATTGAATGTTTGCTTACATTAGATTAATTCCCTATACAGTAAAAAATACTACAATAAACACATGAGCAAGAGCTTTACATACCATTAAAAGTTGGTCATGATTCTTTGTTTCTAAAACAAAATAGTGAAAATACATACAAACCCCTTAGTAGTTA
Organism: Bryconaethiops microstoma; assembly: GCA_037577275.1. Lineage (NCBI taxonomy): Eukaryota > Metazoa > Chordata > Actinopteri > Characiformes > Alestidae > Bryconaethiops > Bryconaethiops microstoma. The sequence goes on from JBBJLS010000109.1 coordinate 23,449,266, forward strand.
CGATTAAGGTTATGATTACTTAGCCAGCCAGTTACTTTCTTAGGTTGGAAATAGTAAAAGTAAAATTAAGATGACTGTGTTTAATTATTGCACTCAATATCAAGAAACATGTACTGAAGTGCTGTAAAGAGGGTAGTTTTCCTTACTCTCCAGTATGTTGATGAGGGGTCACTGCTCAGTGTGCTGTTGCTATGTGTGTTGCCTGTACCCTGATGGCCGGTATCGTTCCCGTAGGAAATCTGATGGCAAGAAGCTGAGAATAGGAGAGAAAAAACGACAATCCATCTTCGGTGCCAGGTTGGATTTATCACTGCACGTGGCATCCGTCATCTTTTCGTTCCAATACATTTGCTCTTTATTATCAAGAATTTGCAGAAGTTATTTTTCATCTTTCTTTTCATGCTTTTTGTTCCCAGGGGCGCTATATAAAAGATTCAACGTATTACAGCATGTGAGTATTTTATGAGTTTGCTGTTGTTTTTGTGTCCAAGCAGGATTCTGAAGATTGGACTGAAAGGAAAAGTGATGGATTAAAATGGAACTGATAGGAAACGCAGAGTTTCCAACATTCTTGCTCTTTCTTTTTCTAGTGCAGCTGTGCCAAGTGTGAGTGATGGCTGCTTACGGACAGACGCAGTACAGCCCTGCCATCCAGCCCGCAGGCCCCTACACGCCATACACACATCACACCCAGGGATACAGCATGCCTTCCTACAGTGAGTGATCCTTTCTTCCATGCCCTATGCTTCTATGACTAGTATGCATTCTCAATAATTTTTTCAGAATGAGCAATTGTTCCACCCAGATTTGAATTTCAGCCATATCATTTGCCTGTTGTTTGGTTTATTTTGTCAAATAAAGAGATTTGTAAACCTGTGACCCTGAATAGCATGATATTAAACAAATATATAAGATAATTTCTATTCATCCTAACACTTGAGTGGTTTGCTAAAATATAAACACCTCTAGACAGCTATTGACAATGTGTCTTTGGCTTTTAATTAAAAATACCTAATGTGCTTACTTGGCTAAGACTGAATGGAAGATAGAAGGCATCAGTTATGATACCCTTTGCATTATGCTATTTGAGGGCCATTCACTTTCATTCATTAGTCACAATGTTAGCTATTTTGACCAAACTTTAAAATACAAAGATGGACTGACCACTTTAAAGACTGCTTGACTAGAATGACTCCCCTCTTATTCTGTGTTTAGATATTAAAACAGAAGATGGCTTGAGTCATTCACCTGGCCAGAGCGGTCTGCTTGGCTACACGTCCAACTTCAGCGGCACGCCTCCCAGCCAGGCTCTTTACAGTTACTCCACACATGGTCAGTCTTACAACTCACTTTCTTCTGCTTCACTGTGTGTGTGTGTGTGTGTGTGTATATGTGTCTGATCTCTACATGGTGCCCCAGCGTTCTTAACAAGGCCTCTAACTGCTCCCCCATCCCCAACATATTCTCGTATAAGCAAAAATACATTCACACATGCACACAGACACACACATACACCCACACTGTAGTTCTTGGCAGTAATAAAAGCTGTTTGGTAGGTGGTTTGTGAGGTCTGAGCCCATCTCCCCCTCCCCCCACATCCACCACCACACACACACACACACATTTCCAGGTGCTGGCTATGGCCCATCCTGGCCTCTCTCTCTCTCTTTCTCTCTCTTTCTCTCTCTCCCTCTATCTATCTCTTTCGTTCTGTCTGTCTCTCTCACCCTCCCTCACCACACCTGTTCCCCATTAGCTGCGGTCTGGGGCCCTGGCGTCAGCCGTCTCTCCCTCCTCTCTCAGGGGGTCAAGCCCTTCTGCAGCTCCCCACACAACACGCGGCCTATTGGTAGAGTATGTTTGTGTGGGTGTGAGTGGCACAGGCCTCAGCATCACCCCAACACCCCCAAAAAAACCCAGCGTCCCCCAACCCCTCCGTCCAGCCAGCCCACAGGCGCCCACCACTACCCTCAGCCCAGCAAGTTTTATAGTCACCATCACACCATGAAATTGACCCCTCTCAGCCAAGGTTAGAGTTGATGGGGTATTAGGATGTTTTCATTTTTTAAGAGGTCCTCAAAGTGGTTATGTGAGGAGACGAGGACACAGTGTTCACTATTTAGTAATTATTGTCTAATTATTTGAGTGCTGAGTGTGATTTATTGTGCAAAGTGTTATTGTAATTTCTTGGGGGGCCTCATATACTGTAATATACTGTTTTGCATTCATTATGGCTCAAGATATATCTTGCTAGTTTTTGCATGATTTATAGGAAAATTTCAACAGGAGACCTGGTGTAAATAACCCGTCTCTGCATGTCAAAGGTCCCGGCGTTTCACTGCTACGGAGAAAATCAGAAACATGGCCCTGCGGCGCCCCCCTCCCCTTCTTTCCCCTTTTGAAGCCCTTTTGTTTGCTTCCTCTGAGATTTCTCCAAACTTTGGCACAGTCATTCATCTAGAGCAGGTCTGAAAAAGGGAATACACAGAAAGAAGGAGGGAGAGAGAGAAAGAGAGGTAGACTGGGAAAGAGCAAGAGAGCCTGTAGCATTCCCTCTCCATGTCTGATAACAGTGATGGATTCCCTCTCTTCTCGCCTCCACACTTTCCCACCTGTATTGTTTTTTCAGCCATAAATTAATCACGTTTTCTCGAGGCAGTGAGGGCTATACACATCTGTATTTTGCTAACAGTCGTGCAGCCATTCTGAAAGCTGCCGCTGGTTGCATTTGTGGTGCATCGCCTTGTTTGTGTTGGAGACGGGACTCGCAGGGAATGTGTAAGAGTGAGCCTTATGCCACAGTCAGCTATGAGTTTTCTCTTAAAGGCTGGCTATGTGCTCCTTTTCCAGGCGGCAGTATTTCGTCTGGAATTTTCCAGGGAACAAACGCAATCGCAGGCTCCACGCCATTCAGTCCAACACAGCAGGTGAGTGGGTCAAGTAAGGATGCGCACAATACACATCATCATCTCACAGCTACCTGTAAATGAGTCTGTAGGCTTACCATATAAATTGCACTATAATGAATTAATAAACACCTGTACATGTAACTAGGGCTGCATGTCAAAAGTCAAATTTCTTCAGTACCACAGAGTATCAAAACATTCTGTGTTGTTCGTTTCCAAATTTCAATGCCTAAGTAATCAGTCTTTCTAAATTGAATTCTGTACATTATTAAGGCCAGTGCCTCTTGATTAGTCTGCAGTATGTGACAGTCATGTGACCAGACATCCACTCATTCAAGCTACACCCACTTTTGGTTTGTCATTTAGGAGGAAGTGTCAGAAGAAGTATTGTTCAGGAGTCAGTATCAAATTTGGCAATGGTATTCGTACCGCTATTACAAAATAGCTAACGATACCGTCAATTATCTACCGTCTTTGTTGAATTATCTGTTGCATATAAACAGAGTAAAAGCAAAATGTATCAGTGATATTTTACACAAATTAATTGTTTCCATCAGGATTTCTCATCGTATTCCAGCTACGGTCAAAGCCAGTACTCACCATACTATAACACACACTATAACAACCCCTACCTCACAGCCAGTAATATCAGTCCCTCACCCATCACCACGGCGATACCCTACCAGCATCCAGAACACCCTCCTGTAACAACCAGCCACAGTCCGGAGTCTCACCCAGGTAAATGTCTGTATCTAAATACAAAGGGAATTCCACCAAAACTGTGCAGTTTTATATGTTCATACAATAACAAATGCTTTTTTCCCCAAAAATATAAATATCACTAGAGTGTAGTTTGTAGTGGAGGTAAAATAGCTTTGGCATTTTCTTGGAACATCAGCTTCTCATGGGTGCCTGACTGTAAAAGAAGATAATAATAAAAAATTTAAGCTGCTCACTGCTATCAATAAAAGGGACAAAGCCATCTCTTGATATATAAACTGAAAACATATCCCAAATAGATATTGACTAGATTGAAGATATCATGAGATGTCTGTATAATCATATTTTATACATGTACTTATATATGACTTTCTGGACATTTTTATTTTTATTATATTTTCTATTTGAATTATATTTATTTTCTGTCATTTTTGTTTGTATTTTTTCATCAGCTGCTCTATTGCTCTGTTGTTTTTACACACTCTAAAGCAATTTGAGCTGAATAATATAATCAAACAAATCTGAAATGAGACTATTATTATTATTATTATTATTATTATTATTATTGTTAATGTTATTGTTATATTATTATTGTGGTTGTTGTTATTGTTACATGCTTATATTCTTTTATAAAACTTTGAGTCACTGAGAATAGGTTTTCTAATAAGAGTCAAATTCACTGGCAAACAAGGGAAAGGTTACCATTCATAAATGCAAACAGTGTCAGGAGAGGCATGAAATCAGTCCTGTAGTTATTTTGAATGGACGACAAATCAACAGAGTTCAGCAGTAAAGACAGCGAAAGCATCACAGCAACAATTGTTAGAGTAAAAGATTGGTGCTGATTTAATTATATTGTGAAATATCTTAATGTAGCTCTTGATAATAATACATGTTGGTATGTCTGTGTCTGCAAATGTGTGTGTGCAACAGTGGAGTACCATGCCCCCCCCAGCCCCCCAACCCCAGGAAAAGAGCAAGAAGGAGCTCCAGCCAGACGCGGATCAGACGGAAAGCTACGGGGGAGAAAGCGGGTCAATGACCCTGTACCTCCACTGGACTCCGACATTGAGGTACAGAGTGTTTATTACACTGTTTTACACCACTGATATTACCCACCTAACCAATATACAGTCAGGGCTGCTTTACCCACATGCTGATTAAGCCTTCGAAGTTGATTTTAAGGTGGATCACCATTGGATTTGCAATTTATTCCAAGATTAAAATGAATGAAACCATGGTAAACTGAGTTTAAAAGCACAATTCTAAGTGGCTACCAGCTCTTAAAAACAAACATGCTCAAGAAAGACTTTTTTTTGCTGTTGATTGTCTGTCTGAGAGGGCTGAAATAAAAGCTTGACTCATCATATTGTTGGTGTCTACAAAACATCAAGGTGAAAACTTGTTGTTTTGGCATAATCACACAGAGTTAGACAGCAGATGATTTTACTCTCTTGTTAATGTTGTGGGTTTGTGTGTGTATGTGTGTTTGTGTGTGCCCGCAGAGAGTGTTTATTTGGGACCTGGACGAAACCATCATCATTTTCCACTCGCTCCTCACCGGGTCTTTTTCCACACGCTTCGGCAAGGTACAAACCTGTTCTCTTACTTTAGCTTTGAGTAATGAAACGTCCCTTACACTAATTGGCTGTTTTGTCATAGTGCACAATGGTACACACTGTACTATACACTCCTTTAAAACACAGAAATGATATGTGAGTAATCCTTCAACAACAGTGCCATTCATTGCTGTCAAATTAGAACCAGTTATTTAATTCATTAACACCATTTGAAAACATCTGCTTTTTCCATTGTGTGAACAATTTGTGACAAATGGACAAATAGAAATGACTTCTTAAAACAACTAACTTCTTATATAAAATATTGCTTTGTTAACATACATAATAGCATAAGTGAAAGCATATTTCCTGCCTCTTCTCTCTTAAAAACAGAGGTACCAGAACAGGTTCTTTAAAAAATGAATTATTTTGGTAAATAAGATTTATGAGTGTGAAGAACCTCACATTAAAAAAAAATCTCTGTTGTAATGTAAAGCTTCTTTGAGGAACTCCTAAATTTGTAAAGAAATTCTCCATTATGTGGGGGCTAGTTCTACCTTTGAAAGGTTCTTCACACTCACATCTCTTATTAATGGTTCTTTGGGGAACTATAATGGTTTATCTAGGGCAGCAGTTTTCAGCCTGTAGACTACGCCTCATCCCCCAGGGCATTGTTTTTGCAAATCGTAATCTTTTGGTAAAACGTTTGTGATAATATTTTAAACAAATAGGCCACATTTAGGTCAAGCTTCTTGATTATTCTGGCAAAAAGGCTAGTTAGGTATTATTACTGTAATCAGTGTATATTCAGTGTCAGTATATTCAAAGTCATTGTACATTTTTCTCTTTATGATTGGATGGACAAAATCTTACAAAGAGAAGGTCAGCCTACATTAATTGTTGTGTTATTTTTACTTGTATTTTAAGCTTTTGTGGTCATATGTATGATCCAGGAGTTGCTAAACATAGGGAATCCCTGTTGTGGAGCATCACTTAAAGAACACTTTGTGGCACCTTAGTTACCATTTTATTTATAAGAGAATTTATCATGACAGTGATGCATCATAGATGCACTTTTTGTGTATTTTACACATTACCATTATATTTCTTTAGATAATATTATCATCCCTATTTCATTTCATGATCTATACTCTTGGGGAAATTTGAGGGCAAGTTGTTTGACTATTGCGGTTTTGATTGATATATATTAACCTTTACTTCTTGCTAAGGAAGAAGAAACTGCAGTTTTTTTTAATTTATTTTATTTTTAATCCTCTTGGTCCATGGCGTGCTTAGAGTTTCCATGATCCCTATGGTATTCGGCACAAAAGAAAGTTCCTCCATTTTAAAAGTATCCGTGACTAACGAGGCTGATTCTTCAGCTGCAAGAATCGTGCTTTCCACCATATACTTCCACAAACGAACGTACCAAAGATATTAGTTAAAGGAAAACAGACGTAATTGAGAACCTACAGCCCGAACTGTACATGAACAGGTTTGATTTATCTAATGACAAAGCTGCTCGCTGCCAAATGGAGCTCTGTGTTTGTTTAAGCTCAGATTTTGCCTCTGAAAGGAGCTGGATCTTATTTTTAGTATGCAGTCCTTTTCTAGTCCATAAGGCTTTGGATTCTTCCTGTGACAATTCAAGGTCCTGAAGGCCATCACTGTAAACAACTGTTTGGCCTGCACTTGGCCCAAGGCGAGGCCAGTCCTGCAAAGCTCAAAGCCAGTCTGGGTGTTGAAAGACGATGGTTTTTAATGGGTTTTTGAAGCTGAGGGGAACTGTGGTGTTTGTCAGGATTTTTACTCACTCATTAAAGGCCTTCTGGCATCTCATTCATCATGAAGCACCATGTTTGTTCTTTTAGCATTTGATTTTTTGCGGTGAAAATCACAGCCTAGCACAGTTTAACATTAGGCTCAGCTGGACCTTTTTAACCTTATTCATTAAAATCCTGTGTGAAATGTTTGTTTAATAAAAGATGCCTGCATCATAATTACAGCTGGCAGTCAATAGCTGCCTGTTATGAAATGGGCCGGTTTCGGCAGTAGATTGCGGGTAATTATTCTAATTAAAAGGAAGAACTAACTCCTCCACACCCCCAGCTGAGCCCAAATCCCCCTCACCCACACAACATTACTTGAGACTTGTGGGTGGAAAGGTGGGGATGGATCCTGTCTTTTTTACTTCACGCTAATCTGACATTTACCTCTGGCTGACACCTGTAGCTTGATTAACTGCCAAACATAAAACGCCAGCTAGCTACCTGCCCTGGCCTGGCACCAAGCTCCATAATTACTCAGCTAGTGTCAGCATGCACCCTGACCTATAATCCGAAATTTATGTTAGCAGCTGTATATGGCATGGTAGGGGGGATTGTGTGTGTGAGGGAGAGAAAGAGAGCGAGAGAGAGAGAGAGAAAGAGAGAGACCATAATGACAAATTACTGCCTGTAAGTGATTGATGTGAATGCAGTCAGACTGGTGGAAAGACAAAAAAGAGAGTCTACCATAAACATGGTATCTGCACATGAACAGAACACAATTATTAACTGTCATTTCTCTTTGCAAATAAATTATGTCTGACAGCTGAGGCTGTAGTATTACAATATAATATGCTGTCTTCTTCATGTTGCAGGATTCTGCCAAGGCTGTGTCTCTGGGGCTGTGGATGGAGGAGATGATCTTTAACTTGGCAGACTCTCGACTCTTCTTCAATGACCTGGAGGTAAGCAAAACTCAACCCCTCGTTTTTTGTTTACTGTCGTAACAAAACCTTGTATCTCTGAAATGGTAGGCGGTTTTTAGACAAAACGTTCTGCATAAGAAGACTGTTGAGATCTAAGACAAGTCACTCAGAGAGGATTGATGTGAAGGGCCTTCCAGAAATACTTACCAAGTCACAGTCCTTCACAGTGGTGGTGATGGGAATCAGCCCTTTTAAGCATGCATTGTTTCTTTATGACAGATAGGCACATGCAGGCCGTTGTAGGACAAAAAAACATTTTTTAACGCTTTCCCACTGTTTTACCATTACGTATAAAGAATTAGAAGAAGTGTGTTGGTTTACTGGGGTATTTAGATGGTAAATAAAGTGACTGTGTTTCTAAACACTGACCACTAGTTCCTATCACTATCGCTGTGAAGAAATCTGAGTCAGTTATTTTCTCTATAGTGAAGCACATCACATCAAAACACTGTATATGACTTTGTCTACATCTCTAGGACTGAAATATACACATATATAAAGTACCCATTAAACTTTACTTTAGTCAATGCATTGACTGTATATTCGTCCAACTTCACATTAAAATCCCAAACCTTTGTGACAATTTTTCCACCATAGTAACAACTTTTCATAATAAATGTAAGAAATTGGCCAAAATGAGCCTTGTTACACTGACGTAGAGTAAAGCTAAGGCATTGTGTGTTTGCCTGGTCTTTCTTTTTACTCTTTTTTTATCTTTTTATTCTTCTTTCTTTGGTCTGACAAAGAAAGGGATTAAATTCTGCTTTGGAGGAGGTGCAAAACTTTCAGGTGTTAATTATGGGTGTGTGGACATCTCTGAAAGGACAATTTGTCCTAGGGAGGAACAGCAGCTCAAAGTGGAGTGAGGGGGTGAGTGGGGTAGAGGGTACAATTATTTCTTCAGCTTTTAAAACAGGTTTTAATGACACCCCGCCCTCTCTCTCTCTCTCTCTCTCTCTCTCTCTCTCTCTCTCTCTCTCTCTGTTTCTCTCTCTCTTTCTCTTTTGGTTTGTCCCTGTAATGATCCTTACATTTAATCACATTTTTCACTATTTACACTCCCCAGCTGATTGATCTAATCTCCATTCACCTTTGGCAGCCTGGGAATGGAGACTTGCCATGGGTGAAATAGCAGCTAGATTAAGACTTTAATGATTTTAGATTAAGTTCAGATGTTTAACTTGTGATTGATGGCTAGGCTTTCTCTTTCTGGGTCTGAAAAGTGTATTTCTATAATTACCTGTTCCTGACAGTATTTCACCATACCATTCATAATGCAGGATCAGGCCTGTCACTGGAGATTAAATTCATAATCAAGCAAACTACCAATTATTTGGATGATTAATTTTGTTGAGTAATTACTTTTGTTTAAAAGAGGCCAAAACAATAAAAACTATAAACCAATAAACCATAAACCAATGCCTAGTTTTCCAAAGACTCGACAATTCTTCACTGAAAAAAACCCCATAAAGTAGATAGTCTTTAAAAAGCATCATAAAGAAAATGAAGAAATACCATTCTTCTGTCCACATCTGGCATTACTGTTGTGACTGCATCCGGCAAGCTCAGCAAGCAGGGTCTTATGCTGCGAGTGTGAGGAGGTCTGCTGAGATATGAGCGCATTATGAGGTAGCGTCGGGCCCTCGGACCCGACTGAAATACGAGAGCAACTGCAGAGCAAGAGAGAGAGTGTTTTGTGTATGTGTGTCTGAGAGAGAGCAAGATGAAGAGGGAAAAAGATGGGAAAACCAGAAAGGAAGTCTAGATTGAAAAGTGAAGAAAAAGGTTCTGTTGTTTGCTAAATATTGTAATCCTGTAACACACACTGTCTAAACTTGAAGCGACTGGCTCATATAATGCTGTATGTTTGGAATATTGTTTTATGTGTAAGTTTTACCATATGTTCTAAGTAGCCACTTGCACCACCTGACACCAGAATTTCTTCTGGAAAACAGCACAGTACTTACTGCATGCTGGCAGTGTGTTAAGAGCAAAGCTGGTAAGGAGTGAAACACAGCTGAGGAGGTGCGTCGCCATCCTCTTCAGGACGTTTTTCAGATTTTTTTTTCCTGAAGTATTAGAGGCGCCTCAGTGTCTTGGGTCTTAGCAGCTTATTTCCGCCTTTCTGTTGTCGTTTTTCTTTTTTTTTAAATATTACTCCCTCACTCTATCGTTCCCTGAGGCTCAGCAGAAGGTGAACCTGCCTGTACACAGTACATCAGTCTGCCTGGCTGAAACACCTCACCACCATATCTGCTTTCCTTTAATTTCACAGGAATGTGACCAGGTTCATATCGATGATGTGGCCTCAGATGACAATGGGCAGGACTTGAGGTATGGTAGGAGTTCCCCTCGTAACTTTGGTAGAGTCTCCTAGGGAGACTGCTGTGGAGTGGATAAGGGTTTCCAATAAAGGGAACTGTATGCCTCATAAAATTGCCTTCTCTTTTCCCACACTGCATACCACTGCCATATTAGGAATGAATACCTATTGTTTGTTATTATATTTTGGAGGAAATCCCATTATGACATTGTTAATGTAAAAGATCTGCTAATGTAAAAGACCCTTCAAAGTCAACGCAAAAACAGCAGCTGTTTCTTATATTTGACCTGCACTCTCTGTTAATAATGTATCACCTAATATTGTATGCTGGTATCTTGTTATATAAAGACACACCTGATTTAGCTCATCAACTAATTATAAGTCCTTCATTCGCTGAATTCAGTATAAAAGGGAAAGCGCAAATCTACACAGCCTCTGTTTCACACCCAACAAAAACATCAATTGGAACATACTTGGCACTGGTGATACACCAAATTGAAAATTCTTTGCTGACATCAAAATTCAGGACAGAGCTGGGCCAAAAAAACACAAAAAAAACAACAAAAAAAATCACACTGACAAAAAATCAGAATAGTTTACTTGACTATACTTAGTAAAATGATTAGTATGTAAGTTTATAGTTTGTGCTGCAAAAGGCAATGCATGGCATTATTTAGGTCATACTTTACACTTAAGCACTGTTTGTGATTTTTTTTTTTTCCATGCTGTCAAAGACTTTGGCTACAGATGTTATGTCTGTGTTCTAGCAGGGACTTTCCTGTCTGCTTCTGTTGTTCTGAATTCTGCATTTTGAGCAGGATGTTGTGCTTTCAACTGGTATTAAACCTGTAATAGAGAAGCTCTTGGGCGTTGTTCCACTTCTTGATACTCTGAATGAAGATTGATATCACTTGTCCCCTCATTTTTTTTTTTTGCTGCCACTCAAAACTGTTTTAACCACATCTGTGCTGCGCATATTTCATCAGTATTTTATTTCTCATAACCATTAAGATTATATGATTACATGTCATAGAACTGAACGCTTTATTGTAGGGATTTTTGATCTTTGTTTTTTTTTTAGTGGGGAGAATTCAGTCCATCCCTCAGGACTTTAGAAAGCTCCAGTTCCACATGCTGATCCATTTGACCATACAGGAATTTGGGCATGCATGTGTGATTTCTACTCTAGGGCCGATTTTAATTAATTAAAGGTGACAAACAAAGGTTCTAAATGTGTCACAAACAATATGTTTAAATTTAACAAATTTTAGACCATGGTAACAGAAGTAGTGTATTAAATCCACAATGATTTTGGCAACCATTATATATTTTATTAGATTGTAGTAACCATTAAAAGTCAGTGCTCTTAAATATCAGTAGCTAAAGCAGGAGAACAATGACTATTGTTTTGAAGTGCTCTATTAGATTGTTGTTTTTGTGTTTAGAAAAGGTGGATAACTACTAATCTTGTCCTCCTTTTTACATGTGTATTTGGTTGTCTGTGCAGCACTTATAACTTCGGAACAGACGGCTTCCAGAGTCCAGCAGGCGGAGGTGCCCTGTGCTTAGGTTCAGGGGTTCATGGTGGTGTTGACTGGATGAGGAAACTAGCTTTTCGCTACAGACGAGTAAAAGAGATCTACAACACCTTTAAAAACAATGTAGGAGGTGAGTGGACTGTGCTGGGGAAAGAACAGCTGAGTTACATATGTTGTATATAATGTATAGTTTTTTGGTGTGTTCAGACGGTCCTCATCAGCTGCTGGAATATTGTCACCAAATAATGACAAGAAGTTCAAGTGATCATCAGAAAATACTAGTACATTTAACATGTGAACTGCATGTATGTCTGCTGAAATGGACCAATGACAACTCATTGATAGCTCACTGTAGTAAAATAATTGATTGTAGTTGAATACTGAAAGGGCCTGCTTGTCCATTACAGGTAGGCTTAATGTTACACTCATTATGATACAGTGTAAAGTGACCCTTTTGTCATACGTTAACACACCACAATACACAGTCTGAACAGTGTAAAATTCTTCCTCTGCATTTAATCCATTCACCAAGTGAAGCAGTGGGCAGCCAGGAACACAGCGCCCGGGTAGCAGTGCCTTACTCAAAGGTGCCTCAGAGGTGCCACTAGCAATTCCTGGCATTCGAGCCCACGACTTTCTGATGGCAAAGCAAACTCCCTAACCACTAGGACACCAGCTGCCCCTAGAGAAAATAGAATGCTGTTGCTGGCCGTCCGACTTGTAGTACCCGCAGCTTGGGAGTTTACAGAGATGATCTGGACGCACTTTAAGACTGACTGACTCTCAAGACCTGAAGTTCCTGACTTATGTGTGCTTTGTTTGGCAGGTTTGCTAGGCAGTCCAAAGCGAGAGGAGTGGCTTCAGCTGAGAAGGGAGATGGAGGTTCTGACAGACTTGTGGCTCACACATGCTCTGAAGGCTTTGGTTCTCATTAACTCCAGGTAAGAAGTACTAGCACTAAACTCAGAAGACGTATAGAAACACTGTTTTGTAAGATCTGAAAGGCACTAAAACGAACATCATACCATTTACTCATTATTTATTAAAGACCATTGATTTAATGGCACTGCTGACAGGACTAAAGTAAATAACTATTAATTAGGTTACCTGTCATTGGTCATGTGTAAACTGGGTCTTATCAGACTAATCATTTGGTATTAGCCCTTAGAACCTGGAGCGTAACAAATGGTAAACTGTCATTATATCCCTAACCACTAGGACCATCCTTGTATGGAAGTTTGTTGTTGATGCTTAAGATCTCAGACATCATGCTGAACTTTGTTTGGTGTTTCCATGTCACAAATATGAAATAATAATAGCTACCTAAATTAAACAAATTTTGGGAATTTGGCCATTATTTTATATTAGTTCTTAGATACAAACTGATCTTTGACACAAGATCTTTGAAACCAGGAGAACTTTCAGGATACATTCTGCCCAAGTGGGTGGGGAAAACTCGCAGAGGGAGGGGGCTCTGCTTCTTGCTGCTCTTAACTAATAGGAACCAGAAATAAGTAGCCAGTAATTAGGCTGGTCATGTGGTATGGAAATTTCATCTTATCAGACTAATCATTTGATATTAATGTATCCTTTAAAAAAAGAATAGCACTAAATGGCTGTTCCCTGTTCCTCAGTTTAACAGGCCAAAGTTCTGCAGTGACTGAAATGCTCAACTAATGTCTGCTGTTGCCTCTCTTGATCTCCTCAGACCAAACTGTGTGAACGTGATGGTCACTACTACTCAGCTTATCCCAGCTCTGTCCAAAGTGCTGCTGTATGGTCTTGGTGGAGCCTTCCCAATCGAGAACATTTACAGCGCCACCAAAACCGGTACATGACTTCTTCGTATACTTGCAAGGAACACCAGTTTAGACTAGTTTGGACTCTAAAGAACCTAAGCTTTTACTGTGTTTGATTTCACCAGGTAAGGAGAGCTGCTTTGAGCGAGTGACTCAGAGGTTCGGGAGGAGAGCCGTGTATGTGGTCATTGGAGACGGAGTGGAAGAAGAGACTGTGGCAAAAAAGGTGTGCTTGAGCGTGACTGGTTCCATTTCATTTCCAGTGCCCCACTGATTATATACAGGAATTTTAATCATTTTCTAAATTGCAAAACATTTTGAATATTATAATTATTGAGGGGCTCAGTGAGGAATCCTCTTAAAGCTGTTTAGCTATATCACATTTCGGGTGGAAATTGGAGTGCTTTAGGGCTTTTCACAAGTAGTCTTTTATAGTTAATTTATTCAGCATCTACACTGCTATGTTTTTATTAACATTCCTAATTTCTTTCAGAAAAACATGCCTTTTTGGAGGGTAACATGCAGGGCGGACCTGGAGGCACTGAGTCATGCACTAGAGCTGGACTACCTCTAGAGGGCAGAATCCCTACATCACTTTGACTCGGATGCCCCTTACTGTTCATTAGGCACAGATGGTCAACAGTAATCACATGGCCAAGCCAGGAACTGCAGGACCAACCAGCAGGGAGTTGCAAACTTACTGGAAATGTGTTTGTTTTAACTCACTCCAAGGAACTGTTGTTTTTTTTTTCTTTTTCTCTTTCTCATCATCTGTGACAAGCCTCTGCACTGAAGACAATGGCCTGTCAAAGACCAGAGTGCTTTGAAAGACCGAAGAGTTTCAGTTTGCATTTATTGACACAGGAGACAAAGTGATTGAAAAACAAATTTGTGTATCATTTGTGACATAAAAGACATTTAGAATTTAGATTAAAGTTTGGGGGAGGGGGAGGTATGAAAATATTTATGCTTGTCTTTTCTTTTTCTAAGAATTTGCCAAAAGCAGCAGTAGTTCACTTTAGATCAGACCAAAGACTAGGCTGGAACATCCCAAACCTTTTGTGGTTTTCTCTATAATTTCTGTTAAAAGTAGTGAATCAGACATTTTAAACTGTGAAATCCATTGATAGCTGTTAGATAAATAAAGCACAATTAAAGGAATTAGCTTTATGATTTGAAATCAGTTGGGAAATGCATATATCTAACAGTTTTAGTTTATATTTTTATTGTTTCTGTCAGTAATGCAATAAAAAGTTGAGTAAAGGTCCATAATATTGATCAGTTCTTTCAGATGAGGCTGAAAAATGATAAACATTTAAGGCATTCTTTTAAATAAGGAACACATACTTTCTTTTTATTAAAAGTACTGTAAAATATTTAATAACGTGCCGTATTTTGTAAAAACCAATGCAAAAAAATGTGTTACGACTAACCCTGAAAATAACCAAAGTATTGAAGCTAAATCTATTGCTAGAGGTGACAATCATCTACTTAAGTTATGAATTTTGTCTATTTTTTGGTGTGGTGATTTCTTCAGCACTAGAAAATATCTCCTACGTTTCTCTCAGATATGTGTCTAGGCCACACTGATCTGTATTATTTGTTACTGGATGTACATTTGATTTTTAATTTCTTTGTATTAGCTTTAGTAAAATTTATATATGTGTATCAATCCTGTACTGAAACTGTATGGTTGTCTTTTGGCTTGCATGTACCTCCTACACTGCCTGTCCATCTAGCTATAATTTGTATATAAGGTTTTATTGTTGATCTGTTTCTATGGGCTGTTATGTTAGGAAAAATAAAGATAACTTAATTGCATCTCATGTAATCTTCCGTTCTGGGTTTTTTGAGTGTCACGATAGAGGAGTAAAGATGAGAGCACTGTTAACTTCTTACTGAACACAAGCCAACTTCTACACAAGATACGATACAATAAGATAAGATACGACAAACCTTTATTAGTTTTACAAGTAGGAAATTTGCATTATCATGGCAGAAAGTAGACAGTACAAAGCTAAGCAGTAAAAATGACAAAACAATAGAATGGAATTTAAAACTATACCAACTGCAGTATAAAATGTATGCTATATAATCTAGAAATATGAAATATGGACATGTGTCTTGGAAAATATATACGTATTTAAAGGCATATGTAAACTGTATTTAAACTTAGATAAGTATATATGTATGTACACAATGAGTTATATGTATGTATATGTGTACAGAGTGGATACATAAATAAATATAAGAACACTGTGGATATATATATATATATATATATACACACACACACACACAGATACACAATGGAGTGACAGACATTGACAAAAACAGTAGTAATGAACCAGAAAAATTGCACATTTATAAAATGCACATTTCGCCCTGTAATAATAATTCCACCCTAAAAATTGCACGTATTGCCTCAGAGAAATTGCACTGAAGCAAATATTGCACATAAGAGAAACTACTATGGTGTATTGGATGTGTGTGTTTGTCTGTGCATGTGTGGTCATCTGCAAGGACTTTGTTGTAGAGTCTGACAGCGTGTGGAATCTCTCCCACATTGTGGGTGCGGCCGCCTGCCACTGAAGGAGCTGCTCAATGCTGTCACAGTCTCCTGCATGGGGTGGGAGATGTTTTCCAACAGGGATGACAGCTTAGCCACCATTCTCCTGTCACTCACAGCCTCCATTAGGTCCAGAGGCCATCCAGGAACAGAGCTGCCCATCCAGATCAGCCTGTTCAGTGTCTTTCTGTCCCCAGCAGAGATGGCTGATGCCACCACAGAGCCTTACCTGCTGTGGAGGCACTCCAAAAGACCTGAGCCTCCACAGCAGGAAAGGCTGCTCTGCCCTTTTTTGTAGAGAGCATTTGAGTTGTGAGTTTAGTCCAGTTTATTGTTCAGGTGAACACCAAGGTACCTGTAGCTCTCCACAGCCTCAATGTCCATGCCCTGGATGTTCAGCGGTTGCAGTGGAGGGTGTTTGTGTCTGCAGAAGTCTACCACCAGCTCCTTGGTTTTTCTTGTGTTGATCTGGAGGTAGTTCTGTTGGCACTAGTCCACAAAGTCCCAGGTCAGTTCTCTGTACTCCCTGTCGTCCCCATCAGTGATGAGGCCGACTATTGCAGAGTAATCAGGGAACTACTGCAGGAAGCATTTGCTGGAGTTGTGAGAGAAGTCTGCAGTGTTGATGGTGAAGAGGAACCGGGCCAGAACCGTTCCTTGTGGGGCCCCAGTACTGCGGACGACCCTGTCTGACACACAGCCCTGAGTTCTCACATACTGTGGGGGGTTAGAGAGGTAGTCCAGTATCCATGTGGTGAGGTGATGTAGGGGTGATGGCAAACATAACCCTGTCCACATCTAAAAGCGTTTATAATGGACATGTTGGCATTAAAACTGGAGCATGGAACAATGGAAGAATCCTGGAGTGTCCTGTTCCGATTAGTTTTTTTGATCCATCAGATGGGTGGTCAGGTGTGTGTGTTGCTTACTTTGGGAAGCGATGCTACCAGGATGCTTTTCCAGTGTGATGCTCTGGGCAGCGTTCTGCTGGGAAACCTTGAGTTCTGGCATCCACATGGATAGGTATCCTTGATGGGTATCGTGTACTTAAACATCGTTGCAGACCAAGTTTACACATAAACAGTTGGATAATGTGCTGTGCCACACTGCAAACATGATTTGAGGAACATGACAGAGAGTTCAAAATGTTGATTTGGCCTCAAAATACCCCAGAACTTATCTGTGGGATGTGCTGGGCAAACGAGTTCAAGCCATGGAGGCTACACCTCACTTACAGGACTGGATCAGCTCTTAACATCTTTGTGTCAGATACCACAGCACACATGGAAGGTCCATGAGAATACCTCTTTTTAAATGGAAATGATTAACTATAGGGAAATGTAATGTGCTAACTCTGCTTTTAAAGAGACTACTTCTCAAGCAGTTATACTGATTATTTTAACTGATTAATTAACCACTAGGCCAACTGCCCAGGGTGGTTACAGCTATAACTGTTGTCTCTAGACACTGAAATGAACTTTCAGGTTTAAGGAAAGCATTTTTTCTTCTCATTGTGTTTAGCTCTTATTTATTAGCGTCGGGTATAACAGTTTAGTGTGTCAAACTTTTACTGCAATTCATTCAAATGATGCCAGTTGAATGAAACTCTAAAAGACTGAAAACTAGAATACTAGACAATAACACAAAGTGGACAGCAGCAAAGCCTGCCCCAGTTCCAAAGACAGCTCATGCCTGTCACCCCACCAACCAGTCAAAGCCCAAGTATAATTTTATTGTGGAAATCCATTCAAACAGAGAGGCAAGAAGAAAAGAATGGCCTCATAACTGTTGCCATGAACTGTAGGAGAGCCATTGAAGACTACAAGCTTGAGATTGGGGTGGGGGGTATTGAGGACAGGTGGGGAGGTTTCAAGTCCAGTAACAATAAAATGACTTGGAAAAAAAAATAGTAATGAAAAAGTAATGACTTGAATGCAAAAAGTGAAAGATTTTAACTGAAGGTTGCTGTTTCCTATTGTTCACATTAAGCATGATGAGTTTTTGTTTGTTTGTTCGTATTTCTTTATGTTAATGACACTAAAGCAGCAGGTCTCATAGATATGAGTGGAAAACTGTGAAGTGTTACTGAAATAGAAGAACAGTGGACCTTTTCCTCAAAGAGAACACATCACACATTACATTTTTGTTTAGGGCTTCAAATACTCATCACAAAACTTAACACAAAAATGCTTTTCATCCCTTAGTGGAGAAGTATGTGCAGGGTGATGTAACTTCTTCCCTTTTTCTTTTTCTCTCATTTTCCCCTTTTTCTTTTTTTTTTTGATTACTTTTCCTTCTTTCTTTTCTTTCTTCTCTTTTTTCTTTCATTGTTCTCTTTCTTTCTCTCTTTCTTTCTTTCTTAAGTGTACTTTCTTTTAACATTTTTCACCCCTGCTCAGAACTGTCATAATACTCAGTTCATGTTTTGTGACGGAGCAGATCACTTGTTTCAGAGCTGTCTTAAGGGCTCCCTCTGTTGGATCATTTGAAAAACACATACTGAGTTCAGACGTACACACTGATCCCACCTATGTCCTTCTTAAGGTTTCAGATCTTCCATGGTGACAGAAGTTGAAAGTACGGTCTTGGTGCTATGATAAACTGAAACTTCTTCTCTGGGCAGATGTTTGAGACATTCTTCTCTCTCTCTCTCTCTCTCTCTCTCTCTCTCTCTCTCTCTCTCTCTCTCCCTCTCTCT
>JBBJLS010000109.1:23468229-23487816 GCA_037577275.1 Bryconaethiops microstoma
TCTCTCTCTCTCTCTCTCTCTCTCTCTCTCTCTCTCTCTCTCTCTCTCTCTCTCTCTCTCTCTCTCTCTCTCACCCATTAAACACCACTGTTCCATCCGCCCCAGATCACAGTAAGCAGGCAAATGAGACTTATTTGATCAGGTTGTGTTGACAGATAATACTGGAGGCTCCTAAAAAAAAAGTGGCGACCGGTACTCAGCGCCCTTCATGACCCACCACAGGGTGACTTTGATTGATGCACACACTCCCTTCATGCCCTTGAGTAAATCTGTTCCACAAAGCAAATGTCAATGACTCAAGAGTTCAACGAGGTTGTCCTATACTCTCTGAACATATAATTACACAGAGAGATCACCAAGGTTTCCAGCAAAACAACATACACCTTACCTTAGGTTGCTTCTCCACGTATTTCCAGACCAGTGATATTTGATTATGATCACCAATGTAACTCATAACTCATTTGGTAAGAGGTCCTCAACTGTGATGGTAACCCAGCTCTTCCTGTAATGAGATAATGCCATTTCCAGGCTTTTAGAGCATTCCTCTTCTGCTGTGATTCACTGATGAGGTTATCCTTTACTGTAATAAAGAATCTCTGCTCAGAGTAACTGGACGAAATGTAGGTTGGACAAAGTCATCAGAACTCCCTGCACAGCCACACTGTCATAGTTTCACAATTACAGAGACTTTCAGACAGTATAAGACCTAAAACATAACGTGAGCTGAGAATTTAAAACTTCCTAATTCATACATTACCCTTTTCCAGGAAACAGACTGCTGGAATATTATCTTCTTTATGTAATTATTCACAGTCACTTCAAAGTAGGATGCTTCATATTTTTTGCTACGTCATTTTCTGTCCTTCTTCTCTTCTTTTTAATTATACACCTTTTTTCAGAATTAAAAAATAATGAATTATAAAGATGCAAACAAAGTCACTGGGAATGGTTTGATATGAGTAGCTCCAGTACTAACTTATCAAATCAGAACTGTTCATAGTAGCAGTAACCAGACATCTAAGGAATTTAAAGTAACGGCTCCTTCAAAGAAAACCATTCCAGGTAATAAATATACCAACTGACTCCTTGTTTTATGATACTTTTGGTAAACCGTTTATTTTTACAGTTTTTTTTTGTTTTTTTTTATTTAAAGGAGGGCTCTTTATTTTATATTGACCACATGTTTAAACCATCTTCAACTTTACATTGAAAAACACAGAAAAGTTTATTTATTTTGTTATATTTATACCACCATAATTGTTTTCGCAGTTATTTATTTCCTACTTTTTAAAGGACAATAATCCTTCATACATAATGAATCATAAAGATGTAAAAAAAATCATTCATAATGGTTTGATACTGGCAACAGTAAAAACACTGTAAAATATATATTTTTGTGTTAGTTATATTTATACCATTGAGACCTCTGGTTCCTACTGTCACCACAGTAAAGAAATCTGCAGGTTCACAGGTTTCTCTGCAGTGAATCAGTTTATATTAAACAATTTCAAATAAAATCACATTCCCCTTTGAGTACTTTGTTCTTTCTCTCTCTTTCTTTCTTTGTTTTTTTCTTTCTTTCTACTTCTTTAAGCAGTGCTACCCAATGTAGAAGCGTCTTGTATCATTACATATGTACACATAACATTACATATGTATATGTAATGTTATAAATACATATACATAACATTACATATACATAACATTACGTACATATGTATACTCCGCTGTACTGGCAACAGCAGCAGCTGTGGATATCTAAATTAAATGTAATTGATTTGATGTCATCAGGCGTGAAAATAATGCTTACTAATGAATTTGGTTTAAATGTATGTTTAATCATTAGATAATTAAAATGAACTTTAAATTAAGGTTAACAAATGTAGAACAATTTTACAACCTTCAGCCATGAAGGAAAAAATAGAACACCTTGAAGTCTTAAAAGCTAGAACTTTTTTCTCTCTTTTCTTTTCTTTGTCATTGACAAGAAATGTAAGAGAAAATCATAAGTTGATATGAAGTTCTTCACATATTAAATGACTAAACATGGTTTGTTTTTGTTTATTTATGTATTTCTTTATTTATTTAAAATATTTACTGAAGTGCACATCTGTTGATATGAGTGTTTGAACACCGGTGCCAGTCTGATTAAGCATGTGTGCATGTGTGTGTGTGTGTGTGTGTGTGTGTGTGTGTGTGTGTGTGTGTAAAACGCTCCATCTGTCGGTTTTGTGTAGGTGGAGTGCAGTGAGGGCAGTGGTGCAGTGAACTCCGCACTTTTACATGTGGATGGTGTGTTGGTGGCTGATGTGCTGCGTCATTGCTGCAAGGCCGTGTTCCCTTCCCCTGCTTTCACAGGTGCTGTTTCTGCGCTTCTCACTGATCTCTCTGTGAAACGCCTTCTCAAGGTCTCGGCCAGGCTGAACCCGGGAACACTCTAGACTTTGTAGCCATAAACTTGTTATGCTGAATACAGGACGACAAATAGCTGTAGAGTCAACAAGGGCAGAATGTGTGTGTGTGTGTGTGTGTGTGCGCGTGTGTATGTTCTGTGGTGATGTGGTGATATATTCGTGATCTAGAAAAAAAATCAATGATCAAAAATATTTACATTCAAATATTTTTTATATATTATATATTTTTTATATAATATTGAGGCAGCTGGTGGCCTAGTGCTTAGGGAATTGCCCCTGCAACCAGAAGATTGTAGGTTTGAATCCCAGGACTGCTAGTGGCACCACTAAGGTACCCCTGAGTAAGGTACCGTCCCCACACACTGCTCTCTAGATGCCCCTCATTGGTGGCAGCCCCCTGCTTCACTTTTAGAACGGGTTAAATGCAGAGAACGAATTTAACATTGTTCACACTGTGTGCTGTACTGTGGTTTGTTCATGTGTGACTGTAAGGGGCCACTTTACTTTATTCTTAAATAATATTTGCTTGAATTGGGTGGAATAAGTTTTGATGTATTTTCAATAGTCAGGTCTAGATTGGTTCATTTGTAAATTACAATTTTCAAAGCTTACTGTTTGTCCTGGGCCCTTTGGATGTGCACTCGTCTACACTGTAAAATTATTCAATCTAAAAATGTACTTAACAGGCATTAAAGCAAGCTGTGACTGCTTTTACTCAGGTCAAAAACATTTAATTAAAGTTTCAGATACACAAGCATACTGAAGAAATTGACAATATCTAAAATTAAATGTACTACATAATACATTATATACATATATGTGTCATGCAAAAACATTTAAATGTCTTTATTTTTAAACTTATTTTAAAATGTATTAATCCTAAAATGTGTTCAATCCAATAAACAATTTTGTTCCAGCAGTGATGAATATTTTTAACCTTTTTGCCAAAGTGTCTTTGATACAGAATATGCTTGGTATCAAATTTCTGTTATCATGACGACCCCAACATTCCATCCTGTTTAATTAAGAATTATTTGCATCTAAAATTAAACTCCCACTTCCTACCTTTATCTCTAAGTGTTTCATGTTTTACAGTCCAATAAGTATTAGACAACAGTCGCCTAGAACCTGACATTATGCACAGCTTGACTGATAAACAGGGCATATAAAAGAAGGTGTGTGTGCTTTACTATCAGCACGCAAAAGAAATCCAAAGCTCTTAACCAAGAGTGGGAATAAGTGCGGGGCGTTTCTCCGCTCTGCATCTTGGCGAGGGTCACGCGGTGCATGTTTTCGGCCTGTGATGATTCAGTGCAGTAGTGCAGGGTAGGGATGCTGGAGTTGCTGGAGTTCAGAGCTCATAACACAGCCGCCCTCTCGAACCCTGCTTTTGGCTCTCACCCAAAAACCTCCCAATGGTCCCCTCTCGTAGCCTCCTAGTACACAGAGAACCAGGCCTCCCTCCTCGTAAACACATACATATGCACCATCTCTCATCTCCTGCCAAGGCAAAGATGAACTCAGGGATCTTATAATGGTGCAACGAAGAGGTACCTGTGGTTGTAGCACCCTGCCATATCCTGTGGTCAATCAAGCTGACCTCTCCCTTCGTCTCCTGGCCATATCAACACAACCTTGGCTGAGCTAATAGCACCACATCCATTGACTGAAACGGCGGCATTTATAGGGCAATGACAGCTCTGTGTCACTTCAAACCACACAGTCTACAAACACTCCTTGCAAACCATGGAAGCCGTCCAGCAGAAGCAGCCTTGCCAGACGTTTGTTTGCTGATTGGTACACTGAGGCCAGCTCCAGAGATCACAGAGATCTCTCTTTACCTGTTTGGACCTGTTTGCAAAGACACTTGTTTTGCCCTGCTCTCTGTGTTTTCTCTGCCGACGTAGGCCTCACGTTGTGCGTGTGTTCAGCGTGTGTATTTACGAGCACATTGTGCAACTGCAAATTCTTCCGCTCAATAAAAGCCGACGGGGAAACTGGAGCCTGGGGTACTGTTATTTTCTCCCAACAACATATACTTTTTACTATTATCAGGTGAAAGGTTTTGTTATGGTGTTCGAACGCTTCAATGCATGGGCTCAGAATGTTCCTAAGCCTTGTTCTACACAGCAAAAAGCCAAATAAACATCGGCGGTGCTTGTCGACACCCAGACTTTTGCACACTAATGGGAAACCGTGCACCAGTTGTTCTCTATAAGACAACTGGTTTGTAAACAGGCATGCAGCTGTCTACTATAAAGGGGTAAACAACCTTCACAGCTCCCAGCATTAATCGTTTGAGCCCTATGTTAGGCGCTGCCATCTCTTAATAAAGCCATTCTAAAGAAAGAGGGGTGGGAGGAACGAAAAAGGGGCCCCCTTCTCACATGTGGGGCCGTGTGAGTGTAGTATGTGGGGAGGTGTAATTACACTGGTGCTAAGCTCAGAGCATGCAATCATAAATCATGGGCCCATTCCATGAGGGATGGCAGTACGCTGCACAGGCTTACATGAACAAATATATACCACATACTACTAACAGTCCGCTTCCTTTTGCACATGTTTTAATGGATCCATCTGGTCAGCCCTGTTCATAGAATATCGTTTCAAATGAAGGCGGATTAGGTAACAGAACTTTCGGGCTGTCAGTTGTTGTCAGTCATAAGACACTCCTCATGATAAATGTTTATGGTCATGTCATAATAATAATGTAACCAATGAGTAGAATTTATTCAGGGTCGTGATAGCAGTTAACTACCAAATCCAGATTGAGGAATACCAGCAGTGTCTGACACCCAGGTGCATCCACTAGCAAGGAAATATCAATTGTGAAAATGCAGTACACGAGGCTCAGAGCGTGGAGACAAAACAAAACAAACACACACAAACACACACACACGCTGCCTGTGCTGCTGCTACGCGTATCATAAGCCAGCGAATCCCGACTAGGCGTACCACGACAACCAGCCGCCATAGCGCTGCCTCTTTTACGACGCTATAAATTTTTAAAGGCCAACACTCACAAAAATATTATAAATGTATTAACACGTAACAGAACCTAAGGCTGGGTTACAATAACACAAGAGTTTTACTTTTGAATTATGTTACGTGCAGCAGCACGTATGGTTTTTGTTTTTTTTCTCTCTGTGTGTGTCTCCCTGTCTCTTTAAATCTCTAGGATCACTCCCCCTGGTGGCTGATTGCCACGTGCAATACAAGGGAGATTCAGATTGGATGATCATCCTGTTGGCCTCCTGAATGGATGCTTCCAGCGGAAGTCCCGCCTCCCTGTCCTTAAGAGGCCCAGCAGGGAGAAGGAAGTTGTTGGTTGTTGGTTTTTGGTCGTTGGTGGGTTGTTGGAAGGAGTTGTGGTTTGTTGTTAGAGATAAATTGGAGGTTGAGTTTGTAGCTCTGTGTTCTATGTTTTCTTTTGGTTTGTTTGTTTGCTTTTTCTGTTATATCTGGTTGGGTCAGGGAAGGGTTTTTTTTTTGATTAACATCGTGCACCACTACAGGAGATTGGTTGTTAAACACACTAGGTAAGAGGCGGACACCATTCCATGTAAGTTTTTTGTTTTCTTAGGAATATAGAATAGATTAGAAAATAGGTTTTGTTTTGGTTTTCTTTGGAATTAGCATTAGGATAAAATAATTCACTTCAGTCAGGTTTAGGATTGTTTTGTTTTATTTGTTTCTTGGCTTTAGTGTCGTCTGCAGATCCAACTTGTTCGTTTATGTTTTTGTAAACAGAAAATAGTGTCACACAGTGTCCCTGTTTGCTGTGTATATATATTGTCTGTCATTGTTTCACTTAAATTGTATATACACTAAACACGTTCCTGTAAATTGCACTCTGTCACTGTGTCTTGTATCTGTGTCTGGTCATGTGTCTCTCAAAAATATCCCTGCATCGTACACCTGGCCGTAACAATTGGGGGCTCGTCCGGGATATTTTTGGAGCACCGAGAAGTGCAGAAACTTGTGTAGTGGCTCGAGGGAACCTTAGTCACAGGGACCATGGCACAATTTTCAATGCAGAGCTTTTTGGCAAATCCCTCCTTAGAATTGTTCGAGTCGTGCAGGAAGGATGATCTTCTCCAGTTGGCAGTACAGTTCGGGGTTGCGGTTTCGAGGTCTAAAAAGAAACAAGCAATTAAAGAAATAGTGTTCGATAAACTCGTGACTGAGGGGATCTTGAAGCACGTTGAAGTACCTGACTCGGGGGCTTCTCCATTAGAGGAGCTTTCTGTTCCGAAGAGTCCTGCTGCTGAGGTGTCAGTGGTGGAACAGGGAGAGGCCACGGTGGACGAGTCGGAAGACCCATCCGCAGCGGCTGGTCTTCCCCCATTTCCCCCATTGTCAACCCCAAGTGAGCGATAGCTTGCTTGGGAGAATGCTAGGTTGAGAGTCCACCTGGCTCGTGTAGAAGCAGAGTCTCGGGAACGAGAACAGAGGCTGAACCAGGAATTCCGTCTAGCCATAAAGCGGCTGGAAGTGGAAGCTGACAAGGAGGTCCGCCTTCGTCAGCTGGAGTTGGAAGCTGCGCTGAGGTTTCCGCAAAAGGAGACAGACCAGTCTGGTAGTACAGAAGACGGTAAGCCTTCTGTAACTCCTCCTTCACATAGAAATCATTTGGACATAACTCTATTCTACCTCAATTCCACAAGTCCGAAGTAGACGCATACTTCACAGCCTTTGAACGTATCATGGTGTCTTTAAACTGGCCTAAAGACACGTGGGCACTAATGTTACAGTGCAAACTTACAGGGAAGGCTCTGAGATCTCTGCCTTTGTGACGCCAGATGCATTTTCTCAATACACGGTTACGGAATTCGGCATGAGAAACGCCCCTGCGATGTTTCAACGCATGATTAATATTGTGTTAACAGGTGTACCTAATTGTGAAGCTTACCTGGATGATTTGGTTATATTTACAGACACTTGGCCTGATCATCTGAGGGTGTTGGAAACTGTTTTTAAACGGCTGTCGCAAGCCAAACTGACTGTTAGGAAGGAGCTTCGACGCTTCTTGGGAATGGCTGGGTATTATCGTGGGTTTTGCCCGAATTCTTCTACAGTGGTTGCCCCACTTACTAGCCTTTTGAGCCCATCTAATCCATTTGGGTGGTCTGAAACCTGTCAATATGCGTTTGAGAGTATCAAACGCCTGCTCTCTGATTCGCCCGTGCTGAGCGCACCTGATTTTGATAGACCCTTTAAATTAGCAGTGTATGCTAGTTACGTTGGAGCAGGCGCAGTGCTGCTTCAAGAGGATGAAAATGGGGTGGAACATCTCATCTGTTACTTCTCAAAGAAGTTTAACGCACATCAGCTGAAATATTCGACCATTGAGAAAGAAACGCTTGCATTGTTCCTGGCCCTGCAACATTTTGAAGTTTATATTGGCTCTAGTCCGGCGCCGTTACAAGTTTTTACGGATCACAATCCCCTTACTTTTTTAGCAAAGATGTACAACCATAACCAACGGTTAATGAGGTGGGCACTGTCCAGAAAAACAATATACAGTTGTTTCATAAAAAGGGGGTGGATAATGTGGTAGCCGATGCTCTATCGTGTGCCATCCCAGTCTGAGGTTGAAAGTTTTTTTGTGTGTCTTGTATAATAAGGGGGAGGTTTGATTTTAAGGGGGGAGGGGGGGGGGACTGTTACGTGCAGCCGCACGTTTTTTTTGTTGTTGTTTTTTTTCTCTCCATGTGTGTGTCTCTCTCTCTTCTCTCTCCTTTTCCTATTAAAATTTCGTTATACTGTGTATAATGACAATAAAGGCTTTCTATTCTATTCTATTAAATTAAGCATATCTCTCTAGGACCCCCCCTAGTGGCTGATAGCCGTAATGGCTGGAGAGATTCAGATTGGATGATCATCCTGTTGGTCTCCTGAATGGATGCTTCCAGCGGAAGTCCCGCCTCCCTGTCCTTAAGAGGCCGAGCGAGAAGAAGGAAGTTGTTGGTTGTTGGAAAGAGTTGTGGTTTGTTGTTAGCGAGAGAAATTTGAGGTCGAATTTGTTAGTTCTGTGTTCTATGTTTTCTTTTGGGTTTGTTTTGGTTGCTTCTGTGTTATCTGGTTGGGTCAGGGAAGTGTTGTTTTTGGGATAAACATCGTGCACCACTATAGGACACTGAATGTTAAAAACACTAGGTAAGAGGCGGACACCACTCCATGTAAGTTTTTGTTTTCTTAGGAAGTTAGAATAGATTAGAAAAGAGGTTTTGTTTTGTTTTTCTTTGGAATTAGCATTAGGATAAAATAATTCACTTCAGTCAGGTTTAGGGTTGTTTTGTTTTATTTGTTTCTTGGCTTTGGTGTCGTCTGCAGACCCAACTTGTTCGTTTGTTTTTGTAAATAGAAAATTGTACATAGTGTCCCTGTTTGCTGTATATATATTCTGTGTCATTGTTTCACTTAAACTGTATATACACTAAACACGTTCCTGTAAATCCCACTCTCACTGTGTCTTGTTTCTGTGTCTGGTCGTGTGTCTCTCAAAAATATCCCTGCATCAAACACCTGGCCGTAACAGCCACGCTGCAGGTCACAACACATTTAGTGTAGCCTGTACTTTTAATATGTTCAGTGTGTTTTTAAGAAATTGCTAAATATCAGCCAGTGGTCAGTGAGGAGTCATCCACACATTTAAAGACCTCCTCTACTTGACGGTCAATAAGACAAATCCAAGCACAATTTCCTTCTGGTGTTTGAAGGATAGAATCTTAAACATTTTAAATCATAACAAATACAGCTGAAGAACAGCCAAGCATATATCACAATCTCTCTCTTTCTTAGTCTCAGTTTTAATTTAAAACCATTTGAATGTATACTATTCACAATGACACAATTTATAATGTACATAAGATACCTTTTGTCAAAATGTTGTACCTGTAATATAGAACTGGAGCTAAAAGGATGACATTCCTTACAAGTACTAGAAGTCAAATGTCACTCACATAATTTCCATAAATACTCCCCCAATTTTTTCTCAGCTCCCTCAAACCACATCCAGCTCTTCATAAAAGTGGTATAGTCTTGTGGATGTTTAGGACACAAAATGACTTACTATGAGAAATCAGATGAAGACCAGTTACAACAACGTTTAGAGAAACCAGTTACAGACCAATTACACTGACCTGACTACAAAGAGACCAGTTACAGATCAGATACACCACTCTGATGTAGAAACACAGAGGGGGTATGAAAATGGGTGGCACACAACTGACCACTGGGTAACAGATCACTAAACTCAGTGGTTCACTAGACTTGCAGCTCTACATCTAGATAAAAATGTAAAGTCTTAGACCGTGTGCTTTCAGATACAATAATGTTTAAATGCTGATTAGATTTTAAATACAAAACCTGGCAGCTTCTCAAGGCAGACACTTTTTTATTGCCTGAAAAAGTGAGGAAAAAAAACTCAGAAATTTGTATTGATATTTTTTGGACTTAACTTTCAATACCATGCATGGAAAACATGGATAAAGAAATGGAGTGTGTGTATACAGAAAACAATACACAAGTTCATTATAATATCCTAATTGTATAGACTTTTAATGGAAATACAGCATGAGGTTCACAACCAACGAGAAGAAAAGTGAACGACTGCCGGAGTTCTGCTACATTCATGCCTCAGCCACACACAGGAAGGTCAATGTAGTTTTCAAAACTTGTCTACTTGTTTCAATCTGGTTTTCGTCACCGTCACAGTACCGAGACTGCACTGGTCAAAATTACACATGACCTACTGATGGCTGCTGACACTGGGCTCCTAACCATATTGGTTCTTCTGGAGCTGATTTCAACTTTTAATACTGTCTCTCATAATATTCTTCTGGAGAAGCAGTATAAGGTCATTTTATAGACAATATTAAATAATATAGAATTTAACCTGCCCATTTATAATACTGATGTCTTACCTTTGAAAATTTACAATAAGTTATTTGTCACTAGATGGTGCTATCTGTTTAAAAACTACAAAGAACCAAAAGCTTTTTAGGTGGTGTTGGAATTACTACATTTATGAATGACTGTGTGCTACCAAGGTTTACATATGTCATATACTTACAAATACAGACCCTCCTAACTTGCAGAACTTGCAAGACTAATCATTGTTTTCAGAGCATTTTAATTGATTGTGTGATAAGATACATGTTTTCAGTCAGACAGGCAATAACAAGAATACTGTTTCTTATAAAAAAATAATAATACTCTTTCTCATAAGAAACATCAAACAAATCAAAAGCACTTCCATTAACCAGTTATTCCCCAAAGTATGGGGGTCAGGTATCGGGAATCAGGCCCACCCTCAGGGAACTGAAGGATGTGGTTATGTTTAACTCTTTATTAGCATGAACCGAAAATGTAAAAATAAATTAGAAAGAAAAAGATTGGGGGACTGTCTACCTTGCATTATTTATATGGATACTCATTTAAAGCCCCTCAGAGTGATTTGGTGTGAAATCTAACATTCTAGAGAAATTTACTGCTTTAGAACTTTTTACAATGGTAGTAATACGAACCAGATCTATTTATTTCATAAACTGCAGATTTTTATTCTTGTTCAACATTGGAAAGTTGTTGAGTGAACAACTATAAATGAAAATATGTCAAATACAACAAGTTGTCTTTATTATATACTAACTGCCTGTTATTGAGTAACTCTTTAAATATCAAACACTTGTCTGGTGATACACATCAGAATTATAATTATAGTAGGTGGCTTTTTATAGGTCAGTATTGATTAATAAAAAATATAAATTTCTGTATAATTATGGGTGAACATTATGAAGATTTATGTGTTAGCAAAGAATATAGAATGTATTTTAGCATCCTAATGTAAAAATCTTTTGACTGGTATTACATGTAAATCATTACATGAAATGGTTACAGATACATTGCCTGAGGCCTGGTGCATTATTTTTTTGTGGTTGTGGGCTAAAACATGTTTTTATACTTTACATTCAGGGTAGAGACACATCTTATATATCTGTATTTACCACTCAACATGACATAAAAAACAACAAATTTACCAGAAAAACCTTCTACAGCAAAACCCTAATATTTTATTGTTTATGTTTCATTCACCTCGTCGTCAGTGATGACCTGTTTACCTTTGATACAGAAATACAGCACTGGTCAACCTAAAACGCCTTTATGAGTAAATTACTGAAACAGACAGACTTGCCCTTTTGCAGGACAATAATAGGTAACCATGAAATTTACATATTGGTTTGCGCACAGCTTGGTGTAGCTCAAAGACTGAATTTGTTTTGTGTAAATAGAAGTTAATAAATAATTTTGGGAAAAATGCTGTGTTATACAAGAGCAGAAATAATTTCACAATATTATTTTGGTAAAATAGGAACCATGTTTTAATAACTACATCATAAAATGTTCATGCAAATGTATATTATAGAAAGTCCTGATTGAACCAATGACTGCAACAAATCAGTGGTTCCCAGCTTCATTAACATTCCCGAATGATTGAATTAAAGGCAATGTTTTTTTCCTTTTTTTTTTGAATAAGAGAGTCTTGGTGTGCTATTTGAGCATTATTTTCTTTAATAAAAAAATACATTTTACTTTTCATGATAATCTGAGTCTGTATGGGTGCTTCTTGCCTAATGGGCATAAGTGCTCACTTACCTCTGCCACTAGGAGTCAATGGAGTCATCTCTTCATTTTCAGGCCCTTATGTTCTCCAGTTCCTTTGTTCTCAGAGCTCTGTGGTCCTATGGGAATATGTTCTAAGCATCGTCCACTCTCAGGGTCCTGTGTTACTGGGGTGCCATGTTCCTAGAGTCCTTTATTTGCTCAGTTAAAATGTGTAGGAAACAGACCTACGCTCCCCATGCCATGGCTGAACAGAGAGAAATCTGCTACTGCTTCTCCCCCTCACTTCCCTCTGCTCTTCTCCTACACTGGAAGAATGTGGAAGAGTCAAAAAGGCAGGGGCAACAGAGGTAATGAACAGTATTTGGGGAACCAGGACAACAAATCCACATCAGCATCACTTAATTTGACGATGACTGTTGATGAACTTTCAGACTGTTGATGAACTTTCCTTAGTGTATCATATTAAGTTATGGTGTACAATGTCAATAGATGAGAAAAGATGGGGCCCTGGGAACAAACAGAAGATATTTTGTTGCAGGCAATCACATTTGTTCCCTAATCTTGTCTGATGAACTTAGCATTGCTCACAAGTATGCTCTTCACACTGGGATTTTATTTAACAGAAAATGGCTTTATTTCGTAGTATACAGATCAACAAAAATCAGAAATCCAACACACATAATCATCAGTGTAACATTTGAATAAAGTAACATACTTGTTCAAAATAAAGCCACGATTTTTCACTGTAAAATTGCACAGGAACATTTTGAAGGAAATATAGTTAACTGTACATAGGAAGGTTAATGCATGGGCTTACCTGGGCTAAAGCCTAGGGGTCCAGAGTAATTGAATGCCTTTGAATTGCCTTTGAATTAATCTGATGTTTGGCAGCTCTGGTTCTAGGGTTACATGATAAACCTCTAAAAGAAATGTATGACTTTCTTGTATGGTCAGAATACTCTTGTTCAGAACATATTCAGCTTCAGAATTTGTGCTTGAGACCTACAAATACATTTTGTGCAAATGACTGACAGTTCAAGCTGACTCTTGAAACTCTTGTTACAGTCAGTGGGGACGCCTCATCTAACTTCATATAAAAGGTCTCAGAACTTCTATATAAAGTCTCTATATAAATTAAACTCACAGAATAGTATGTCTAAGCCATAAACCAATTAGAAACCTTTTAGAACGGTTTGTCACTAAAAAGCACTTTTCTCACATATCCACCCTTCTTTGTAAGAGCATGGTCTGTCATTCCAGCAGTTCTTATCACTCCAAGCCCAAATCTCAGCACAGTCCTCATTATGTTCATTATTTGGTTCCCCTGGGCACCAATAGCTGTAACCCAGACGAGAAAAGAAAATCAGGATCTACTTTCAACTTACTTTCAAAACACATTTCAGCTAATATCAGTGCACAATTATTAGTTCTTTGTTGAATTCAATATATCAGAAAATGTGTAAAAAAATAAATAAACATGGCATGTGCAGTAGTTTGTGCAATTGGATGATCCACTAGTGTTTCAGTTGTCTCAGATCTCTTTTGCCTTTTTAGGCCTGAATTAAAGACGTTAATTAGAGCATAATAAATTACCCTTTAAACCTTTTAGGGTATTGTTCATTCAACAGCCATGGGGTCATGAAAGCAGCTGCTCATAAACTAACTCTTACAAAGCAAGAGAAGACTATAAAAGATGTCATTAACATGTTGCATGGGGGTGGGCCTAAATTGCTAGGGTGCCGTGTGGCAGTAAACTGCACAATCATTATTTTGGGACAGACAGAAGAAGAATATTAAACATGAACCTAATGTTTCACAGTCAGTGAAGAAACTGGAGATGAAAACAGGTTGGATATTACAACAGGACGATTATTATAAACGGATTTCAGAATCTACTTTAAAAAAACAGAAGATGGAATTGAGTTGAAATTGGCTTTACTGTCCCCAGATTTGAATACTATAGTTGTAGTGTTCTCAAGGAAAAGTGGGAAAAAAACAAGAGAAAGGCTGTTTGCTGGCCAAAGGGAGACTTAATAGGCACCGACTAAGAGTGCCCATACTTCTGTACATGCCACATTTTTTTTCTTATAGGTTTGCATGCTTACTTTTCTGTTGATGGCAGATGAGAAAGTTTGAAGATTATTTATGGGAGCTTGTTACTCACTTAGTGGTCAGCTCTGAGCTGTCAACCCATTTCCAGACCCCCTCTGTTTCTTTGTCGAACAGACCGATCCAAGCTCGAGTTCCTTCCAGTGTTTTAAGCAAAAATTCCTGTAAATGTAGTTGCAAAGTATTAAAATAATGTTGAATAATAGTTGGTGTCCACAAGTACATTCACTCCCTCACATGTTCTTCTCTGCTGTTTATGACCACCAGGTCTGCTCCTCTGTTTCTGCAGTCCTGCCTGCTCTCTCGCCAGATCTTCATTCCAGAAGAGAAGTAGTAAACTCTGGAGCCAAAGTACCTCCATCCTTGCTGGTTATATGATTCTGTTAATAGATAGGAAATAGGAAATAAACAATGCTCAGTGTATCTCAGGGATACACGTTTATAAATGCAGATCAGTTATTAGGGCCTTTATATGCAGGATTTATTTCTTAAATTTAGTAGGACATCAATAATCAACAGACATGTATATAACTAATGTAACTGATGTTGGGTACAACCATTTTTTCTGATGGCAATGCTATTTTATTTTCCTTCAGCTCAAGATATAGGTCTATTCGCTGCACCAGAAAACTCAAACTATCCCATGTTTACTTTAAGGTGTAAGATTTCACAGTCTGTTTGCTGACTGGTACTTTATTAAATGTAAGTTTACACACATGTTTACACTCACCTAGAACAGCCAATTTGTTCTCAAGTCCATCTTTTTCCTTCTTTAAGAGGTCCCTCTCATTTGTCACATTGTTGTAGCTGGTCTGTAATTGGTCTCTCTCTCTAGTAGTGTTAAGGTAACAAGTCTGTAACTGGTCTTTCTCTTTAGTCATGTTGGTGTAACTGGTCTGTAACTGGTCTCTCTCTATAGTCAGGTTGGTGTAACTGGTCTGTAACTGGTCTCTCTCTATAGTCAGGTCGGTGTATCTGGTTTGTAACTGGTCTCTCTCTATAGTCAGGTTGGTGTAACTGGTCTGTAACTGGTCTCTCTCTATAGCCAGGTTGTTGTAAGTGGTCTGTAACTGGTCTCTCTCTATAGTCATATTAGTGTAGCTGGTCTGTAACTGGTCTCTCTCTATAGTCAGCTTGGTGTAACTGGGCTGTAACTGGACTCTCTCTGTAGCCAGGTTGGTGTATCTGCTCTGTAACTGGTCTTTCTCTATAGTCAGGTTGGTGTATCTGGTCTGTATCTGGTCTCTCTCTATAGTCAGGTTGGTGTAACTGGTCTGTAACTGGTTTCTCTCTATAGTCAGGTCGGTGTATCTGGTCTGTAACTGGTCTCTCTCTATAGCCAAGTTGTTATAACTGGTCTGTAACTGGTCTCTCTCTCTAGCTACATTTTTGAATTTGTTTAGTAACTGGTCTTTTTCTTTTGTGAGTTTGTAGTAGCTGGTTTCTAACTGTTCCTTTTCTCTAGTTAAGTTGTTATTGCTCGACATTAATCCCTCTTTCTCCATAGAAACATTACTGTGGCTTTTGAGTAGCGGATCTTCCTGAGTAGTCAGATGGTTAAACTTTATACACAGCACTGTGATGACAGACAGCAGGAGAACACACAGCAGCCCCAGACACACTGCAGCCAGTCTGTAGCTTCTGCTCCCTGCAATGTCACCTCCTAAGGTGGGGAAAGACACAGAGAATGAGAATATTTTAGGTTTATATTCCATAAGCAGCAATAACATTTTAGGTATTGGCAATATATAAAAATAGGGTGAGGGGGACTGGCTCAGGGACCTAGAATGAGCTCAGTAGACTGGAAAGACCCTTAAAGGCTGGCAGAGCAAGGAATTTGAAGGGCAGGGGGATGAACACAGGAAGAGCTGCTGACTGAACAGTAGGTTGGACCACAAAGACAACTGCCATGTCCTGCAGGTGGCTCAAGTGGGCAGGGACACTGGAGTGAGGGGAATACTGAATGGCATTTTAGCCTCAGGATAGCTGAGGACTGCAGACTGATAAAATATCAACAATTTTGCTCTTAACTGTCTCCAGTTGAGATCCAGGGGCAGGTTAACTGGCAGCACTGGGGTTGGAGCAACATACAACCGCCAGAAAACCCTAAATACATTCTCTTTGGCCAGGGGTTGAGTGCCATCCACAATAAAAAGAGTAGTATAGAAAAGTGTCTTCAGAAAGCATTTTTTAAATTAACATATTAAATGAATGAAAAGAGAAACCAGGGAAAAATGACCAACATTTGGACATACAAGGACAAGGTAATAAGTCTTTACACAGAGTCCTTAAGACATAAAATGCATGGAGTCAAAAAAGTGTATATCTGCTTTTGAAGGTCCAGTGGGAAAGACAATCAAATGCAGCCAAAGCAAATCTCTCTAATTTACTTATAATTGACTAATTTTCACAGTTTTCCATTAGTATCAGCCTCACCAATGTTACTTGAATTAAGGGAGTCCTTCAGAAAAAGATAAATGTTAAATGAATCACAAGTAAATACTAATTGTGTCCTCTTCAGGGCTTTCCTCTGTATAAACGTGGAGCTTCCAGAGCATAGAGGTTGAACATTTATTGAAATAGCAATTCAGAATGTCACAAAATTCTCTTCCATAAAACCGATATCATCAATTAAACCATTTTGAGTGTCAGTCTTTAAAAAAAAAATATGACAGAACACAAAACATCAAAGTTTTGTAATCCAGACAAAACTGATAACTTTTTAAAGGACTGCAAGGCATTTTTCATTGACACTTGCTTTTTACTTTTTATTTACACTAAACAGTGTTTTTCACTTTAAAAGTGTGCAATGCTTTAATAAGTCCTTACAAACATGTTATGAACATACTCTATAATGCATTATGATCATTCAAGTGACACAGTGAACATGACTGTTCTTCATTTTAATAAGAATTTAGGGCCATGTTTATTACACCTGATAAATGCTTCATGATGGGTTATGAATATGTTCGTAGATTCTAACAGACATGGTATTAATTGAAAGTGTTACCAAAAACTCTATAAAACATTAGAATAACTAAAAGATACTGTATGTATTAAAATAATGTATGTATTTTATGTATACTGCACCTGAGCTTGTGAGTCCCTGATAGGCTGTGGTCCAGTTCATTTTCAAACTGCTTTCAGAACTATCCAAAGCAAGCTTGTCATACTTAACACTGGGTTGTGCTCGTCTATACTCATTAATTTCCATCCTGTTGCCTTCTGTAAGCCTGTAGCCCTGACCTCACAGTACAGTGTGCATTCCAAAGATTCGAACGTATGGTAAAATATGAAACGTGTATCACTGACTTTGGTAACCAAAGAACAGTTTTTCCTTTTTCCCGGTAATCATGGTTCCACCGAAAGTATTGATTCACCTCAAGATTACTTCCTCATGCACTATTTATAGGTGCTCCCCCCCGGGTTCCCTTAACTATACAGAGGGGAGAATTCCTGGAACTTGTGAGGGAAGCTCAGCTGAAGAAGGAGGGGCCTGAGGTCCCCTCTTTAGTAACGTATGTGAGGTACAATCTTTTAAATTAACTTTGCATATTAAAAAGTGTCCATTTGTCACACTTGAATGCAGCACGACACAGCACACAGTATGAAATTTGTCTTCTGCATTTCACCCATTCAACAAGTAAAGCAGCAGTATAGCTCAGTACCTTGCTCAAGGGCACCTCAGTGGTGCCACTGGCAGTCTGGGGATTCAAACCCACAATCTTCCGATCACAGGAACAGCTCCCTTACCACCAAGCCACAAGCTGCCCCAAAGAAAGACTTCAATCCGGTACCTTTTGCATGCTGAGTGTCAGGTCTGGGGACAGTGACGGTGGGGGGCCGCTAGAGGCCACCAGGGGTTTCTTCATGCCTTGAGTTTATTCTTGAGCACACCGGGTTTGTGTTTATTTAATTAGTTGTGGCAGCTGCCGGTGTGCTCAAGAGAAGATTATTTGCTTTGTGACTGGTATGTGGTTTTGTATTAAAGTTCTTTGGGGACCAACAGAAGTTGCCGGTCCACCGTCAAGACTATTCCTGGTGTGTATGTGTCTCCAGACTCATTTTGTTTGTGGGAACTCTCGAGTTTTGTTTTGTGGGCTCTCATGCCTTTCGGGTTTTTGTCCAGTTTAAATAAACATCATCAATCAAAGTCTGCAATCGCGTCTGCCTGTGTGTGAGAGTCATGGGGGGATGTGACACTCAGCGTGCACTTTACCATTTGCGGTCTCTACCATCTGAGCTCACTCACTTTGCCAGTGCTGGGAATATGTAGTGCCCACAAATTATTTTTTCTTTGTATTTTTACACTGTTAACCAAAATACATATTTATTTAGTTATACATTGCTCAGCATGCAGATGACGGCCAGTGCCACAGGCACAAGCACCCTCAGCTCACTAGTTGCTGGTCGGCTCAATAGTTAGTGATGTGTTTTTATAGTGAGTTTAATGGCTTTACTGAGAAGTTCATATTCCACTGCTACTTTAGAGGTTTAATTTCAGTTCCTTCATGAGTGAAAAGGGGTGAGCATAAAGCTCACACAGGACTGATGACTGTGGGTTTCACTTCTGTGTTCTACTGATCTGGCCACAAATTTTGTGCAAGAAGCTCAAATTCTCAGAAGAGTGGCAATGTGCAACCCCATTCTAAACCAGCTTTTACTGAATTGTCTTCAAAATAATATGTCCAACTCATTCATGACATTTGAACTCATAGCACATAGTAGATCTCTAACAACTTTAATAATACATTCAATCTCTAAGTGCATGTTAAATGTAAATAAATAAAATCAAGTGACAAGTTACACTTAATTGGTAGTTCACATTCATCCACACTTTTTTAAAATAAGCTAAATTTTGTATGGGAGGTTCTGTTGTGCCTACGCCACAAAAGATTTTTATTTCCTACACGTATCAAAGAGAAAATTCTAACACCACTATCACTCACTGTCTACGACCATACCAAGAGAAGATAATGATATTGGAACTAAGGAGCCTGGGAACAGAAAATTATTTATTTAGTACTTTTATTCAGTCATCTGTACATTAGCAAGAGTTTGTGCTTCTTCTAATGAGCAATCCATGGAGTCCCACGCGGTCAGAGACCTCATCAGAGCCCCCCCCTTTTTCCCACACACACACACACACACACACACACACACACACACACACACACACACACACAATAAGTACAGAACCAAAAAGATTGTGCAGTCCAAAGTGATTTTTTCAAATGTTAAAAGATTGGAACTGCATAAAGCTTTTAATATTAATATTATAAATATGACAGAGATTATTAAAAGACTAATGCTTTAGTGTTCTGATATGTTCATGTAACTACTATATCTCTCTCTGTAGACAGGTTGGTGTAACTGGTCTGTAACTGGTCTCTCTCTATAGTCAGGTTGGTGTAACTGGTCTGTAACTGGTCTCTCT